>CAKXYW020000037.1:0-12235 GCA_935421215.2 Melolontha melolontha | reverse complement strand
GTAGGTCATAATCCAATTCCTCTAAATAGCTATTTATAGCAGCGATTCCCTCGGAATTAGACCAAAATCTCTTACCGCCTAGAGAAGCCATGGAAATGGATGATAATCTATTTCCAGGGAGCTGGGAGCGTGTTGAACGTGCAGGAGACAATATTGAAAAAAATGTTTTTTGTCAAAAAAATTTACGTTTTCTTGTTAGGTCACGTAGTTTCCGAACCACGAAGATTATGCTTTCTGATCTGCTGAATCCAAAAATGATCTACATTTCCCTCCATCACGTTCGGTTTCTTTTAATACAAGGTGATTGCATAAAAAATACATAACACTAAAAAAAAAAAACTATATTTTATTACTGTGAACTAAACAACATTTCTTATAATTAAACAAACGGGTTCTTCATGAAATGTATTTAACATTCTCTGTTCATTTTTTGCCTATGAAACCTTTCTTTTTTTCTCTTTGATATTTCTTCGAACATGCTCCGCTTTCCATTTTCCGCTTCCCTCTTGAGGATCTAACAGTAATCAGCTAGCAGATTAACGCCCCAACTTCCTTGGTAGCGTTTCTCGATATCGCGGACATCCTGGTGAAATCTTTCACCCTACTTTTCACTAAAGGCTTCCAAGTTTTCGGGAAAATAGTCGTCATGGAAGTGTAAGAAATGATCTTTTAAGCTCATCTTAAATCCATAAGTTTTATACGCAGTCAACATTCAATGGTTTTACAATGGTTTTGTAATGACGCTCTTTTGTATTACCCAAAAATTTGTGCACTACATCTTTGAAAGGGTCGCTTCTTTTCCTTTTTCTCTCATTGTGGGATAGTCCTCGGAGTCCTCGGAGAACGCCCAGAATTGAGGAATAGAGATTTAGTTTCTAATCCCTTGAAACCTCTGCCAGATGTAACTTTCCCATGTAAGCAATGGTAAGTTTCGCGCAAGCCACGGAAGTTGTTGCATTTGTGACTGCGGAAATGTGGAACAAACTATGACCCTTGTAGATTTAGTATCAATGTATGGGGATGAATCAATTATAATGGAATGGGCATATGTTGGAAAATCAATAGACGTTTTAATGCTGAAAATTACTTGTGGACACTGGATAATGTGATGCTGTCTTCGGTAATACAATTGTATCCGAACAATTTCATTTTTCAGTAGGACAATTGTTCAGTTCACACTGCGTTTGTCGTGCGTGAATGGTTTCAAAATAAAAATATTGAAGCTACAAGAAGCCCTGATATAAATCCTATTGAAAATCGATGGGGAAAAATGACAAGATTAATATACAAAAGAAATTTTCGTGTTCAAAATTCAGAGATTTTATAGGTTATAATTCAAAATGTTTGGGAAGAACTAGCTGAAGATGAGAATTATGTTAAAGAGTTAATTTGTTCGGTTCCAAATTGATTAAATTCCATAATTGAACGGAATAGTAGTCTGACGAATTATTAAATATGTTTCTCTTCTTTATTTTTATTTATTTTATTGTTTTGTTCAGATTTGTTTTAACTTATCTTATAATTTCATAATAGCTGCATAAGTTTTATATTTTCAATAATGAATAATCTTTCAATTAAAAGTATTGATAAAAATAACTCCTTAATACTATCTATCTATAATACTATATCATTTATTAATACATGCATTTTGTTGGTATGCTGAAAGTTGAAAGCAATTACTGATTACAACTAAAATAATCATATCGCAGAACTATGCATGACATTTGTCATTTACATAATTACAAATATCTGTAAAAGTTAAATTATTAACCTTTATTGATAAACATTGCTAATAAAGCGACTTACACAACTAAAATATTACAAAAATTAATCATAGGACTTGTAGTGAATTAGTTATTATTTTTTTTTGCATTGTGTTCGTGTTATATTGTTTGTAGGAAATATTTATTGTGATTTTCTATACGTACAACTTTTCTATTTTATGCACTGTTTTGCGATTCAAACCGACTATATACGCTATTTCTCAAGACGATAAAATCGAATACTTCTCAGAATTAGTTCACTATTTACTAACCGTTTCACATATATTAAATAGTATATCCATATCCGAAAAATCAATGCGTTGCATTGAAATATATTTACATGCGTGATGCACAAAACAAACTAGAGGACCTGGTAAATTTTAGAACAGCGGTTTTATTCTTCCCTTTGGTTCGAATGAATGCCCCGTTTTCCAGCGAGTGAACTAAAAATGCCAGTTGGGAGTTAATTAAAACGTGTAACGTACAAAGCAAATTGAGAAACTGACAAAGTGCGTTCTCATGCAAAGCGAAAAAAGTTGCAGTCATTTTTTGTTATTCTTTTTGTTTTGATATTTTCGCTGTTCCCATCAACGATACAAATGAACGAATCCTTCTTGGACTGTAACAGCGTCCGGCATAAAAAAAAATGGCACGAGTAATATCGCGGTAAATCGTGGCGGTGATTTATTGAGCTGAACATCAACGGGTTCGCTAAGAATGTCCAATATTTCGTATCGGCTTGATTTTCGGCATATAGTGCAGTATACAGTGTAATCTGACGAAAACGGTATATTTCTAGATTGAGAAACGACGTATTTTTTAAGAAATATGGTATCAATACACGTAATGGAAAATGTTACAACTTCACGTGTACGAGGGAAGATCGGGAAAATTTCTAGAATGAGACACACAACACCACTTTTCGGAGCAAAATCAAATTCAAAATCAATAAAAAGTCAGGGGTCTATGAGTTAACCTGCGGTAGTTGCCCTATGACTTATATCGGACAGGCAGATCGTTTGAAATACGTGTCAAAGAACATTTTTCTTCATTTAGAAATAATAAAAGTGACTCTTCATATGCGTCTCATATCAATTCAACGAACCACAATTTTAACAAAGAATTTAAAATATTACATGTAGAAAATAAGGGCAAAAAACTTAATTTATTAGAGTCACTTGAAATCAATAAAATAAAGAAAACTGACAAGATCTTAAATGATCAATTAGAAACAAATAATTCACCCTTACTCAATCTATTTATTTGTTATGCAAACAGTTACATATTGTATTTTTGTATTTTTCCATAGAATTCTTTACCTCCCTGTAATATAATGTAAACCTCTAGTTTTATTACTTAAGAACAGTACATTTTGTATAAACCGTAGCGAAAGTTTTGTGCATAGACATCCAGTAATAAAAAGCACCCATCCCTCTGACTATTTTTTAAAATAAAACATGTGTTTTTGCTTGTTACCGTTTACTTGTGTTTAATATAAAAAATATTTTGTAAATAAGTTAGTTATATGTCTGACGAAGCCCAGGTTGGTGCGAAACGACTCGTTACAGTGATAATTAAAAAGTGAAATTCATAAAATTTGTTTTATTTTATCTTAATAGTTATAATGGAATTTCATCAAGTAAAGGCCGAAACAATCATATAAAATCAAATTTATTTTTCTATATAGTCTCCTAATAACTCTAATTAGTCCAACGCTTTTCTCCATCAGAAAAATAAGAACTATCAAAACCTTCAAAATGTACATTTACAGCTTCGATGATTTCATTATTCGATGAGAATATCTCTCCAGCCAACCATTTCTTGAGGTTCAGAAACAGAAAGAAGTCCGAAGGGGCCAAGTCTGACCAGTACGGTCCATGTTCAATTAATTCGAATCGTAATTCGTGCAGTTTTGCCACCGCAATTGCCGACTTGTGGATTGGGGCATTATCTTGGTGAAACAAGACTTTCTTCTTTGTCATATGAGGCCTTTTGACTTCTTCGATCAATCTAATAACGACGCATAATACGCGCCTGTTACTGTCCTCTCGTGTTGCAAGTAGTCAATAAAAATGATTCCTCGGGAATCCCAAAAGACGGCATCGTCTTCGCCTTTTTTTGGGTTGGTTCATCGCGTATTGTTCACTGCTTTGATTGTGTTTTAGTCTCTGGCGTGAAGTGGTGTAGCCACGTTTCATCGACGGTTACAAAACGTCTCAAAAAATCTAAACTAACCTAAGATGTAGGTTATTTTTAGTATTGACATTTGATTAGTGGCGCACTCTATGTTCCAGTATCCGAAACATAAAAGACGTCCCTCATAAAATTTTCATATGATTATGAAAAAGTTGTCCAAAACATTCTTCGATTTATGTTGCAATATAAGCATCAAAATTCGCTTTTTGCGTGCCCATATTGATTTTTCTCGAAAATCTTGTATTTTCAAACAAGTAGACAGCGGTCTTATTAATGAAAGTTTCAGAATTTCGATTACTATCATCTAGTATTTACGTATTTTTCGATATATTAAAATGTAAAAATTAATTTGTCATTATTAAATATAACATCATTATCGTTCGTAAATTCGTAATTTGTGTTGAATCTGAATGTGATAGGAAAAAATCTAACTCATATTTGAAATAATCAAAACAACATATTTAGTAAATATCACCTATTAATGTTCAAACCCCAGCGAACAAACTTAAATTCGTATACTACTGTAATTAACAATATGTTATCATAGGAACATATTTTTAACTTTAAATTAACATTCCAGGTACATATACGCAGAATAACAGAAGCTAAATAGCCAAATGATAGCTAAATGCATTGACATGACAGATAGTCGATTTGTTGAATTAACTTTAGACATACAGTTTGGCGTTGCACTAAAATCAAAGCTAACTAGAGGCAGTTCCTTTTTTTTTTAACGCACGATAGTACGAATTACAACAAACATTTTAAAATATATACATTTCAACAAAATAGTATTTTTATACGTATCGCCTTTAGTTTTTATATATTTTTCCTGGCGTTAGGTGAAATTATTCAAGAAGTACATATTTCTGTATGAACGCAAAGAGATGATTTTGATGCTTCGGCGATAGTTTCAAATATCCGCCATAAAATCGAGCACTGATAAGTATAACATATGGAAATCACGTTTTATGTTAACTCGAAAACGTGACATCTTCAAACTAGGAATGGCCATTGTATGTCCCGTGGGAATTACGCCCCCTTTCGAAACGTCCATCCTTGGGTATACGTACATATTGAGAAAACGAAGACGTATACATATTTGATCAATATGATAAAATAGATTTTGAACAAATAACATTTGTATCGTCCCCAAGTTGAAAACAAAATAAATTATATGTTCGAAGATAAATGTTGTACAAAATAATTTTGCCATGATGCCATGCACATGATTCTTTGAAACCAAGCAATATATATACATAAAAAATTAATTTAAATTCGGGTAAGCGGTCATTAAAAAAAAACTACTTTATTAAATAACCCTATATTTCGCAACAGAATTTGTTACTTCTTCAGGGGAAACTACAAGATTAATGAGAAAAATAACAAAAAATAAATAAGAGTATAAAACAGTAGTAAAAATACTTACAAAATGTGGAGTTAAAAAATAATAAAATTGACGTACAAAGAAAAATAAAAATGATTAGATTTAAAAAATAAAGTAACTATAGAAAGCCTTAAGAACTTTTAAAAAACATGTATATGTTAAAACATGAAAAATAAAAAATATAATGCAATATAAATTTAACAAAATATGGACCAAATAACAAAACGATTTAAGATGGTCAACTAACAGTCAAACCAAGTATATTAAAATAAATTATACTAAGACCATTAGTATCAGATCTATAATTTATGTTATTTGTGTCTCTGTTGATGTGGACCATTTCTAAAAAGGTTCTTTTTTTAAGGTGATTTTCAACGTCTAAGATCTTAAAGTCAACAAAATTGAAAGTATGGTCGCGATCAAGTGCATGGTCCACCAATTCACAAGATCTCTTACCAATACGGACATCATTTTTATGCTGAGTGATGCGCTGTTTTAGCCACTGTGATGTCTGACCTATATAAACGCCACAACAATCCGAACATGCTATCCTGTAGACAACTTGGCTATTTAAAAAGAAAGGTGTTATGTCTTTGATCTTACTATACAACTTCTTCAAGGTATGGGTATTGTATTTCGCTATTTTAATGTTATTAAATTGTTTAAAATGTGATACAATTGTATGAGTAAGACCACCAATGTATGGGATTTAATTTTTTATAATATATCACGGTCGATAATTTCGTTTCAATAATTATATGATGGGTTTCTATCAAGATATTAGTCAAACTTATGGTTATAGCACAATAAGATGAATGAAGAACTGGGCCACTTTAAATATTAAATTGGCAAAATTTCAAAATAGAAGGACCTTTTTAATAAGATGTCGAAAGTCGAACATACTACAGTAAAACCTCTAATTATGGACACCTCCGACAATCGGACACCTCTAAAAAATGGACATTTTTTGTGGTACGAAATTTTATAATGGGTTTTCTTAACAATAGTCACTCCTAATATTGGACCCTCCATAAATCGGACGCGGACACCCTTTATTTCACCGAAGCAATAAAACATCTGTAACTATATCTCTTAATTAAGGACAGACAAGTATGTACTTTTATTGCTGCACACGTGGAAGTATATCTACTCGGGTTTTTCCCATAATACATATGTATGTACAAAGTGCACACGTGGAAGTATATCTACTCGGGTTTTTCCCATAATACAAAGGAACGACGGTTTACCACTGGCCTACTCGTCAGGTGATAAGTGGAGTGATATTTTGAATCAGTTTGAACTAGCCATTGATAGTGTCAACATGGATTCTAGTAAAAGAAAGCGGTTAACAATCCAAGATAAAATTGATATTATTGCGGTTAGTGAACAGCAAAGCTTAAGTGTCCGAAAGCTCGCGGTGTCGGAAAGTCGCAAATTAGTGATATAGTGAAAAACAAAAGTGAAATAAAAGAACTTTTCGAGAAAAATGGAACCCTAGCTCAAAAAAGGAAGTTTCCAAAAACTAGTGGTTTATCAATCGACGGAGCAGTGTTCAACTGGTTCTGTATGGTGCGAAACAAAAATATTCCCATGTCAGGACCCCTACTCAAAGAAAAGGCGCTGGAAGTAGCACAAAGTTTACAACTCACCGAATTCAAAGCGTCTAATGGTTGGTTGGAGAAATTTTGTCAAAGACATAAAAAATCATTTAAAAGTGTGTGTGGTGAATCTGCCTATGTAAACATGCAAAATGTAGACGATTGGAAAGTCAAGTTGCAATCAATATGCAAAGATTACTCTCCGAAAGATATTTTTAATGCTGATGAAACCGGTTTATTTTTCCGCGCCCTTCCGACAAAAACATTTGCGTTAAGAAGTGATAAATGTGCCGGAGGAAAATCTGCAAAAGAACGACTAACTATATTGTTGTGTGCAAATATGGAGGGTGATAAGGAAAGGCCGTTAGTCATCGTTAAAAGTAAGAAACCTAGATGTTTTAAAGGAGTTCATGTGGATAAGTTGCCGATAGGATGGATATCTAACAAAAAAGCGTGGATGACTTTGGATATTATGTCAGCTTGGTTAAAGAACTTTGATAACAAGATGAAGAAAGACAAAAGGCATGTAATTTTGTTTCTTGATAATGCCACTTCTCATCCGAAGATTTCATTGGAAAACGTAAAATTGGTTTTTCTGCCTCCAAATACTACCTCGCATTGTCAACCTATGGACCAGGGTGTGATTCAAAACTTTAAGGTAATTTACCGGAGCATGCTTGTAAAAAGGCTTTTGGCGTTAATGGATACTGAAAATTCACTAGAAATGGTAGAAAAAAACATTACGGTAGTCACTGCATTAATATGGATATCAGCTGCTTGGAGAAAACTCTCGCCTGTGACCGTAAGAAACTGTTTTCAAAAATGCGGATTCAATCAAAGTGACAGTGATCTAAGTGCAGAGTGCGATATAGAAGATAATATTCCATCAGCATTTTTATTTCCCAATTTTAACATCACTAATTTAGATTTAAGCACATACGCATTAATTGATAATGAGTTATTTACTGAAAATCCTAATATTTCCATTATAGATTGTATCGATGAAATTACTGATATCAGTGATGAAATGGAAAATGAGATTGAAGAGGAATTTGTAACTAGTACGAGTATATCAAATATTTCAGAAGCCCATCAAAAATTAAAAGATCTTGAGAACTATTTCTTAAGCACTAACAGTTTTAACATTGCTAACAATATTTCTCAAGCTCTTCTTGAATGTGAATCTGAGATATTTAAACATAAAATGAAAAAAGCAAGACAAACAGCAATTAATGATTATTTCATGTAAAATCTAGCATAAAATATGTATGTATGTATGTGTATTAAGTATTGTAAATTTTTTTCGACTTTCGTCTTATTATGTGTGATTAAATTGATATGAGAATGAATATTTTTTTCGTTTTTTTTTTCACCTCCACATTTTGGTCACCTCCATATATTGGACATTTTAGGATTCCCCGTCAGTGTCCATTATAAGGAGGTTATACTGTACCTAAACATGTTAGAGATGGTACTATAAGTATAGGGAAATTGCTTGCCACAAACAAGATCAAGATAGCTCAAGAAATTTCTAACTTCCTTAACAAGTTGAAAACTAAATCTCTTTCCCTGGAAATTAAGATTACTTGTGATACTATTTCTAAAATTACAAATAATAATTATGTCAATTCAGACAACCTTGAGAGGTATTCTTCCTTTATTTATTTTTGAAGAATATCGTAATAGATTAAAGTCAGCTTTTAAAAAACATTTTAATATAGTCAAGAGTTTGCATTTAAAGAAATTTAATAATTTAGTTAATGATTTTTCTAGCAGTGTTTGTCTCTTTGTTGATAACAAAAAATGGTTTAAGAATGTGTCAGCCGTTGTCATTCCGACAGATATTTCTGACTTTCCGTCACTGGGGCCTAAGTTTACGATTCCCGTTGTTGGGCAGGATGTTGATATTAAACGTTTCATTGCTGATGTTGGGGATGTATTAGATGCCGTACCTGAGACGTCAAGAAATTCAATAAGGTGTAAAGTCGCTAACAATGTCACAAATTTCATACATAATTCACACATTCGAGTTCATTCACCTTTCAGAAACTTATTTAATAGAACTAAATCCTTCCTAAGATCCAATCCAAATTTATACATATTACAAGCTGATAAAGGTAATCGCACAGTAGCTATGGATAAGACAGAAAATTTAACTAAAACAGAAAATTTACTTAAAGACAATTTTATTTATAAACCCCTACACAAAGATCCCACTGTTAGCATACAAAAATCATACAATGAACTGTTAAAAATGATACATTCTAGTGGACAATTGTCAAGTGACATACTAAATCTTTGACAATTTATAACGCGACCCATCCGAAACTTTACTTACTCACTACCGAAAATTCATAAACCTGACATTCCAGTTCAACCAATCATTTGTTCAATAAATTCTATAACATATAACCTTTCAAAATTTCTTAGCAAAATTTTAACGATCGCGTTTGATACAGACAATACATACAATATCAAAGACACGTTTTCATTTGTTAATCAGATACAAGGTCTCACACTTCCCAACAATTATGTGTTGATTTCGTTTGATGTTATATCGCTTTTTACGAATATACCTTTACAACTAATGACAGATGTCATAACTAGTAAGTGGCACATAATCGATCCACACACTGACTTATCTAAATCAAATTTTTTGTCGTTAATCTCTTTTATATTTAACAACACATATTTTTCGTTTAATTGGGAAATTTTATAGTCAAATATTTGGAACTCCTATGGGTTCGCCCATCAGCCCAATTTTAGCTGAGATAGTTATGGATCAGTTGTTGGAGAGTGTGATAGCTAAGTTACCATTTCCATTACCGTTCTTGTACAAGTATGTTGATGACATTGTTTGCTCTGTTCAACAAGAAAAAATAGATCTAACATTCAAAATTTTTAATAGCTACAACAAACATTTACAATTTACTGTTGAAAAAGAAAATAACAATAGCGTGCCCTTTTTGGACGTTTTAGTAATTCGTGACGATAATAATTGTATCATTTTGATTGGTATAAAAAACCAACTTCATCTGATCGGTTCATTAATTATCACTCTCATCTTCCTCTCAATCAGAAGTATAACACCATTATAGGTATGAGAAACCGAATATCACATATTTGTCATGAAACCTTTCTAAATGACAATCTTAAAGAACTTTTCAACATCTTCGTCAACAATGGCTATCCTAAGCACATACTTAATAAATTGATATTTAGCTCAAACTTTTTTGATGGCCCTACTGAGGACATTCCTGCAGACAGTGTGATTTACAAAAAAATCCCATACATTGATGGTCTTACTCATACAATTGTATCACATTTTAAACAATTTAATAACATTAAAATAGCGAAATACAATACCCATACCTTGAAGAAGTTGTATAGTAAGATCAAAGACATAGCACCTTTCTTTTAAAATAGTCATGTTGTCTACAGGATAGCATGTTCGGATTGTTGTGGCGTTTATATAGGTCAGACATCACAGTGGCTAAAACAGCGCACCACTCAGCATAAAAGTGATGTCCGTATTGGTAAGAGATCTTGTGAATTGGTGGATATAAAATATTTTATATCCTTGATAAAGGCATCATTGCCGAAACATGTAGGGTTGTTTTAAATATATATACTTTAAAGTAAAGCCAGACCTTTAATCGCCAACTGATTGAATTTACCATATCATACCAAGGTCACGAAAATATTATATATAGGTATATATATATATATATATGTATATATATATACATATATATATATACATATATGAAAAATGTGTGAAAGCCATATCCACTTGGAATGTGCAGATACCGATATTTCATAGTTTTTACTAATCTTCAGTACACATTATCCGGGAATAGATACGACTTTCATTTCTATACTGCGTGTATATATACAAATGATGAAAAACGCGATGTTAATGAGAATTAATAACTATTAAATTCCCACATTACATGCAATTACCGCTATAGTTTGTTGTATTAATTTCTACAAATGACAAAATCACATTTGCCTAAAAGTGCAGATACAACACGTCGCGGCGCCAACCGTCCAGGTTGTCCGGGCAAATGAAAGATGTGTGAAGGCCAGGAAAGCGGATAATGTGTACTGAAGATTAGTAAAAACTATGAAATATCGGTATTTGAACATTCCAGGTGGATATGGCTTTCACACATTTTTCATTTGCCCGGACAACCTGGATGGTTGGCGCCGCGACGTGTTGTATCTGTATTCTTAGGCAAATGTGATTTGTCATTTGTAGAAATTAATACAACATATTATAACGGCAATTGCATGTAATGTGGGAATTTAATAGTTATTATTAATAACTATTAAATTAGAGAATTAATAACTTATTAATTCTCATCAACATCGCGTTTTTCATATATATATATATATATATATATATATATATATTACTTGGTTTCAAAGAACATGACTGCCGGCAAGATAAGCAGTGCGCTAGATATTTATATAACACCAGATATATATTTAAATATGTACAATATATGATGGTAAATTGCAGACCGCTACATTATTAAGTTATACATTTTTCATTTGCCCGGACAACCTGGATGGTTGGCGCCGCGACGTGTTGTATCTGTATTCTTAGGCAAATGTGATTTGTCATTTGTAGAAATTAATACAACATATTATAACGGCAATTGCATGTAATGTGGGAATTTAATAGTTATTATTAATAACTATTAAATTAGAGAATTAATAACTTATTAATTCTCATCAACATCGCGTTTTTCATATATATATATATATATATATATATATATATATTACTTGGTTTCAAAGAACATGACTGCCGGCAAGATAAGCAGTGCGCTAGATATTTATATAACACCAGATATATATTTAAATATGTACAATATATGATGGTAAATTGCAGACCGCTACATTATTAAGTTATAGTATATACTACTTAGAAGGAAAGAAAATCCACGAAAATCTACTCAGACAGCCTAGTCCCGGATCTAAACTCGGGACTGCCAGCATCATAAGCCAGTGTGCATATGTTATTTAAATATCTAAAAGAGGATCGCCAGTTTACGCAGAAAACGAATTCCTCGGAAATTAGACATTAGTCAAATGATTCTGTGGTGTGCCTAAAAGGTGAAGATAAAGTTTTGGGAAAAGCATTAGAATTCAGGCAGCAAATTTTAAGAATGCATAAAATAAATTGTACTATTGTATCTAAGATACAAATAAAATATTCATAAATTTGATTTAAATTAAAACAATCGATTTTTTCAATATGATCGCTTCAATGTATATCACGT
>CAKXYW020000036.1:600000-1006614 GCA_935421215.2 Melolontha melolontha | reverse complement strand
CTGCGTAGATACCAAGTTAAAAATAATTTATACAATCAATTTCAAATAAATGACAAAGCATACCAGAGTTTCTTAATAAACAATGAAAGGGAATGTAATAATTTTTACATAGAGAAGACGGGGATTAATAACATTAATTTTAACTTATCCAATATCAAAATCAAGAATATTAATCATAATTATGCAACCAACTTAATACAAACTAACAAAATTAACATACAAAACATCACTTTAATTTCACCAAATTTAACTATACACGATAGTATGATAACTAACTTAATAAATAAAGAAGGCATGATAAACAATTCAATGATATACGAATACTTAAATCATAACAATTTTCTTCATAATTTATACAGTATAAAAATCAATACCAATATACACATTTACACAAAAATTATAAATATATACACACTAATTAACAAAAACTTACATATATCTCAAGGAAGAGGTAACATGATATTTCTACACCGGGATAACAGCATTAATATCTTTAAAACAGTTCGTCGAAAATTAACTATTTAAATAAATACGATGACAGAATATCGACATTTAAAAAAAAAAAAAACGATGATGAACAAAGCAGAATACGGGGATACGAGTTATAATTACAGATAAATTAAAATAATTACACTTATATTAAACATAAACAAACAGATGATAAACACAATTTAATAAGAAAAAGAAAGAACACATAATAAAACTATAATACAATAAATGAATATATAACTAGCTAGATAATTAATAAATAAAATTATAAAGAAAACAAACATAACTGGAGCTATAATATTAATACTTATTTACAATAATTAAGAGAGATAATACACTGAAAAAAAAAAAAAAGGTAACACCACATATTTAGATGGTTAAAATAAGCTTACAAAAGAACAATTATTTAAAATAATATTGGTACTATCAATCGAATTAATAAAAGGGGAACATATTCACTTATAAACATGCTAATTTAAAAAAAAATAAAATGAAAGTTTGAACGTATTATTATTGAAAAAGAGAGAACATAATTGAAAATAAATAATAAAGGAGTGTAGATATGACATAAGAGGGACTAGGTAAAGATTTTGAAGGTTGAAGGTATTAATACATATGATAGAGGTGTATAGAATTATATATGAAATAAATGAATTATTATTATTATGAAATTATTAAAATATAGACAAAAGTGTCTTCTAATAAGGTAGAATATATATGTTAAAGGAGTGGTATTTTAATTGATTAGAGAATAGAATGTGAATGTAACGTCTTGCATGTATGAAGAGAGAATTATTTATTATGAAAGCTAAAGCTTATATCAGTATATCAATTATAATAAAAGACTAAGAATAACGATTTATTAATAGAATTATTGAGCATGTACCATCAATAAAAGATATAAATAAAATAACCCCAATGATAATACTACGAACAAATATCTGAATATATAATGTAATTAGTACAAGAAGTATATAATACAAATTTAAAACCACAGAAAACAGTAATATACAATTGAATAAATACAGTCATTAAAATTATTAATTACATTGAAAGGTATGTTATAGCTCGCAAAATACATCAATTAAATGAATACTACAACTAAACTATTTTTATATAATTACAAATAAATATACTTAAACAAGAAACATTAATTTAGACTGGATAATTTGAATTTGGACAGCTTGAATAAATAAAGAGAAGTTACAAAGAAACAATAGAATAATATTTGATAATTAAAAAAAAAAAAAGAGAAGAAAAGACTTTGGTATACTAATATAATGTTAAGGAAGTTCATCACACAAACAAACATTTCGTTTTTACAATTCATAAAGTTTTTATATTAAGGTGTTAACTTATTTTTCTTTCTAATTGTTTAATTCGAACGACACGTAATAAGTTTAGAAAAACAAGGTTGTTATCTTTCATTTCCTACATCATCTTCAGCGAAAAGAATGTCCTCATTTGTACATTCCGACATTTTTTCGACGGGGACATTGTTGTGATGCATGTTATCCATGTTGAGCTGCATCTAAAATAGGAAGAATAAGACATACAAAGTGAAAAAGGGTTATAATATAATGGTTATATAAATAATATTATTAAGTCTTAGTAGTATCGAAGTGCATATGTATTTTTATAACGATCATTTCATTCTTTAAATTTCTATATACATTTTCCTTTCATTATTTAATTTTATTATATCATATTCAAATTTTCAAATATTAGCGCGAAAAACATATTCAAATCCATATGCAACTTTGTATTATATCGACACTAGTAAGACACGCCTACAAATTGACATCTCGCTATGTTTACATTTATCATGCGCAGTATGCGATTTGTATCATTCAAATTTATCTTAACCTAACTTGGTAATTTATAATATAATTTTTAAAATCATTTAGATATTCTAAATTAATCAAATACTTTTTATATAAAATTGTTAAAAGGGTAAATCATCGAGATTATTGATATCAATAGATAGCGTGTTTGGTAATATTCAGACAAGTGCTGTCGAATTATTCGATCCTTGAATTTGAAAAAAATAGACGCATCTTTTTAGACCAAGCCTTAGAAATCTTGTATAAAACACAAATTTAAATTATAAATTCAGCTAAAAGTGATAAAAAGTATCCAGAATATTAATTAACTCGATCGTCAAGTGAATTACTACAAGAATTTTCGGTAATAACGAACTTTCAAACAATATAGCGTCACAGACGTAGTTCCACCGAAAACGATAGAAAATCAGAAGAAATATATATAAGAATCCATCGCCGAACTTCAACAATATAGTCTAACGTACATCAACAACGATACCTGAAATTCTACAGCCAGAAACGAGCGCAGTGAGTAATTAGGCACCGAAGACGAAGTCCGAGGAAAATCTTCGATAGCGTCCGCGTAAACAGCCACCTACACCGCCATCATTTTGTGCTGCACCCGAACATTTTTGGATCACCGAGGATCTTCCCAATTCACACAGACGATCTACAAACATACATCAGCATCATTATTATAACAGGTTTTCAGATAATATTTATTTTTTTTTCAAAAATTAAATTCTTTAAACTTTTATTTAATAATATACTCGAATTATTTACCTAATCTATCACATCCTGTCATGATCTTTATATTTAATTAAACAACCGATTTATAACTTAGAGATAACAATAAAAGGGTACTCACCATAATTGTAATAAGAGTATTCACATTTATATACATATTATTTATTAGTTTAACACACATAACCTCTTTTCACATTAGTAACACCTTGTTGTTTATGCGTATATGCAGTTTCGTTAATATCACATTTGTAATACGTTATATTTTTACAG
Organism: Melolontha melolontha; assembly: GCA_935421215.2. NCBI lineage: Eukaryota > Metazoa > Arthropoda > Insecta > Coleoptera > Scarabaeidae > Melolontha > Melolontha melolontha. The sequence goes on along the minus strand of CAKXYW020000036.1, from coordinate 1,003,285 downwards.
TTTCCTTTAATTTAATAAACATGATATTTTTAATTTTACATGAATCTTTTATTTGTTCATATTTATTTGTAGGAGTTATTATATTAAGCGTCAACATTAATATTATTCTCTTTTTTGGAAGCAACAACCTAAAACTCACAACGAGCCCGAGATCACTCACATTTAGTAAAGTTTTATTAAATATAGTTTCTTGCTTTCCGACTAGTTGGCTATTTGAGATAAAGATAGCGCAATCTGGGGTGAGATTTTATAAATTAAGGCGCCCGACTAATCTTTTCAAATACATAATTTTATCTTACACTTTTATCTCATTAACATTTCATAATCTCACCACAGCCCAGTAAAGGGGGCCGTTATCAATATATATATATATATATATCAATAAACACTATATACTAAGTTGCCATCTGCAGTAGAATAACCTTAAAACCGAAAAAATGTTAAACGTAGCGTTTTTGGCTAAGGTAAACCTTAGAAGATATGCTCTTCACCGAATCGCCAAAAACGCTACGTTTAAAATGTTTTCGGTTTTAAGGTTATGCTACTGAAAATGGTAACTTAGTTGCCGAAACACGTATATAGTATTTATTGATATATATTGTGGTTAGGGTGTTTTTCTATTTCTGTTTCAGATCACAAGCCACAGTCTCCACCAATTTCGGATGAAACAGATTTATTTAATCCGAAACAATCTTTTTAGTGCGTTATTATTAAAATTTGAGTTTTTTCTACTTTACTGGTCGTCCCAATGTTGTTACGCCCGATCTTTTAGAAAATGTTAATCAAATTGTTGCACAATTGTTGTCTGGTTATGTTAATTTGCGGAATCATAAGTACCATTGCGTGCGAGTTAAAATTGGTGTTGGGGTGGCAATGTCATCACAAGAAATTATTGAAACAATAATCTTTAGAGAAACAATTAACGCCAAAGACACGCGGCCAATATTTTAGAGCCAATTAAAAATCATTTGGTCAACATACAATTAATCATTGGTTATTCCCAACATGATTCAGCCATACCACACACTGCACATGCAAGTATGAATTATTTAGAGTAATTTTTTCCAGTTCGCTAAGTATAGGTTTATTATGGTTAAGTAGATAGATCACCTGATTTGACGCCTCAGGGTTTCTTTTTATTCGTAGTTATTTGTGTGTTTAAAAAAAAGATAAAAAAAAATAATAAAATCAGACTCTGCAATCCAACGCAAAACAACGCATAAAAAATTGAAATACAGTTAAGTAGATCCTTTTCTCTAGGACCAAAAAAATATTTCTATAATAGTTTTGATTAGACGACGTCTATAAAATATATCGAGTGAGAAACAATTAATATGGGATAGATACATTAAATTTAATAAATTCGGACAAAAAGTAAAATAGATAAATAAATGAAAATCGGCATATATTATTCAAAATTAGAACTTTATTGCGTAGTTACTTTCACATTATTTGTCAATTATGAGTATTATCTGATCCTAAAGCGTCAATTGGTAAAGATGCACAATGTACAGTAGTATAGCGAGGCATAGAGCTTCCATTTTTCTTGCCTTTGTGATATTTCGATAAATGTTCTTTACAGCTTCTCCGGCTCACAAAGAACATATTACAGAGGTTGCAGGAATAAGGATGTGGCACTCTCAGATGTTTTTGTAGATCCTGCTTAGTTCTTAGTTCCATAGAACATTCAGGACAGTTTGATATGAGTACAGAATGTTTTAAATCATCATGCAGTTTCAAGTCCTCTCTAAAAAGAAATTGTAAAGCTGATTGCATATTATGTTGAAATTTCGTATATTTTTACGACTGAGTTTGCTAATAATACACTACTTCCAGCTTTCGTTGTGTGATTGTTGTAATAATTAATATTTTGCTGCTTTCTATTAGATATATAGCAGCTAGCAATATGAATTGTTAATCGTTTCTACAACCACCACACGACAAAGCCTAGAAGAAGATTAATATGTAAATTTTGTAATAGTGTATACAGTGTATATAGTGTATAGGTACACTAGATTATTTATTTACTAATACTCACCGTGACGTAAATGTTTTTGTTGCATAACATTCATAGCATACATATTTAGCTAACATTCCATGATCTTTTTTTTTGTGATCAGTCAACCTGTCAAGACTATAAAATTCTAATGAGCAATTATTGATACATTTGTATTTTGTTATTTGTTCCACCGATGAATCATCATATTGTCCACCTACAGATCTGGTACGTTCGTTTGATAAAATTCCATTTAAACCATTTTCAGAATTTTCAAGATTTCTTGTTACGTGTTCTTCATTATTGTCACTTGATCTACAATAAGTAAATACATTTTTACAATCTAATTATATGGTATCTTTATAGACTAACCTGTCGGATTCTTGATACTCTAAAGAATTCATTGATTGCAACAGTCTCCGACTTCTTCTTTTTATTGGCTCGCTACAAGTAGTTAAATTCGATTTTGACCTTTTACCCCTTGACCAATTGTGACCTCTTCGTCTTCTTCTACCTCTAATACTACCCCGTCTTCTGTCAAATGTAATTTGTACTTCACGGTCAGCATATGGTGTACCTTTATAATAATGAATACATATTTTTACTAAATCACATGAAAATTTCATCTCTTAAATCTTACCATAATGAGTATTAGAATCAATTTCATGTATTTCTCTAAAAGGACTGCTTTCAACAGGTGCCAATAAATCACCAATACTTTGATCAACTTCAGTTTCGTGCACTATAAATGCATTTTGAACTTCTCTGTCAGTATATGATGTTCCAGCACGGTAATGAGCAACTGCAAGTAGTTATTAAGTAACAACATAACTTCCATTTCTGAAACTTTACCATAGTGGATATTATCTTCTGTTTGATGTACGTCTTTAAACGAACTACCACACACCGATCTACTACGTTTATTAGGTAACATTCCATTTAAATAATTTTGAGAATTTTCAAGATTCCTTGTTACTTGCCTCTCATTATCCCCACTTGGTCTACAATAAGTAAATACATTTTTTTCAATATCTAATAACAAGGTATTTTTGTAGACTAACTTGTCTGACTCTCGATACTCTAAATAATTTATTGATTGCAATGGTCTTCGACTTCTATTTATTGGCTCACTACAAGTAGTTAAATTCGATTTTGACCTTTTACGCCTTGACCAATTGTGACCTCTTCGTCTACCTCTTTTTCTGCCAAATGTAATTTGTACTTCACGGTCAGCAAATGGTGTACCTTTTAATTATGAACACATACATTTTTTATTAAATTACATGAAAATTTCATGTTTTAATTCTTACCATAATGAGTATTAGAATCAATTTCATGTACTTCTCTAAACGGACTACTGTGAACAGGTGTCAATAAATCATCAATATTTTGGCCAACTTCAATCCTGTACTCTGTAAATGTATATTGAACTTCTCTGTCAGCATATGGTGTTCCATCACGGTGATGAGGAACTATAAGTACTTATTAAGTAACAACATAACTTGCATTTCTGAAACTTTACCATAATAGGCATTATCTTCTGTTTTATGTACGTCTTTAAAGAAACTAGCACACACCGATCTGCTACGTTTATTTGGTAAAATTCCATTTAAATAATTTCGAGAATTTTCAAGATTATTTGTTACTTGCTTCTCATTATCACCACTTGATCTACAATAAGTAAATGCATTTTTTTCAATATCTAATAACAAGATACTTTTGTAGACTTACTTGTCTGATTCTCGATACTCTAAATAATTTATTGATTGCAAGGGTCTTCGACTTCTTCTATTTATTGGCTCACTACAAGTAGTTAAATTCGATTTTGACCTTTTACGCCTTGACCAATTGTGACCTCTTCGTCTACCTCTTTTTCTGGCAAATGTTATTTGTACTTCACGATCAGCATATGGTGTACCTTTATAATAATGAACGCATACATTTTTTATTAAATCACATGAAAATTTCATCTTTTAATTCTTACCATAATGAGTATTAGAATCAATTTCATGTACTTCTCTAAAAGGAGTACTGTGAACAGGTGCCAGTAAATTATCAATGTTTTGATCAACTTCAGTTTCACACTCTGGAAATGCATTTTGAGCTTCTTTGTCAGCATATGGTGTTCCGGCACGGCAATGAGCAACTACAACTACTTATTAAGTAATAACATAACTTCTATTTCTGAAACTTTACCATGGTATGCATTATCTTCTGTTTTATGTTCATTTTTAAAGGAACTACTTTGACCGAGTCCAAAAAACTCAGAAACATTTTGGTGAATTTCAGTTTCGCATTTAGTAAATGCAGATTCAGCATCACTATCAAGATGTGGAGACCCGTCATAATGATGCACATCTACAAATATTTATAGAATTACAATATAAGAAAATTTCAGTATTGTTGGTGTACATTTATAATAATATACACAAATACTTTTATTAAATCACATAAAAATTTAATCTCTTAATTCTTACCATAATGAGTATTTGAATCAATTTTATGTACTTCACTAAAAGGACCGCTTTCAACAGGTGCCAATAAATCATCAATATTTTGGTCAACTTCAGTTTCACACTCTGGAAATGCATTTTGAACTTCTTTGTCAGCATATGGTGTTCCGGCACGGTAATGAGCAACTACAACTACTTATTAAGTAATAACATAACTTCTATTTCTGAAACTTTACCATTGTAGGCATTATCTTCTGTTTTATGTTCATTTTTAAAAGAACTACTTTGACCGAGTCCCAAAAACTCAGAAACGTTTTGGTGGATTTCAGTTTCGCTTTTAGTAAATGCAGATTCAGCATCACTATCAAGATGTGGAGCCCCGTCATAATAATGTACATCTACAAACATTTATAGAATTACATAATAAGATAATTAATTTCAGTTTTTCTATTTCTACCATGATATATATTTTGCATATCCTCATTTACTTCTTCAAAAGAATTGTCGTGTTCAATTGTCAATAATTTAACGACATTATGATCGACTTCAGTTTCATGTGCTTCATAATTCAATTTACGTAGATTATTTATAAAACGCTTATATACATGCGAAAATTTATTATTGTAATCTTCTTGTCCTCCCATAGAAATTTTTGACAACATTTGCTTTTTGATATAGAGTAAATTTTTTAACAAATATACACACGGACTGCATAGTCCATAATCATCATGTAAATATTCTTCCTAGATACGTGATAAATATGTCGAACTTGTTTCATTATAAATTTAAAATGTTAGTACTTACACAGGGACCGAAAAATTCTACTATATAATTCTTGATAGGCCATAAAGTACGACCATAGATCACATTTATTTTAAAAAGTCGTGTTTCTCTTTTACATAATAAGCACGGTAAAAACACCATGATATTATTATTTATATAAGGAAATATTTCTTGAATTCCTAAAATACCGTTTAGTTACAACTTAATTTAGTTTGGTTATACATAAGAATATGTCGCCCTAATAATATCTTCGAAATAACCTCTAAAGGACCCCAAAGGAAACAACTTTTTCTAATAAAATAAATACGTACATACTAAAAAGGTATACCTAGGTTATCTATGCGATCAACACACATTATTTACCAAATCTTGGTAATTAATAGTCGATGAAATAAAAATGAAAAAATAATATAACTTAATCTCCACTTTATTGGTAAAATACCATAACAATTGTTTCGATAAACAGTGTCTCTTCCTCAGATGGCGTTGTGTTACGAACTAAACCTGAATGGTGTTAACAAATTTAAACTTAAACAAACTGTTATAATTAAAAAATACTTAGAAGGATAGTTTAATAATGGACACTTTACGTTCAAGATGTAAACCTTATTACAAAATTTACCGAGTACAAACATAAAAACGTGAGAACCAAAATAAAATAAAGATTCAGATGTGAAATAGGCCTAATGAAAATAGTTTAAATTTAACTGGTTTAAACAAAAACAATAAACATGATTTTGCTAAATACCTACCATAAACCGTCATATGCTGATACAGTAATTTATAATAAATCTATACATCCATACTCCCATAAAATGGCTTCGTTCGATTCGTTGATTCATAGACTTACTGGTGTTTATTGTTTTTGCTTAAACTAGTTAAACTTAATCTATCTTCATTAGGCCTATTTCACATCTGAATTTTTATTTTATTTTTGTTCTCACGTTTTTATGTAAAGAACACTTCGATTTCAAAAAAATATTAATAACTAACGTATGATCAAAAAGTCTTTGGATCGCTATTGCCGTGGAATTTATGAGATATGTATGAAATTATTTATTTCAATTAGTTTTGACATTTACTTGACAACTTTGAAGTCAGCTGGTTATAAAATATACATAAAATGCAACTAATTACTGTGAAGCATCTGTTCGCACAACAAATGGTAGAGTAAAATCTGGGTGATGTAAACGGAGATTTTCTACAAAGTTTTCTTTTAAAGTTGTGAAGCATAATTCGCATTCAGCTGTCCAATTCCATTTCTTCCCCTTTTTGATTAGTTCCAACAAGGGTAACGTTTTCTCGCTATAGTTTGAGACAAATTTCCTATAATAATTTAACACTCCTAAAAAACTTCTTAACGTTTTTAAATTCTTCGGTCTCGCATACTCCTGTATGATATCTAACCGTGTCGGGTCTAATAAAATGTTATTCTGATTAATCACATATCCTAGATAGTTAATCTCATGTCTAAAGAGTTGACATTTCGCTAAGTTAAGTTTCATACCATGAGTTTTTAAAGTGTTAAGGATAATGTTAATATGTTGTAGGTGTTGTTCCACAGTTTCGGAAAATATGATAATGTCGTCTAGGTAATGCAAAGCGAATTCATCATATCGGTCTAGTATACGATGTAGAAAACGTATCAGAGCGGCTGGTGATGTCTTTAAACCAAATGGACATACTCTAAACTGATATACTATTCCATTCACTAAGAAACCACAGTATTTCCTGGATTCCGGTTCTAAGTTTATTAACCAAAAAGCATTCTTTAAGTATAATTTACTATAAATTTGTTTACTTCCGCATTTCGTTAATAAGATGTCTATGTTTTGCGGCATTTCGAATTCTGGCTTAATTCGTTTATTCAGAGCTCTCGCGTCTAAGCATATTCTTAATGATAGGTCCTTCTTTTGAACTATTACAATGGGATTAATAAAATATGTGTTCGATCTCTCAATAATTCCGGATTGTTCTAATCTCTCTAATTCTAAACTAACTTTCTGTTGGTAGTAGTACGGAATCGGGTAATTCTTACTTATTAATGGGCAGTCATTGTCAATATTAATTGGATGTTCATATCCTTTTGCAAAAACAATATCGTTATTTATTAAAGTGATGTTTTCGTTTAAAATGTTAATTAATTGCGGTACGACGTTTGTATAAGGTATTTCTTGTTTATCAATTATATTCGTTATATCATTCTTATCATTTATAATGTCAGTTGTCTGTAAATCCTCCTTAATCTTGACCTCTTCTTCGCCCTCGTAACTATCTAACGTTCCTAACAAATCTGGCCTATTATTCACTCCTATATATTCATTATTTATAATATTGTCATTTCCAACTCTATCAATAAACCTTTCTTCTGCTCTCCTATAGTACGGTACATTATATTCTAATAAATTATTTATTACAACTGCTAAAACTTCTTTCTTATAAGTATTATATTCGTGCACTTCCTCTACTGACAAATGTTTGTTAAATGTTAAATTGTTCTTTCCAATTGATAAAATACCTTTTTCAAAATTCAATATCATTTTCAACCTGTTGATATTGTCTATACCCAATATACAGTCATATTGTAACTTCTCTATTACGTAACAGTGAATTAAATAACCGATTTCGTTTATTCTTATTTCGGTATTGAGTTGCTTGGTGACAGTGCCCATCTTTCTTCCATTTGCGGTAACTATGTCGGTACCCTTAGTTTTAACAACGTGTTGTTCGTATCCCTTTATTTGTTTTGCCAGATCTTCTCTAACTAATGTAATCTCGGCTCCGGTGTCGATTAAACAATTTAATTTTATGTTGCTGAATTGTAAAATAATAATGGGTAGAGAATATACTTCATTTACGGCGTCCCCTGCGTCTTCTATGTTTATGAATTCCTCCGGTGATTGGTAAAATTTTATATTTTGTAACTTCCAGAACATGTTATAGCCGTTATTCTTATTTAATTTTGTTGGTTTGACGGTCCGGGTGTTGGGTTCAGATACGGATCGTCTTGTAAAATTGGAGTTTTTTTTTGTAGCTCCTCTAGGTCTGTTCTGTCAGGTGATAACGATCTATGTCGCCGGTAAGCATTATTACCTCGACCTCTTCCTCTACTTGCGTAGTGATTTATTCCGCGTCTCGATTGGTGAGTTTGTGTGCGCTGCGTGTTATAAGCATCGTTATTATCGGGTCGGTTATGGTTATAGTTGTTGTTCGAAGAATTATTATGATAATTGTTCGGATAAGGTCGGTTGTACGTATGTTGTGTATTCGGTCGATTCTGATTATTATAATTATTGTGAGGGTGGTGATTGTAGTTGTTATTATTATTGTTATTATTCGGGTTGTATGGTCGAGAGGTTGCTGGTGGATAACGATTGTTTTGCGCATAATTATTGGTGTTGTTATTGTTAGAATAATTATTGAAGCGTGGTATGGGGTTGGGAATGTAGTTCGGTGCTTGTGGGTTCCTAGTGTTGTTCGTCCGATTATTAGGCTGTTGTTGCTGGTTGGTTTCAGCGAAATCGTCCAGTCTTCGGAGTATCTCGATTAGAGAGTCCATGTCAGTGACCTTCTGACAGATAATCGCCTGAGTATCCGTGAAAATAAAGTGGTTTAACAATAGGCGCGCGATCATTGATTCACTCATGTCGCTGATGTGTTTGCACTGGTTGTATACGCGAGATGCATACATCTCCCTCGTCACTTGTCCCAATCTAAATTTCCCTGTTAACAAGCGAACTTTGGCCCTGTTCTGCTGGTTCTCGTCCCAGTAGTTCTTCGTAAATAACACAACAAATTGATCTAAAGAGTGGCAATGTTCCTCTATCCTTTGAAACCATTCTTGTGCGCTATTCCGCAATGTCGCTCGCACTACTTCGATCCGGTGTTTCTCGTCCATAACGTCCTCTAAATACCGTAGTATCCCATTTAAATACGCCATGGGGTGTACTCTAGTCATATCTCCGTCAAAATGTTGTAAGTTTTCGATTTTTATTATCGAATTACCTGTATTTATGTTATGTATAGGTGCTGTGTAAGTTCTAAGTTTATTTTCTAATTTGTGTAAGTTGTGCTGCGTTTCATTATAATTTTCGGTTTGTACAGTTTTCATATTATCTAGATTTAAGTTCACCGCCTGTATTTCTTGATTATGCATTTCTTTATTTTCGTTAATTTGTGTAGTAAGTTCGCGTCTTAGATGTTGGGTCTGTTCCTCATTGATTTGATTATATGTTGTTAACTTTGTATCTAATGTACAATTATTTTCGAGTATTATTTTATTTAAGTCTTTGTGAAGTTCTTTGTTCGCTGTATTGATTTTTGATTCGGTTATTTCGTAAATTTGAGTGGTTGAAGTTTCTAGTTGTTGTGCCCACTGTAAATTTTGCGCTTTAACGGTCTCATCTAGTTTTAGGAGATACTTCAACTCATTCTGCTCCATGGCCTTTTGTGTTGCGGTGATTTCTGCGATTTGTACGTCGATATCCCCCTTGAATGTATTAAGTTTCATTTCTATGTTTGTGTTGTTTAATTCTATTTTTTCATTTATATTAATTAGGTTAACTTCTAATCTCGTCGTAAGTTCGTTATTTAAATTTGTTAGGTCGTTATTTAAGTTATTTAAATCTTGTTTTAGTTCGCGATTGTTAGTATCTAGTTTGTTGTTAGTGTTATCTAATTTATTGTTAAGGTCTTTATTTGAATTGTTTATATCTTGTTTTAAGTCTTGGTTGTTGGTGTCCAATTTGTTGTTAGTGTTATCTAATTTGGTATTTATATCTTGTTTTATTTCTTGCATTTGTGCCATTAACATATTAAACATGTCCATGAATTTACTATCAGGCGAAACACTGGCTTCCCCTGAAACGGACGGTTGCGGTACTGCAATATCCCCCTGTTCACTCCGGTCTTCTTCTACTGCGTCTTTCGGGGTCTTAGCTCTGTGTCTAGTATCCATTTTAGAGAATATTTAGTTAGTTTGTAAATTATATTAGTATTTGTACGGGTAGTTGTAATTATATTGTAAATATGTTGGTTGTAAAATGTTGTTGTTTATAGTGTTATTAGATTTAATGTACACACGTAAATGCAATGACAAATAACAAAATATATGTATATAAAAGAAATATGAGTCTGCACTTTAATATTTCCCTGTAACAACCTTTTGAATATCTTACCGATGGTCTCGAATACAGCAATCCCCTGAAATGCAAACTGTGTTCTCTCTCTGAAGTTCCACAAAGACAAAATAACAAATACATAAACAAATAGTACAGTATGGTAAATGCGAATACAACGGTTCTCCTTGTTTTTTATTAATTCTTTGTGCCACGAAACTTTGTTACTTGAGAAAGTGTTCCTTCTTAATATATTTGACAATAGAGTGACTTTTTATTGAAGTGTGGAGTAGAAGTACGCCCCAAAACGTTAGGGCGCCAAAATGTTATATTGCAAAATTGCCCCACTACGTTGGGATCGCCAAAATGTTATATTTCAAAAGGCGTTAATATTTAAAAATGTTTATTATCGTTATAAAGGTCCCAAAAGTTGGGCTGACAAAATGTTATATTGCAATGAATATTAATATATACGTGAATGTTAATATGTAAATAAATAAATGTAAAATGAATGTTAGTTATAAAAGTTATATACAATTCAAATCGGGCTCGTTCAATACTTATCTTTCTTTTGTTATTTTGGTCGTCGGCTAGCTTCTTTAATTTCTTCAGGGTTAAGGTAGGTTCACCTCTCTCCACTTTGACTTTATGTACGTAGTTTATTTAATTGGGATCGGAACAATATCTCAAGTATATTACAAAGAAAACCAAAGTAAAATATTGACAATTAACTTTATTAATAAAGAATTATCTAGCAAAGTTGGGAATTTATATTAACAATTTTCGTGACACACAAATAACAATACGGGAGATACACTCAACAGTTGGTATTCTTATAGTCTAACAATATGGTGTACGACAAGTGCAAGTAGGTGTTGTTTTATTAAAAGAGTTTACAAAAGTAACATAGAATCAAGTTTTTAAAATTACAAACAGTGGATTCTAATATTTAAATAAGTGGAATAAAAATTACAGTGATATAATATCGGTGAAAGCAAAGTAAATAGTTACTTATGGAATAAACAAAGAAAATTCTAGAAAAGTATATGAGCAAGTAAAAATGGCGCGTAAAATATTGTTAAAGTTAGCAAAAACCTGCGTCTTCGGATATAGCTTCCGTTGCTTCCTGCTCCTGTGTTCTGCTGGTTTTCACAACGGGAAACTGGATAATATTTCTGCGATGGTCCCTCGGGATGACTTGAGTTTTTTGAAATCTCCAAGTCCGACGGCGGCTTGCTCGGATGACCGGTTTCGAGCGTACCAAGATGCTGGTCGTTGCACGGTGAAACTTATGGCGGGTAATTAACGTATTGAAACTTTAAAAATTCGTAGTTCTTGAACTAATTGGTCGGCAGATGGTAAACTTTGTCTACAGGTAGATCGTAGGTGTGAGTAACGTTGTGTAGACTCAAAAATCTCCAGAACTTAATAATTTCACCAATTTGTTTTAATTAATTCGGAGCACAAAAAACGTGACCTCTCACTGTGACGACTAATTACCGACGCTTACTTTTTCACTTGTTTTTAATTGCATAACTTTCCGCAAAATCGCCCCCTTCTTTACTTGCATTATCTTTTCGAATATTATTATTTTAGACATTTTTACAGAGTAAAACAGTAAAAAAAATTACAATTTGATTTATAAAATAACTTTGGTTGAACAACATATGTTTATGTGTTTACAAACACTCTGGCAATATCGGTTTATTTTCGGGTTATTGCACCGTTAGAATTGTGGGCGGGGCTTAATTGTTCAAATACATTTGAAAATAAATACGTTACATTTGTTTGAATAAACACGCGTTAAATATTAATTTGAATTAAAAATTGAAAGTAAACATTATAATAAAAATAGAAAAATAAGTTAATTATTTCAAAGCAAGTTTGTCGTCAAAATAACGTATTTATACCTTGAATCAATCTTTCCCCTTCTTGGTATTAAAGTACATATTAGATATAAATATTATGGTTACAAGTATTCTTTGTTTCTTTCAGAGAAAAGAAACCCTTCTTGCAATGCCTCAATATATATATATATATATATATATATATATATATATATATATATATATAATAACTTCGTGACCTTGGTATGATATGATAAACCTAATCAGTAGGCGATTAAAGGTCTGTATATTACTTCAAAATATATGTATTTAAAAAACTCTACATGTTTCGGCTGTATACGCCTTTATCAAGAGAATACAAAATATGAATGACAGGATATAAAAAAATCCTATATCCTGTCATTCATATTTTGTATTCTCTTGATAAAGGCGTATACAGCCGAAACATGTAGAGTTTTTTAAATACATATATTTTGAAGTAATATACAGACCTTTAATCGCCTACTGATTAGGTTTACTATATATATATATATATATATCACTATATTGTCCTAGTGTTTTACAATCGAATAAATTCCAAACACTGAGCTCTGCAATAGTCTTCATCACTTATGTCACTATCTGATAGTATATCATAAAAGCACTTTAATAATATTTTATATTATTAAAAATACCTTTGTATTATACAAAACTGGTGCGGTTTACCTACTCATGTATGTTTCAATTATTCTGATACAAAGCACTCTTTGTTGGGTAATTCCGAGAATGAAAGAGTTTCATAAGACGTAACATAGTTATATGGGAATACACCCTTCTGTCGGATTAATTCAAATTTTTCACCCATATAATATCTTCTAATTTCCTCACATTGTTCAATGTCTAAATAAGATGATAATTTCGTCAAAGAGGAATTCATAAATCGAAATGAGTCTATAAATCTCAACTTGTAGAACACGTTTCTTTTCTTACCATTACAATCTATTATATCTCCCACGTGAACTTTTTTGGAAAATGAAATATATTTCTCTTTATTTTGTGCAATAACATCTACATCCTCCTTTTCCAGTGCCAGCACTTTTACAAACAAATGTGTATCATAATTTGACAAATTATGAAAGATAATAGGTATATATCGGGGCTCTTTATAATTTATATTACATACCATATGTGCTGCACCCCGATAAAATCCTGTCATATGATCATGGTCACGAACTTTTTCTTCAGGGACTGCTATTGCTTTTTCACAAATATGACACACTGTCTCTTGCTCATATTTATCACGCTCCTCATCAGTTAAAGGTTTTATTTCTACCTCTTTACTTAAATAATTTTTATATAAAAAAGTAACATCAGTTTCTAGCTCTCTAATAAAAGATGTGGTTGAATTTTGTCCACGATATAAACGCAATTTACTCAGATTATCATCAAAACTACTGTTCACATAATAGGCAAAAGAATATGGTTCATGTTCGAAACATTTCACAGTAAATGGTTTGGAAGGATCCGGTTCTGACGTATCAATAGGTTTTAATATTGCTTCGAAATCGGCATAAACCACAAAAGGAACTCTTAATTGTCGTTCAACTTAATCAAATTTTAATACATGTTCTGGTAGTTCCTCTCCGTACTTATTGATTTTTAATTCTGTGCCGGGAAACACTGCCTTCACCTGCTTACAATCTTCATTTTCATGTCTTCGTAATTTATCTTCACATGTGAAGAACATTAAACACCCTTCACATATGTATTTTTGATGTCCTGATAAAGATTTCTGTGACGAAACTAGTCGCGACAAATTCTTTATCCAACAGTAATGTGAATTTACATTTTCTGAGGTAACAAGTAATAAATTAATATGAGCTATTCTTCTCCGCTTCTTAAAATATAATGGGCCCACTACTTCTTGAGCTCTCACATTATTCTGAAAACATTCTTCTATACCATATACATTAATGGATATATTATTTTGCTCTTCAAACTTATGGATATCTTTTAAATTTACAGGGAAATGTATATCAGTAAAATCTGCAACTGTACTATAATGTGGATACGATGAAACTCTTTGCGGGAGTCCTACTGGTTCCCTTAAAGCAGAAGTAACGGCCCAAGCGAAACATTAGTTGTCAGAATTTTGAACATTTATTATAGCATTCTTTTTCTTTATTGATGGTGGTAAGTCCATATAAGTGGAACCTCTCAATGGACTAAACTTATTCATATTTACTTCCAAATATAAAACGTTGCTCAATGTCCACCCTGAAATATAATAAAAATAGTAATTTATAACACTGTGAGGAATTAACAATAATCTTATTTTACCTGAATCGCGCTCCTGAAATTCACTCATTTTATTCTTAATCTCATCAATAAAATCTGCGTATAGCTCATATAAATTACTTCCATGGGTTATGACTTTATTTCGAGTATTAAACGATTTTATTTCTACATTTTCCTTCGTCAATAAATAATATAAACCATACAATTCCAAATTCACTTTCATAGAAGTATGTATACTTAGAATACTATCCATAAGTGCTATCACTTTGTCCCTAATATTATTTGCAAATTCTTCCACATCAACGTATATGCGAGACGAATCACATCCTTGATAACTTACTATTCTATCCCCGAACGTGCCAACACTCTTCTTTACACCATTATCGATTATTACGAACGCTTTAGTACGGTGTAGAGTACTGCGGATATGTGCAGTATAACAATTTGTTTCTACATATACATCACAGATATCACATTTCATTAATTCTACTTCGTTATCGCTAAATTTCATTCTCTTCCCTTTACAAGAAGTTAACATGTGGCGACTTCTGTTATCTCTTCGAGTAAACGTCTTCCCACAGTATTCACATTCAAACATATTGACTTATTATTTTCCAAATATGCACTGAATAGAAACAACACCTCCACTGTACCGGCTCAACTGTTGCTGGAATGGAACGACCATCACCACATATACACCTCGTCGAAGGTCATGCTTAATATTATACTATTTTATGTGTGAAAACATTTTAAACTTATAAATTACATTGACTTATTTATACTAGTAACAATAAACATCTTAGCATTATATGTATAATCAATCTAATTAATCAAAGTCATACATTCTACCGTCCATATCATCGATTAAAATAATCGTCTCTATTTCAAATATGTCCTCCTCAATTTCTTCCTCCTCAATATCTACCTCGTCTATATCATCTCCTTGCTCCTCCTCAATATCGTCCTCGATATCGTCTTCAGCTTCACTTAACTCATCATCACTACTCCATTCTAATTCCACTATAATCACTCTATTTTTTCTTTCGTGTGCAGCACCCATATCTACTTATATGTTCAAACAAATATTAAGAAAACTTAACACTTTATGATAGAAAAATTCATTCTACTACTACTACTACTACTACTCCTACTACTACTACTACTACTACTACTACTACTACTACTACTACTACTACTACTACTACTACTACTACTACTACTGCTATTGGATTGCTTTATAGCCACCTACAGCTGTCATATATTTTCGGAATGTTTGTTATTATCCTATATTTTTATTGACCACAATATTAATATTTTCTTCTGTACAGGAACTTTACATTACAATTGATATGAAAGTGGTGGTAGTTTTCCCTACACAGGGAACACCACCACCTCCAACTCCCCCACCAACGAGCGACACCATTAATCACCCCTCCTCCGCCCTATAGCCCCGTTAGGAGGGGTTAAGGAGGCCTGAGAAGGAGGCAGCCCCCGGTTCTCCCGCTATTCAGTGGGTGGACGGAAGTTAGTGGGTGGGAGACCCCACCGGAATGGGATACACCCACTGAACCCGCTGCAATAAGGACACCAGCCCGAGAGTTGCCTCCCTCGGCGATCCGCCGCCACCGAGGGCACCAATGAAAAAGAAGGGGAGGAAGGAGTATCGGATTAGGATGGAGAATGAAAATTCTCCTCCCTCCTCCTATTCCTCCTCTTCATAGTTAAATAAATTGAATAATTAAAAAATCCTTGTTTCATTTTTTAATCGACATTCATCAATATATATTTATTGATATAGTAAACTTAATTAGTCGGCGATTAAAGGTCTGGTTATTACTTCAAAGTGTATATATTTAAAATAATCCTACATATTTCGGCAATGATGCCTTTGTCAAGGATATAAAAAATATAAACTACTATTATTTTATATTTTTTATATCCTTGACAAAGGCATCATTGCCGAAACATGTAGGATTATTTTAAATATATACACTTTAAAGTAATAACCAGACCTTTAATCGCCGACTAATTAAGTTTACCTTATCATACCAAGGTCACGAAAATACTATATTTATTAATATATGCAATTAGCATCGTTCAGTTTACAGTATGATATCATAAGAGCAATATGAAATTAAAACAACAATCACTTTCCTTGCCTATATTCAATTTTGATGGAGTATTTAATGAAAAACGTTTTACCCGGCACAGTAATCTTTTTGGTGGCGTTTGCAAACGAGCGCTTATAGTGGGACCTTCGGGTTGTGGTAAAACAAATGCTCTACTTACTTTACTATTACATCCTAATGGGTTTCGCTTCAAAAATATTTACATATGCTGCAGATCTCTCCATCAAAAAAAATATGAATATCTCAAAAATATATTGGAAACTGTCCCGGAAATTGGTTACTATGAATATATAGATGCTAATGATATGCCATCGCCGGATAATGTCGCAGACTATTCAGTAGTAATATTCGATGACATACCCGCTATTAATTTAGATATTGTAAAACAGTTCTACTCTTTCGGTAGACATCGTAATTTAGATTGTTTTTTCCTAATTCAGACATACAGTGCAGTTCCTAAACAATTATTGAGGGATAACACAAACTTCCTAATTTTGTTTCAACAAGACTGTACTAATTTAAAACATATATTTAATGATCATGTACATGATTTAAGCTTTGAACAGTTTTTAAGTATATGTAGAATGTGTTGGAAGAAACCTTTCGATATATTTCTTATCGATACTGATTGTAAATTTAATGAAGGAAGATACCGGCAAGGTTTTGATTCCTATATCACATTATGATGTGTCTAGTTCTTACATAAACACTATTTAGTCATTAAAAGAGTCCTACTTCTACAAATCTACATCAGTATGTGAGTATTCGTTAAAGAGTGAAGATAAAATGGAAGATAAATTAGTAAATAATTTAGTGCAAGCTCGCTCAGCTTTAAAAGCAAAATTAAGAACGTTAAAAGCTGACATTGTAGAATCTCAAAGAAAAATTGATATACAATACGCGCCTATAGCCAAACCTCTACAAGAAATTGCGATGAAATTAAATCCCGCTGAAACAAAGACAGATAGGATGCATCGTGAAAGTATTACTGAGGATATATCTGAAGCTTGGTCTGACATTGATTCGAATATATCACATGGCGCAATGGCTGGAACATCAGTTATACGACAAGGGAGAACACCTTCACGAAAACGTGTGGCCTGGTTTAGCCCAAGTACTCACTCTTCTCCGACGAAGCGGCCTTATGAAAAACTTAGCACAACGCCTCAAGCAACCAAAGCTAAAGCAATTTCTTCTGATTTAAAACCTCGGTTGTCGGTATCATTTGCACCACCTGTCAAAACTGCACCAAAACCTAGGATGTCAACATCATTTATGCAACCGACATTTATAGAAGATGATTACATAGGGGAACTGCTACCACAATATTCACTAGAAGAGGGAGGAGATCCAAGTGCAGAAGAAACTAATACAACCGGTAGTGTGGATTTAGAAAAATCAATGGCTCATGCCATTTCACTATTGGGTACGAAACCATCAAGATCAATAATTGCTAATAAATCTATGAATAAAACGCTCTTAGAAACGGATGAAGTGAGGGAATCATTGAAAGATTATAATCCCACGATACGCCCATATCTTATTGGTTTAATGATAGACGAAAATGAAGAATTTGATGAAAAGTATGGTGTACATGAAATGGATACTAATTTAAAAATGGGACAGGCAGATATTAGATTTGATGGGTCCAACATTGTAATCGGTGGATTTACATATAAAGCCACTAAGGGTTTATTAGAATTACTTTTCAAAAAGAAACCAGGTAAATTTTTATATGCTGATGCGAAGAATTATAAGTACATACTCAACGACACTCACTCTGCGCGAGTTGATTATGATCCTGATAAGAAGTATGCTGCCAGTAAAGCTAATAAATACACATCAATTATTAAACCTATTTTACAAGGAAAGAAACCTGAAGTTTGGTGGTCTCGAACCTGGAAGACTGGTTTAGGTTTATCAAAAATATTACCAGTAAAAAAGACGCTTATACCTAATAATGAAATTGAATATAAGTATTAGGACGATGTGAATGAATTGTGTGATAGATTGAAGTTGCTAGTAGCCTCGAAGAATGCCGGTCATACAGCAAACGAAAACGAGATAATAGCAATCATTGAGGAATTGAAGGAGGCTAAAATTATAAAATAGTCTCTCTGTATACTCTGTAAAGTCTTGGTTGTATGACAGTTTATATTTCGACACCAATGATTGGTAACGATGACAATAGATAAATTTGGAAGACACATACACAAGCATGTCCTTAAGAGACATTTAATGGATGTCGACGTAGTCTCAGACTTTCTCAAACATCCTAAATTTCAAGAAGTATTACAAATGCATAGAAAAAATATTCCTTCTCCCAGTGCAACAGAAACTTCGAAGTATATTATTCCAATATATAGTGACGGTTCCATTAACCTCATGGGTTATTATGTAAGTACGTCATTGGCGAAACAGACTTAGTTATATAAGAATAAATTATATCGTGGGAAGGTTATAAATGTCCACTATTCTAACGAGAAATTAACAGCACTGCAAATTAATAAGGAACTATTTAATTCCAAGAGACCGATAGAATTGACAGAAGGAACAACGTTTAGGTTGATATACGTTGGTACCAAACCTACGCCACCAAAAACAGAAGCAGTATTTGCGGAAATAGTCATTTAAGGAAATGTCGTCAATTAGGAGGGATGTTGTAAATGAAATACATAGACCAGCTCGGAGGAGGTTTACTCGACGTCGGGTTATCGTAAAAGGATTAAGGATAAAGGAAGGAATTTTTTAATACTCATATTAAGAAACTTATGGATTAATATAATATTAATCATTATACATCTTATTCTAGTTTAAAAAGTTCCATTGTGGAACGTTTTAATCGAACTCTTAAAAATAGGATGTGGAAGGAATTCAGTTTCAATGGAAATTATCGGTGGATTGACATGTTGCCAAAATTAGTGAGAGAGTCCTACAGTACACCGAACGACAGGGTACAAACATGTGGCGGTTAATCAAAAAAACATGCGACACATTTTAAGTTCTGTTTATAGCAACATGAAAGTAAGCGACCCAATCATTTCAAAATTTAAGGTTGGAGAGCCGGTTCGCATCAGCAAATACAGACATGCGTTTTCAAAGATGTATAGACCAAATTGGACTAATGAGATATTCGCTATAAGGAAAGTCCTTCCCCAAAACGTATCTCTTATCTGATTCAAAAAAAGAAAATATTTTAGGTGGCTTTTACGAATCAGAACTCTCAAAAGTGAAACACCCTGACGTTTATCTTGTTGAAAAAGTTTTACGAAGGCAGAAGGGTAAAGTTCTCGTAAAATGGCTTGGAATGCCTTCATCACACAATTCATGGATTTCAAAGGATAATATTTTGTAGGAAGTGAGTTGTACTTAGGATACAAAACAGTATCAAATATGTTCGAAATGTTTTTTATTCAATAATATAAGATATAAATTTTACAAAAGTAGATGCTGTCATTTACAAAACATTTACAAAACACTTGCAAATTTATTAAAAAATACATACAATGCATTTACAAAAACAACAAATATTTACACTGGTAAAATCCTCTAACCCATCTCACACATCTCTTCCAACTCTAAAAGTATATTTCGCAAGTTTTCTTACCGTGCAATCTCTTCTATTTTATGGTGACCCCACGCCAACGTATTACATTTATCGGGAAGGATATATCGTTTATCATCCTTAAATGATAAAGCTACTTTATTTCTCAATTCAGTATAAATTGTGTGTAACTCAGAATGAAATATGTACATTTTCCTTATTATGTTTCCTCCATTTTGCACAACATTCTTATAATCGGTTACCGATAAATTCTTATCAATAACATACTTTTTTACTCCCTTAGCTGTTTTAACAGTCCTATTGACTAATTTAAGACAATAAGCTTTAGCACCTGTTCCATAGAAGCATTCGATAATATCACCCGCGTATTCATCTTTCATTTTTCCCAGTCTAGGCAAACTCGGGGGTATTCCATGTATATTATCCTCAGTGTAATTCGATGTATCAAACATTTCTAAATTTTGCTTTATATCATTATATACGTTATAATTTTGCATACTTACTATCAACGAACCAGTGTCTGTATATAGTAGTGAAACGTCTGGACCATATAAAGGTTTTATGAAATCATAGAAAAAATTATACATTACCCACTTAGCGAGTTCCAAAATTGTAAACCCTACATATATGGGTTTTACATAAT
This sequence comes from Melolontha melolontha, assembly GCA_935421215.2. Lineage (NCBI taxonomy): Eukaryota > Metazoa > Arthropoda > Insecta > Coleoptera > Scarabaeidae > Melolontha > Melolontha melolontha. The sequence goes on along the minus strand of CAKXYW020000036.1, from coordinate 982,475 downwards.
CTACACGTACCTTGCATAATTCAATTGCTGTAAGAGAATCGCTAAATACCTTGCAAGACTTAAAATTTGGTTTTGTGATATATGCCTCAGCACCGAGATTTTTATGGATGGTTTCCCAATGGGAAACCAATCTTACATCAACACGATTTTCTACATTTTCCATGGTTTTGCCAAATATGCTGTTCACCATTAATTTATAAAATTGTTTGAAAAACTCATTGCTAGATCCATTTCGTCTTGCAGTATTAAAATCGATATATTTCTTTAACCACTTGCTTTTCTTAAATCGAATACCTCGTCGAATTCCCTTTAATACCAGGCCATTCCTAACACATTGTTTCAAAGTTAAGTGATGTATGACATAATTTGATTTATCTGTAAGGTTTGGGATCAATTTACCATACTTGGAATTAGGTGGAATAACATGTTCGGGGCAAAATGGTAAGTCATTGTGCAGTTCGTGAAGGCGTTCGGGATATTCTAGATCTACTTCAAATACATATCCATAATCTCCATCATCCTCCAAGGTGTCTACATCCATCGTCAATAAATCTTCATTCGTTAACCAATCGAAGTCACCACATGGTAAAGAAAAGGACATAGTATGTCCGTACAAATTCGTAGCATCCATGTATAAAATATATTTCACAGCTTCTGATGAATCGAAATCTGATACTAATTTATTGTTGTCTGTTTCCATTCTTTTACAACACATGCTCACACCTCCACGTATACCTTTTTAAAAAAAAATGAAACATGTCGGCATCTGATATAATTCCAAACTTACACCGGTCATACGCAATATAGCATCCCAGCTCAATCCTGGGGATGTGAAATAATGTGCAGGGTCTAATTTATAATTCTCCAGACAGATATTCCGAAAATTTTCAAAAACATCTGCTAGCAATAATACATCTGATTGTATATATACATCGCTATAGTCCCCTAATGTTTCACACTCAAATAAATCCCAGACTCTTTGAGCTCTACAATAGTCTTCATCGCTTATATCACAATCTGATAATATATCATGAAAACACTCCTTCTTTGGTAATCCAGCAAAAGATAAAATTTCATGAGAAGTAACATAGTTGTATGGGAATACGCCTTTTATATCAATAAGAAAACTGACTCAACCTACTCTAATCATTTAATAGAGAATGAACATGAATTCAATTTACAATTCGATATATTTTTCCAATGAAGAATTCATAAATCGGAAGGAATCTATAAATCTTAACTTATAAAATACGTGTCTTTTCTTACCATTACAGTCTATTATATATAATAATATAATATAATATAATAATATAATATAATAATAATATAAACCATATAGTTCAAAATTCACCTTCATTGATGCACGTACAGCTAAAGTACTATCCACAAGTGATAACACTTTCTCCCTAATGTTATTTGCAAATTCATCCACATCGATGTATACACGAGATGAATGATCACATATTTGGTAGCTTACTATTCTATCACCAAATGCTCCAACATTTTTCATCACACCATCATCAACAACAACAAATGCTTTATTTCGATGTAAGGTACTGCGTATATGTGCCGTATAACAATTTTTTTCCACATCGACGCCGCATGTTTCACATTGCATAAAATTACCTGGATTATTCTAAAATTTCCTTCTCTTTCCCTTACAAGAACTTAACAAGTGTCGATTTCTATTATCAGCTCGCAAAACTCACAATCGAATATTTTAACACTATTTCACACTAAATTTATACTGACTAAACACCTCGAGTGCACCTACTCGACTAATGTTGGAATGGAACAACCATCGCCTTATATACAATCAAGGTTAAAAATTATATTTAGAAAAGAAAACATTTCGAAAGAATAATTATATCTAACTCATATTACATTCTAAAGTTATTATATTTATTTCTTCCTCCTCTAAAAACATTGTGTCTTGATCGAATACATCTATTTCAATATCGAAATTTTCCTCCTCACTATCCTCATCTATTATATTTTCATTGAATATATCTATGTCAATCTCGATATCTGCCTCATTACTACACTCCTCATCACTACACTCCTCCTCACTACACTCCTCCTCACTATACTCCTCCTCACTATACTCCTCCTCACTATACCCATCTTCTTCATCTTCATCTTCATAAAAAAAAAAATTTGTCACTATTTGTTTTTACTATTTCAAAATTCAAATAACACATATTCTCTTATATGTGCAACTATTGAAACTTAGAATGAGAAATACAGATCCCTTCGCTATTAATATATTAGCGGTTGAATCCCTACCTCCATAGCTTCTCAAGGTCAAAGTTCCTTCAAGGTCATTGTCAGGTCATTTCAATGTTGGGTCGTCTCAAGGTCAAGGTCGAGGTCATCTCAAGGTCAAGGTCGATGTCATCTCAAGGTTTTCTCGAGGTCGTCTCAAAGTCAAGGTCATCTTGATTCTAGAACCTCCTCAGTGACCGTGGTGTTTCACCTCCCTTCCCCCGTCTCATACCTCTTGATTCGAGAACCTCCTCAGTGGCCGTGTTGTTGCAACCCCCCTCCGTCTCAGCCGATTCTGGAACCTCCTCGGAGTGACCTTGACCTAACATACACCAAGGTCAAGGTCACTCCGAGGAGGTTCCAGAATCGGCTGAGATCCTCTACTGACGCAGTTTACCTTCTCCTATAAATGTCGTACAGCCGAATGTAAGAGTCTTTATAGTGCTAGCTCTGGAGTACTCAGAAGTTCGAAACCTAAGTCAAGTTTTGTTTTTTTCTCAGTTTAATTTTCTGCGTAGGCAGGCTTTGTTCTTACTTGACTTATTGGCATTAATTATTCATTAGTGAAGTGTAAATTTTATTCGACCACATGCTTCAGGTGAGTTTTAAACTTGGGGACGGCTGTAATTTTCCGCAGCAACGTACTCCGTTTTTCTTTTGTTTCTTATGAACTTCCGTTTATTCGATTTTTTTTTCCTTAATTTAGGGCTGTAGTTTACGGCTCAGGGGAAGATTGCCAATTAGCTTCTGCGCGGGAAATCCCGACTCAGACAGCATCCCGGCAGTAAGGGTTCCGACATTCACGTTTTCCGGGATTCCGTAACCACGTTCTGGAAGCCACTGCTTTTGAATTCACGCAAGGTAGTGTGGTAAATTATTAAATTATCGCATAATCCAGATTCACGACGAAGTTCCCGTAATTTTTGGCTTTTAAAGTTTTTATTCTATTAAATAAATCAAATTTGTGTGCAACCACGTGCTGCATGGTTTGAGACGCCATTTTGACGAAAACAGAAAAACTACTTTAAATTAAATTTATTCCGAATACTTTTGTAATTTCACCTAATTTATTGACTTAATTTTGTTAAGTAATTTGCTTACGTTAAGTTTAATTTATGTTGTCTTATAATTAATCCAAGTGGCATAAGCGCTCTAATTATATAATTTTGAACCTAGATTTACTTTTACTCATACTTGGGTAACGTTTTATGTTTTCTATAAATTACTCTTGATATAATTAATTTTATACGTGTCGGAGAACCAATGTCTCTATTGCCACTTATATAATTTAAAACACCTCCAAGTGTTTATTTTTGAAAGTTACTCAATTGATGTTTTTTTTTAAATATATATACGGGCTGTGCCCTGAATAGTTTGATTCAATTAATTTGTGATTTCCTTAGAATTAGTTTACGTCACTTTAGTTTTACTTTTCTTGTTTTTTTTTTAAGTACTGCTGTAGATTTAATACTGGGTGATGCGTAAGCAATGTAAAGAACTTCAAAGCTTTGATGATCTACTAACGCTAGATTCAAAATCTTAACACACTTTGTTTTATTAATGTTTATGTGATTATCTTATCAATTACAGTACAATCTTTGGGATTACCTTTTTTTTTTTTTATTTCTTTAATCAATTGTCTTGCGTTAGATTTGTTTGTAACTTTCTTATTTAATCATTTGACTGTTCAATAAATTTATTTGTTACTGATATATCCGAGTTTGCGTTTGTTTGCCTTAATACCCTAACGAGCAAAAGTGTTTGAGTTGTTACTTGGAAGTCGAACACCCCTTTTAAGTGTTCTTAAGCCCTTAAGGCCGAGGGTGTTCTACGTTTGCCTAGATACTTGCCAGACCAAACGTAGTGGTGCCCAAATAAGATCTTGCGTTGTATTTCTATTTTCATTGAATGACTGTTAGCATTAATATGGTTAATTGGTATAGAATAATTTTTAATTTTGTTTTCTAATTGTTTTATGTTTGTTTGTGTATTAGTATAATTTTCATGGTTGGTTGTCATTATAGTATCTAGATTTTGTTTAACATTATTTATTTCTTGATTGTAATTATGTTTATATTGATCTATTTGAGAGCTGATATTTTGGTTAAGTGTTAGTTTTAATTGTTCTGTGTTGTCTTCATTTATTTTATTAAAGTTTGTTAGTTTGGTGTTAAATAAAGTATTATTTTCAGAAATCATTTTATTTACGTTTTGCTGTATTTCTAAAGTTGTTGTGTTTATTTTCTGTTGAGTTATATCGTAAATTTCATTAGTGGTGGCATCTAATTGTTTGGCCCACTGTAAATTTTGAAGATTGACTGTTTCGTCGAGTTTAATTAAATATTTTAATTCGTTCTCTTCCATAGCTTTCTGTGCGATGGAAATTTCTGCTATTTTCCCCTCCAAGTCTATTTTAAAAGCACTTAATTTGTTGTCTATGTTAGCATTATTTAGTTCGAATTTTTCATTAATATGTTGCTATTTTCTTTCTAATTTTGTCGTTAAATTATTACTTAGGTTACTTAATTCTTGTTTTAAGTTTGTGGTCGTTGTATCCAATTTGTTATTAGTAGTATTTAGTTTGTTAGTCAAGTCAATATTATTAGTATCTAGTTTGTTATTTAGATCAGCATTATTTGTATCAAATTTATTGTTTATGTCGTGTTTTAAATCTATATTATCTTGTTTTCGGTCATTATTATTTTTTAATTCATTATTAGCGGTGTCTATTTTATTATTGGTTGTTTCTAGTTTGTTATTCATATCGTTTATTTGGGTCATGAGAGCATTTAACATTTTCATTACCTTGCTATCTTCCGGTGTACTTATCACTTCGGAACCTGAAGTTTGAGCGACTGGAACGTCTCCTTGTTCTGTCCTGTCCTCATTGACATTATATTTTGTTACTTTTGATCGTTGTCTGGTGTCCATTTTGATATTAATTTAATCGATTGTATATGTGAATAGGTATATATTTTTAGGAAATTGATATGAATTCTTTTTTTTAATTGATAAATAAGCAGTATGAATTTTAATATTTATATCTGAATAATTATTAGACACACAAAAGTAATATAAGTTTGAAAGATAAAAATAATAAGTACGCACAAGTTGATTTTCCCTTTCACTAACCCTCGTCAAATGTGGTATGTGGTCAATATAACACACAACAATGATCAACAATGATGTGCCTGCCACAATTTATTACGTAGAGACGAAAATCTTTTTATTTCAAAAAATCTTTTTATACTGATTCTCTATGCTTTCTGTTGTTCGGTTACTACTACAGTTACTTTATGCGGCTGTGATTTATCATCAATTATTAGTTTTGATTTTTATTGTATTGTTATGTATTTTGATGAATCTTTTTCATTATGAATTTGCTTGTATCTGTTTCTTTTATTTTTAAGAAGAATTATACCCTAGTATTATACTAAAATGTTATATAATTAACCTTTAATTTTTCTTATGTGACGAGTTGTATACACATGTAAGTGTCTTAACAACAATAAATGTATTATTATTATTATTATTATCATATGTTTAACACGTATAAATTCGTATTACAGCTATCTTATTCTTTTGAAAAATTCTTTGAAAATGGTTGTTTTCGACGTGATAAACTCCAAATTTGTTTACCAAAAGTTGGGCCAATTATTTATGTTTCGAATGAGCGAAAATTTGGTATGATATACTTGGTTTTTAATTTATTATTTAATTTAAACTTTTAGATTTTCGAAAAATACGGCCATTCGTTGTAAAAAATTTATATCAGACGCCGATATAATATAAATAGTAAGTTAAGAAATAAAAATAAGTAAATTAGAAATTTTTAAAGTTATCGTCATATTAATTTATTTACATTTCGATACTAATTTCACAAATTACGTCCGCCAATTTAATCCTTATACAATATGTTTTATATGTTGTTTAACTGTATTTCTCATTGTAGGAGCTGGGGGGGGGGTGCTGTTTGACCCATAACAATATATATATGTATATATATAAAAAGCGTTCAAATAAGCTTTGCCTCTAGTAGGCCATTCCTTTAAAAACGTATGATTATTAATAATTTAAATTTGCATTAGTTGTCAATTAGACAGATGCATAGTTGACAAAAAAATTGCTTTGTAATTTAAAATTGATTTAACATGGTTTTTACTATACAACACAAATCATTCATGCTAGAATCTTATGTTCGAAACGGACGTAAGATTGACGGACAATGGCAGTATTCTCTTCAAGATTGTTTAGAAGAATTTAGAAATGAGTTCCCTAACGTCATCTTTGATTATGACAGTTTTCGGCACACAGTGACACATTCCGTTATGGTTTTCAGAGAAACAGGGAGTGTTAAACAGAAAGAAGGCGCAGGTCGGGCGAAAAAGCGTACAGAAGAGCTAGTTAATAATGTAAGAGAAATTATAAATAATGCACCAAGAACTTCCGTACGAGCATTATCACAACAAGTGGGTGTGTCAATTGGCACATGTCATACAATTTTGAAAAAGGACTTACATTTATTTCCATATCACATGACCTGTTATCAAGAAATCAAGGAAATCGACTATCCCAGAAGAATAACGTTTAGTCAGTGGTTCTTAAATAATTTTGATAATGACCTTCTTGACAAAACCTTTTTTTCTGATGAGTCATGGTTTTATCTGAATGGATATGTGAACTCACAAAATATGAGGATGTGGACTAATGAGAAACCACATAATTTTTTTGATGAAACCGCACTTCATCCGCAGAAAATTGGTGTATGGTGTGCGATTAGTCGAAGGAGAATTATTGGCCCTATTTTTTTTAACGGAACCTTAACAGGAGAAAGGTATCGACAAGAAATTATTATGCCATTTATCGAACAGCTTGACGACGAAGAAATAACGCAGGGTAACTTTCAACAAGAAGGAGCTAGAGCACACACAGCTGGTGAAACAATTAATATTCTGCAGCAATTTTTTCAAAATCGGTTGATAAGTTTAAACACTGAACATAAATTTCCACCAAGATCTTGTGACATTACCCCATGTGATTTCTTTTTATGGCCATTCTTAAAGAACTCAATTTATCAAGTACAGATACCTGATCTTGCAGCCCTTCAAATCAGAATTGCTGAAAGAATTAATGGAATTGACAATGCGATACTACAAAACATTTTTTCCTCCATTAGCAGAAGATGTGAGAAATGTTTCGAACAAGGTGGTGGACACTTTGAACAATTTTTATAAAATTTTGCTTGTTTGTTGGAAATAAACATATTTCATTCACTTAAAAATGTTCGTTTTATTATTTTGACATTTGTCATTTCAATCAAATATCTCATCTCATAACCAACAAAATTCCTATTAAAATTAGTAACAAGCTAAGACATAATCATAATTTCCAAGGACTACTTTGAGGTAAAATTTATTTGAATTCTTTGTATATATATTGTAAAAGCACAGTGAAGCTGTATATAAAATATAAGCCTCACGTTGGTTCGTCAAATGTAAAGGGACGTATAACAGCCCTTACGTTGGGCCGACAAATGTAAAAGCGCAGAGCTGATGATCTATTAGTGAACTAAAGAGAATAGTAATGTGGAATAATAAATATAAGTTAGATGTTGATGATTTTGAATTTAAATATTGGGCGCCATAAATTTAAACAGTTCTTAGTTGTTCAACGCTATCTGTCTACTTTTTTAATAACCAGCTAATAATCGTAGAGCAAGAGTACATAAATTAATTAAGATAAATCCCTGGATCTTCGTCGGTGAGTATTATCACGTAAAAAAACAATATAATTAGTATATCTATAATGCCAAACTCATCATTTAAACAATAACAAATAAAAGATTAAGTTAAATAAAAAAAATAAAATTTATTGATGTAAAATAGGAAAACTGTAACAGAAATTGAATATAAAATAAGGAAACTGTACTATAAATTGAATGTTACGTGCTATACGACAATAAATGTAATTACTGAATGGTGCACATGGGTTTTAAACAATTATAAGGTTAGGTGATGTGAGAATAATGTAATCAAATATTAAATTGAATACAATACAGGTGAGTATTATTTTATCTAACATAAATATGTATGTTTTAATTGTAAGTTTTTAATTGATGTTTTAAAACATAAAAATTCAGGAATTTAATGTAAATATTAAGTTGTTTTGAGTAGTTTTATTTAAACAAATATTGGCTTTTAGGTTTTATTATTGGAATAACGTTGGATGGAAACCTGGTTTCCGGTGACATTTGACTGTGATGTGTCTGGAAACGCTGTGATCAGGATAAATGCAGAGTACGGCTCCTCCACTATGGGTAACGGCGTTTGTAGCGATCGACGGTTTTGGTTCTGCCTATTCTACGGAGTCCCAATTCCAAATGATGCTTTGCTCGATAATTGTTGTTTTCGCCGTGATAATCTTCAAATTTGTTTACCAAAAGTTGGGCCTATTATTTATGTATCGAATAATCGAAAATTTGGTATGATATTCTTGGTTTATAATTTATAAAATAATTTAAACTTTAAGGTGTTCGAAAAATACGGCCATTTGTTGTAGAAAAATTATATCAGACGCCTTCTCGTCTTTTTTTATTCCATAGCCTATTTTAATTATAGTCAAAAAGCCTCGAAGTTTTTACTTTCTCCACATCAATTAAAATATGAATTTACTTAATATTTTAGTTTTAATATGATCGTAAAATTGGCAGAATTATTTTCAAATGCTTAAAATGTACTTTTCAATATAGGTTTAGTTATAATTCGTACCGTAAATATCGCTTTCGCGGGTTCATTATAATTTTAAATCAGTGGGCGTGGTTAACTAGCATCGATACAAAATCTTGATGTAGATAAATTAGATATCTGTAATTTCTCGCGTATAATTTGAATTATGAAATTGAAAAATTTAAATATAAATAGTAAGTTAAGAAATAAAAATAAGTTAATTAGAAATATTTAAAGTTATCGTCATATTAATTTATTTACATTTCGATACTAATTTCACAAATTACGTCTGCCAATTTAATCTTTATACAATGTTTTATTATGTGTAACTGTTTAACTGTATTTCTCATTGTAGGAGCTGGAATTCGGGTGCTGTTTGACCCATTACATTATCCCCGTGAAAAGAAAATCAAAAATAATTGAAGATATTTATTTTCCCTGTTAAGAAAAATGAAATTTAGAATATCAACCTGTAGTACCTTCCTTATATCATGTGTCAAATAATTTAAAAAAAAATAACAAATTAATCTAAGTATATATTATCAATCTATATGTAATTCTCTTTCCTTTTCTCATAATATTAAACTTTAAACATATTGATAAGTCATTGTCTTTAAAATTTAATTCATCTTTTTTCTTTATAAAATTTGTTTAAAATTTTCATTTCACTTTATGTATAAGTTTTGTATTATTTAAATTCTCATTTATTTATTGTTATTTTCAATATTGATAGGCATTGTATAAATTATTAGCTTTATTTTTCTTTTTAATTGTTTGGTAATCTACTTTTTTTTTTTTTTACGTATCTTTAATTGAGTTTTCTATTTGTTTAGTTTTACATTTATGTTAGTTAAGAATCTTAAATTAGTTTAATATTTTTATTGATGATTATTATACTTTGTATTATTAATTATTTGTTCGAGCTGTAACATACCAATAGGAATATCGTTAAAATCGTAGCGACTGTATATATAATTATAACGTAATTTATTATTCTTCTAAGTTATCTTGCAACATAGTAATATGATATCTTCCTTTTATATAACCAGTTTCTTCTTCCATAAGTTCATACGTGTTGTTACCTAGTATTCGCCTTATTACATATGGACCTTGGTATGGTTTTAATAGTTTACCCATTATTTTGTTTTTAAGATTAGTTACCCTCATGTTTTTAACTATTATTCTATCTTCAATATTGTAAGTTTTGTACTTCTTATTAACTGTGTTTCTCTTATTTTCCCATTTTATTTTCTTAGCAATTAATTTTTCTCTCACCTCAAATAAGCGTTCATTAATATTAATAGCTTCTGGATCTGTCCAAGGTCTTTGTGGTGGTTGTGCAGTAGAAATCGTTATAGGACAATCATTATGAACTGTACTGGGTGTATTGTTGATAGTAAATTCGATCTGGGAAAGATATTTTGCCCATCTATTATGATTTTCATTCAATAGAATTCGTAAATATTTCAAAGTTTCTCTGATGTACCATTCAGTTGGGTTGCCCTGTGGATAACGTATTGATGTATAAAAAGTTTGGATGTTATGTGAATGTAAAAAGTCTTTGTATCTGTCGTTAGTAAAATAAGTTGCGTGATCGGACAAAATTGCCAAGGGTTTGCCATATTGAGTAAAATATTCTGTTAAAGCTTGTAAAACAGTATTAGTGTTGCACTTTTGAGTCGGAATAAGTTTAATAAATTTTGAAAATATATCGCAAATCACTAAGATGTTTTTATATCCTTTTGTACTCGGTATTAGATTAGATAGGAAATCTATAGATATAAGTTCAAGTTTGTCGTATGATATAATATTATGGCTGATGTTAGTGTTAGTAAAATTTTTATCTTTGGCAAGTTCGCAAATTCGACAATGTTTAATAACACTTTTTATAATTCTTTCATCATTAATGCAATAGAAAGCTTCCCTGAACAACAACCAACATTTCCTTGCTCCAATGTGTGTATATGCAAGATGAATGTAGTTGATTATTTCCCTAGTATGAATTTCATTGGTTACATACACTGTGTTATTACCTATCTGTTTTGTTATTAAATTATCTTTGATTGACAAGCCTTTGAATGATCCTATATTTCTCAAGTGATGGTGTATTTCATTGAATTCCGGGCCAGATTGTATGTGTAAAAGTTTGTTTCTCGAATATATACCTTGTTTTTGTAGTTGGACTAGATTTATACATATTGTGATAACGTAATGCAGCTGTGTGTATGCAATCAATCTCAACCAGGTCACAGCCTCGTCCCAGTAACGCAAGTGTAACGCGTGTTACAAATACGTCCTCGCTGACGCAAGTTGCTTGCAAACACAAGTTACATGTCAGGGTCTGTATTACATTCCCTAAGTAGTCCGAGGACCTTCTCTTATGTATATATACTGTAGTGTAAGAAGCATCAAGATCATTCTATTCTCATTCTGATTCAGAGTCAGAGATTCAGTCTACATACTAGTTAGTAAGAATGTATATTGTTGTTATGCAGTTTTAAGTGTTGTTATGTATTAAATATATGTTACCCGAACTATGTGTATCATTTAACGGGACAACGATAACTGCGTGACGGCTCAACGATGTAGCCCTCAGGACCAGGCTAACATCACGTGGCGTCCTGCCACGAACGTGCACAAACGGCACTAATACCTCATGCCGATCCTCCAGGCACTTAAGGCCCACTGTTAGCACATGGCGATTCTGCCTAAGGGCGTAAGGCCCCACTAGTATTACATGGCGATCCTACCTGTCCACACCACTAGATGGCTCTGCCAGCCATCTAAGGCCGAAAAAGACCAAGTGGAAATTCGGAACGGACCAGGAAAAAAAAACCTACAGTTTAGCAGGCCAAAACCAAGAGGATGGCAACAAGGAACGGAGGAAACAGAAGCTCCACAAGAAAGAAGAAATTCAGGTATTCCTTGTAAAATAAATTTAAACAAAGACAAATATTACGGTGTATAGAAATAAAGTGCAAGGCGTTCATATCTATAAACTACGCGAGTGAAAATGTTTATTCGTATTATAAAAGACAATAATATTGATTTAGCATACCATGTTATTTATGTTTATGTCTACTTACGCAAGAATGCAAAAGTTGCAAAGTGCGTACCATACGTTTCTTTATGTAAAGGTCAAGTTCATTTAAAAATCAATATGTACTACGTAACTTAAGATGTTACATTTCGGCCGTACACTTCCCAATTTTGTTAATTAACGCAAAAGTTTAAATATTTTTTTGTTTAGAAGGCATATATATATATACACATATATCGCAAAATTATGATATATTTTTTAACAAGTTTAATTACGTGCATAAAAAATGCATGCGTTGTACTTTTTAATAAGCGCCATATATTGCATAGTTTACAAACAAAATTAAAAACAATAACTTGTATATTCAAACGAATCACCAGTAAATAAACATCGAATTCAAATTGAAAATATGTATGTATCGACAAGATAGTTTAGTAATACACGAAGTCAAGGTCACTGATAAAATGCAACACAATGTTTATTTTGTAAACGATCGGATAAATGACATTGAAGGAAATATCGCTGATATATTCAAAAAAAAGTTTCTCGCTAACAAAAGAAAATAATATCGAATTAATAAAATAAAAACCAATATACGAGGAGTAGTGCATTAATTTTATTGGTAAAGATTCCGAAATTTTTGTAACAAATGCCTTAGAAGTTGATTCCAATGCCATAACGGTTAGTAACGGCACGATACGATAGCATCCTAATCACGTCTGGAGCTCTATAAGACGACAGAGACCTATCGATTGTACCTTTACGACACCAACAACAGTGCAACTTACAGGACAGATCATCCTAGAGTTGTGGACTTGGCGAAAACGTTAACCAACCGAATCAGACGAACTTCAAAGTAGGAGAAAGGCAAAAAAGACTCCAATTCGCCCCTAAGTCGTGACGAAGCAAGCATGCGCTTCCAGGGAAGTGATCCTGCACGACAAAAAACGCTCTCAGATTTTTTTTTTAGAGACAGTTATAACAGAAGTGTGTTTTGTTAACTGGTCTCAAGTTTTTCTAGATTGAAGAAAAGGCTTACAGCATAAGGGATCAGCAGCACGTGCAACCTTACTGTAGTCAGAATAAGCTTCACAAGATAGTTCTGCGCAGGAACATGACAGACACGAAATATGTGCTGTCCAGGGAAATACACGAAAAAGTGATTTCCAAAATAATTTTTTCCATGGAGGAAAATAGATAGAAAAACGGAGAGTCGATTTATTTTAAAGTATGGTTGGAAAGGGAGCATAAGAATTGGGAGCAAACAATCATGCACAAAATTGAAGACAAACAATCAAGTATAAGGAATCGAAAACGAACAATCAAGACAGAGAATCGAATGCGAAAAATTGGAAATTAGAAGCAAGAATTGCAAATACGAAGTAAGTCAACTATTAGATATATAAGAACACATGATATAGAAATAAAATACTAAAAAGCGAACAGACTAACAAGATTGAGACAGTGTACAAATTACAAAGGCCAAATTAACGATTATTATCAATTACTGATTATTATCAATTAACGATTATTATCAATTAATGTTTATTATCAATTAATTATTATTATCAATTAACGATTATTAATAATTATTATTTTTGCAACAATGTAAAAATGTACTATGAAAATTTATTTAAAGTTTTACAATCTATGTTATATATTTATCATTACAGTTTATTCGTTTATATATTTATTCGTTAAATACCTATTATTATAAATTGTATTATTGTATTATATTATTGTATTATACTGTATTATTGTATTGTATTGTATTATCGTATTGTATTGTATTATTGTATTGTATTGTATTATTGTATTGTATTGTATTGTTGTATTGTATTGTATTTTTGTATTGTATTATAATATTGTAGAATAGGAATAAGGAAGGTAACCGGAGAGAAAGGTCTAACGTAAGAAAAACAAACACCTCAGCGTTATTTTTCTTAACCCCAGGAAGGGTGGTGTGATAACGTAATGCAGCTGTGTGTATGCAATCAATCTCAACCAGGTCACAGCCTCGTCCCAGTAACGCAAGTGTAACGCGTGTTACAAATACGTCCTCGCTGACGCAAGTTGTTTGCAAACACAAGTTACATGTCAGGGTCTGTATTACATTCCCTAAGTAGTCCGAGGACCTTCTCTTATGTATATATACTGTAGTGTAAGAAGCATCAAGATCATTCTATTCTCATTCTGATTCAGAGTCAGAGATTCAGTCTACATACTAGTTAGTAAGAATGTATATTGTTGTTATGCAGTTTTAAGTGTTGTTATGTATTAAATATATGTTACCCGAACTATGTGTATCATTTAACGGGACAACGATAACTGCGTGACGGCTCAACGATGTAGCCCTCAGGACCAGGCTAACATCACGTGGCGTCCTGCCACGAACGTGCACAAACGGCACTAATACCTCATGCCGATCCTCCAGGCACTTAAGGCCCACTGTTAGCACATGGCGATTCTGCCTAAGGGCGTAAGGCCCCACTAGTATTACAATATGTTCTGTCTTTTCACATCCCCGTCCTGTCTTATCAGTGCATCAGCGGTAATCATGTCTTTTCCTGGTTTGTAGACTATAGTAAATTCATATTGTTGTATAAGCAGCGTCCATCTATATATACGGCTGTTATTCAGTTTGCAACTCATGATATTAATTAATGCTTTATGATCTGTTTCAAGCGTAAAGGTTTTACCTATAAGATAGTATCTTAATTTGGTTAAAGCGAAGACAATAGCTAACATTTCTTTCTCAGATATTGTGTATCTGGTCTCACAAGCTTTAAGAGATCTAGAGATAAAATATAGGTGTTTCGATGTTATCTTTTAATTGTATAAGTTCTGCTGCGATTGTTTGATGTGATGCATCCGTTCTGACTACAAAGGGTAATGAGAAGTCTGGATGATGTAGTTTTAAATTTTCTACAAAATTTTCTTTTAAATGTATAAAACAATTCTCACATTCTGGAGTCCAAGTTCATTTCTTACCTTTCTTAAGAAGATCTAATACAGGTATTGTTTTCTCACTATAGTTGGAAATAAACTTACGATAATAGTTTAATACACCTAAGAAACCTCGTAAAGTTTTTAAGTTCTTTGATCTAGAATAGTTCTTTATTTCATCAAGGCGTGTAGGATCTAATAAGATGTTTTCTTGATTTATAATATAACTTAGGTAATTTATTTCATGTCTGAAAAATTGGCATTTTGATAGGTTCAACTTCATACCTTGTGATGTTAATGTACTTAGGATAATGTTCAAGTGTTGTAGATGTTGTTCTATGCTTTCAGAAAATATGATAATATCATCCAAATAATGTAAGGCAAATTCGTCGTATCTGTCTAATATTTTGTGTAAAAATCTAATAAGGGCGGCTGGTGAAGTTTTCAAACCAAACGGACACACTCGAAATTGGTAGACAATACCATTTACTAGGAAACCACAGTACTTTCTTGATTTCGGTTCTAAATTGATAAGCCAAAATGCATTTTTGAGATCTAACTTGCTATAAATCCGCTTGTTTCCACACTTAGTTAATAAGACATCGATGTTTTGAGGCATTTCAAACTCGGGTTTAATTCTTTTGTTCAATGCTCTTGCATCTAAGCAAATCCGTAATGATAAATCTTTCTTTTGAACAATGACTATGGGGTTTATAAAATATGTGTTAGACTTTTCTATGATTCCTGTTTGTTCTAAACGTTCTAGTTCAAGTTCAAGTTCAAGTTCGTTGGTAATGATATGGGATAGGATAATTCTTACTAATCAGAGGATCATCATTATCAATATTAATTGGATGTTGATATCCTTTAGCGAACACGGCATCGTTATTTATTAAAGTTATGTTGTTATATAAAATTGCTATCAAAGCTGGTATGACTGTAGAATAAGGTATTTGTAAATCATATATTAATTCTTTTATATCATCTAAATTATTAATTATCTTTGTTATATGATTCTCTATTTTAATCTCGACTTCATCTCCACTCTCGTAACTATTTATCGTTCCTTGCAAATCATCCATTTTCTCCATTCCAATATTATCATTAATTAATCCATTTATATTTCCATCTGTTCCATTATTCCAATCCTTATCTCTACTATAGCACGGTACATTTTCTAATAATATATTATTAATTTCCTTCATTAACACATCTTTCTTATATAAATTATATCTTTTAATCTCTTCGTCAGATAACTGTTTCTCAATTATAACTTTATTATTATCAATATTTATTATACCCTGTTCAAAATCTAGGATCATCTTAAGTCCTTTAATGTTATCAATTCCAATTATACAGTCATATTGCAATTTCTCTATTATATAACAATGTAATAAGTATTTGGATTTTTCAAGAAATATCTCAGTGCATAACTGATTTGTTACTGTCCCCATTCTTTTACCATTCGCTGCTACTATATCTGTCCCTTTAGTTTTTATTATGTTATTTTCGTATCCCCGTATGAGTTTAGCTTTATCTGCTTTTAATAAAGTAATTTCAGCCCCTGTATCAATTAAGCAATTCAAATATGTGTTATCAAATCTTAGTTTGATTATGGATAATGTATATATTTTGGATATTTGGTCTCCTGCATCTTCTATTGAAATAAATTATTCTGGCGGCTGGTAAAAAGAGATATTCTGGATCTTATATGGTATGTTACAGTCGATAGGTATTAATTTTGTTGTGTTGATGGGTCCACTGGCTCCATCGGCGTTTTTTTTACATCCTCCATATTCGAGCGAATAGGAGAGGCAGATCTATGTCGTCTGTAATAGTGATTGACTCGACCTCGACTACGATTGCGTATATTATTAAATTCCCGTCCTGGTTGATGAGAAGGTTGAGTATGATTATTATTATTGTGTCTGTTGTAGTCATTATTGCGATTATTGTTGTTATGATAATTATTACTCATATGTCTTGTTGGTTGAAAATTATAGTTTAGTCTGTTCTGTGTATTATTTTGGTTGTTCCTGTCATTATTTGTATTAAAATTATTATTATTGTTGTTGTTATAATTATTATGGTTGTTATTAAAATTATTATAAGGTCTTGCTGTATTTTGATATCGATTATTATTAAAATTATTGTCTTGGAGGTGGTAAATTTATTGGACCGTTATTAGCAATATTCACATTATGTGGCGGGTAATTTCGATTGTTGTGTAATGTGGGCCGTTTGTGCAACCACATTGTTGTGCAGGTTCGAGGCTGGGCGAAGAATCAAATGATACACGTACGGAGTTTGGTTTACATACTATAATTAATTAACACTTATAAAATGCGTAACAGTACTATTTACAAAGATATACACATTATAATTATATCAACTAAGACAGGGTAGAAAGGGGGTACTATGATGTACCCACAGTTCGTACCACTGACTGGTTGTGACTATCTCTCTAACTTAATCTATCACCTTTATATACCAGAGAAGATCCTTGTGTCACTTATATGTTGCTTCTAGAACAAGTGCATAACCCTGATGCATAGCCTTGTGTACGTAACAAATACGGAGTAAGGCCGTGTTTGTATAATACATTAATGTTTTGTATTAAAGCCGAAGCTATCGCCTTGCCAAAGTGTTACACATACACATGACCGTGTATTGAGTTATTACAGTTGGGATTACGATAATTCAGTTGATGCTGATGATTATTTTCAGAAAAATAATCTAAACGTCTTAATATTTCAATGAGGAAATCCATGTCTGTCACCTTTTGACATATTATGGCCTGCGTGTCAGTATAAATGAAATGATTCAACAATTGTCTAGCGATCATAGATTCCTCCATATCACTAATATGTTTACATAGGTTGAAAATGCGAGAGGCGTATGTTTCTCTTGATACCTGACCTAATCTGTACTTACCGGTGAGTAAACGTATTTTAGCCCTATTCTGCTGAGTTTCATCCCAATAGTTACGTGTAAAAAGAATGACGAATTGATTAAGAGTGAGACAGTGATCCTCAATCCTCTGAAACCATTCTTGAGCACTATTGCGAAGAGTTGCACGAATTACTTCTATCTTCTGTTTCTCCTCGGTAACGTCTTCCAAATATCTTAATATACAATTAAGATATGTCATTGGGTGTACTCTCGTAATATCCCCGTCAAAATTATGTAAATTTTCTATTTTTATTGAATGATTGTTAGCATTAATATAGTTAATTGGTGTAGAGTAATTTTTAGTTCTATTTTCTAATTGTTTAGTGCTTGTTTGTGTATTAGTATAATTTTCATGGTTAGTTGTCATTATAATATCTAGATTTTGTCTAACATTATTTATTTCTTGATTGTAATTATCTTTACATTGATCTATTTGAGAGCTGATATTTTGATTAAGTGTAAGTTTTAATTGTTCTGTCTTGTCTTCATTTATTTTATTAAAGTTTGTTAGTTTAGTGTTAAATAAAGTATTATTTTCAGAGATCATTTTATTTACGTTTTGTTGTATTTCTAAAGTTGTTGTGTTAATTTTCTGTTGAGTTATATCGAAAATTTCGTTTGTAGTGGCATCTAATTGTTTTGCCCACTGTAAATTTTGAAGATTAACTGTTTCGTCGAATTTAATTAAATATTTTAATTCGTTCTCTTCCATAGCTTTCTGTGCGATGGAAATTTCTGCTATTTTCCCCTCCAAGTCTATTTTAAAAGCACTCAATTTTTTGTCTATGTTGACATTATTTAGTTCGAATTTTTCATTAATATGTTGCATGTTTGTTTCTAATTTTGTCGTTAAATTATTACTTAGGTCATTTAATTCTTGTTTTAAGTTTGTGGTCGTTGTATCCAATTTGTTATTAGTAGTATCTAATTTATTAGTCAAGTCAATGTTATTAGTATCTAGTTTGTTATTGGTGGTTTCTAGTTTGTTAGTCAAATTAGTTAAGTCTTGTTTTAACTCAGTATTATTAGTTTCCATTTTATTTGTTAAGTCTTGTTTTAGATCAATATTATCTTATTTACGGTCATTATTATTAGTTTCCATTTTATTAGTCAAGTCTTGTTGTATATTAGTCATTTGATTCATTAGTGCTTTTAGCATGTTCATTACCTTACTGTCTTCCGGTGTACTTACCACTTCGGAACCTGAAGTTTGCGCTACTGGAACGTCTCCTTGTTCTGACCTGGCCTCTTCGACATTATCCTTTGTTACCTTTGCTCTATTTCTGGTGTCCATTTTGATATTAATTTAATCGATTAAAGAAGTGAATAAGTTTATATTCTTTTAAGGAAATTGATAAAAATTTATATAATTGATAGTTAGGAAGTATGAATTTTAATATCTCTCTGAATAATTATTAGACACACAAAAGTAATATAAGTTTGCAAGATTTAAAAATAATTATGTGTACGTACAAGTTGATTTTCCCTTTCACTAACCTTAATTCCTGGTTGTCCCTTTAAAGTTGAGGATCCCTCGTGAAATGTGGTATTAATTTCGCTTCACAATGGGAAAGTCAGATACACAATATAACACACAACAATGATCATATGTTTAACACGTATAAATTCGTATTACAGCTATCTTATTCTTTTGAAGAATTATTTGTTTATATTTAAATTATATATGAGTTTTTATTTGATTATGAGGGATAATACTTGGCATCCAAGTTCGGGCGTCAAATGTAAAAGCACAGTGAAGCTGTATATAAAATGTAAGCCTCACGTTGGTTCGTCAAATGTAAAGGGACGTATAACAGCCCCTACGTTGGGCCGACAAATGTAAAAGCGTAGAGCTGATGATCTATTAGTGAACTAAAGAGAATAGTAATGTAGAATAATAAATATAAGTTAGATGTTGATGATTTTGAATTTAAATATTGGGCGCCATAAATTTAAACAGTTCTTAGTTGTTCAACGCTTTTTTAATAACCAGCTAATAGTCGTAGAGCAAGAGTACATAAATTAATTAATATAAATACCTGGATCTTCGTCGGTGAGTATTATCCCGTAAAAAAAAACAATATATTTAGTATATCTATAATGCCAAACTCATCATTTAAACCAGTGGTGCCCAACTAATATTGGTACGAGGGCGATTTTGAAAATCCCGATACGCCACGCGGGCACTGCCAAGTTAATAAAAAAAAACATAAGTGATATACTTTAAGGAAACTACATTATACTACTACACTACTTTTTATTTATTACGTTAATTTAGCAGTTACTATGACACACTTACAACACTTCAAGTCTAATAGACCGGAACAGCAAAAAGCTAATGCGATACTTGGCTGTTCACATTTTCAGAAAGCTTCTTAAAGTCTGGTTGATAATTTTCTGTGCAACCCAAAATCATACAATTTTTGATGTGTTCGTTAGTTAACATGCTTCTGTATTTGGTTTTAATTACTTTTAGTTGAGAAAAAGCACGTTCAGATAGATATGTTGAACCGAAAAATGCTTTAACGATGAGAGCACAGTTACGTACGTTTCTGTATTTAACAGGGTTCATGAGCTTGAAAACATCGTCGCTTTTATTATCTGTGCTTTTCAGGATGATATCACTGCGAAGTGTAATAATTTCTAATTCAACTTCCGCTTTATTAACAAAGCAATGGGTTTCCATCAACGAAGCTAGTTGTGAAACATCACTATCGATAAATGGATTTTGGACAAAAATAAACAAAGGTTCCATACAGAAAATGTTGTCAAAACGCCTTTCGAATTCAGATTTTAACTGGTGAAGCAGCTCCACATGTTTAGTTGGGTTATACTCCGCAAAATATTCAGCCTTCAAAAGAAGAGTAAAAGCAGGAAAATGTGGAACATTTTTCTCCTCTAACTGCTTCTTCCATAGATCGATTTTTTTTACGAAAGCTGAAATTGCGCTCATCATGTCTGATATGTGTTTTTCTTTTCCTTGTAGTGTTTCGTTGAGTTTATTAAGTTTTGCAGTTACATCAGTCAGAAATGCCAAGTCGGCCAGCCATACTTCATCGTCGAGTTTTTCTTCATAGCTATCTTTAGACTGCAAAAATATTTTGATTTCTGTCATCAAACCAACAAATCTTGTCAGCACTTTACCACGGCTAAGCCACCTTACTTCAGCGAAGTAGATCAAATCACCGTGTTCACTGTCCAATTCATCAAGCAAATCTTTGAAAAGACGATGGTTCAACGCTCGTCCACGAATGAAATTCACAATTCGTACAACTACGCTCATAACATGGCCAAGGTTAAGATTTTTGGCAATCAAATTTTCCTGGTGTATAACACAGTGATAGGAATTAAAATTAGGAAAATCTTTATCCTTTTCACACAGACCAATAAATCCAACATTTCTGCCGATCATAGCAGGCGCTCCGTCGGTTGTCATGGCTACCAGTTTCTGTATTGGTATGTTCTGTTCAGTAACCATCTTTTTGATTGCGTCAAAAATGTCTTGTCCTCGTGTATAAGTTACCAACGTCAAATTGGCGAGCAATGCTTCTTTAACAGAAAAGTCAGAAAATACCATTCTGATGAACACCAAAAGCTGTGGTGAGTCAGTAATATCCGTCGACTCGTCCATTTGCCATGAAAAAAACTCGCATTTTGCCAAGTCATTTTTCATCTGGTCAACAACGTCATTTGCAATTTCATCAACTCGTCGTGTTACCGTGTTCCTCGATAACGGCACTTGTTTTATTTGTGAAATTATGTCATTTTTGTTTTTAAAATCATGAAACAAAGATTCTGCCATGCCCAACATAGCTTCTTTTATTAAAACTCCGTCAGAGTAGGGTTTTTTGTGAGAAGCCAGGATATAACTTACTTTCAAGGATGCTTCTGTGTGAGCCTTTGATTTATTTTTAGCAGTAAAAAAGGTATTTTGTTGAGCGCGTAGAGCAGCTTGCGAAGTTTGAACTTTATTCTTTCGTAATGCAGACTGCGGTGGATATTTATCTGAAATAATAAAAAAAAACACATGTTATGTAGATAAGTACCCACACTTTTTTTAATATTATTTACTTACATAACAAAGTAAGGATGATGATAACATGTATTATTGTGTCGAAATTCAAATAAAAATTCATAAAAGCTGGTTATATTACTTGCACATTAACATGCTTACCTTTGAAATCCGCATGAAGACTTTTATGATGACGTTCGACGTTCGATCGCTTTGGTACCGCTACAGAAGCATTGCAGAGTAAGCAAATAGCTTTCTCGCCAACACTCGTAAATAAAAACTCTTCTTCCCATTCCCTATTGAAGTGATATATTTTATTTTTCTTTGATGGCCCAGGTGCATCACTCATTTTACGGCAAGGAGATGACGTATGTATGATGTGAATCGAAACCTAGTTAAGTATTTAATATAGAATGAAATGAGAACACGTGCATGCCACAGGGCGAATAACGATGTATGCCAGCGTAACTGATTTAACTGACCGCTCGCCGCGCAGCCGAGTCCGACCGAATATTTTCTCGGCGATAGAACAGGACGCCGCGACGACGCAACCTCTCGCTCGTATTCACGCTGTAGCCTACCTAAACCTACGCATGCGTAGGTAATGCAGACACACTTTCAGAAGTACATACACGTCACAATGCGCAAAGCGAGAATTTGTGTCGGGCGATTCGATGTTAGCGCGCCAAGCTCGTTTTAGGGGTGGCCGCTTCAACAGTAACATTGTACCGCATCGTATCATTCATTCAATTTATTACAACGCACGCGGCTGCCAATTTTAGCTCGCGCACATTTTGACAAACCAATATGTACTTCTGAAAGTGTGTTCACTATACCTACTTACGACTCATACGGCGTGTTGCTCTGTTATTGTTTATTTAATTTATTTTACCTAATTTAATTTTTGAAAATTTGTATTCCTTATCCAATTTTGTTCGCGGGCGCCTAGAAAACAGGCCGCGGGCTACCAGGTGCCCGCGAGCTACTGGTTGGGCACTACTGATTTAAACAATAAGAAACAAAAGATTAAGTTAAATAAAAAAAATTAAATTTATTGATGTAAAATAGGAAAACTGTAACAGAAATTGAATATAAAATAAGGAAACTGTACTATAAATTGAATGTTACGTGCTATACGACAATAAATGTAATTACTGAATGGTGCACATGTGTTTTAAACAATTATAAAGTTAGGTGATGTGAGAATAATGTAATCAAATATTAAATTGAATACAATACAGGTGAGTATTATTTTATCTAACATAAATATGTATGTTTTAATTGTAAGTTTTTAATTGATCTTTTAAAACATAAAAATTCAGGAATTTAATGTAAATATTAAGTTGTTTTGAGTAGTTTTATTTAAACAAATATTGGCTTTTAGGTTTTATTATCGTAATAACGTTGGATAGAAACCTGGTTTCCGGTGACATTTGACTGTGATGTAGGCTGGAAACGCTGTGATCAGGATAAATGCAGAGTACGGCTCCTCCACTATGGGTAACGGCGTTTGTAGCGATCGACGGTTTTGGTTCTGCCTATTCTACGGAGTCCCAATTCCAAATGATGCTTTGCTGGATAATTGTTGTTTTCGCCGTGATAATCTTAAAATTTGTTTACCAAAAGTTGGGCCTATTATTTATGTATCGAATAATCGAAAATTTGGTATGATATTCTTGGTTTATAATTTATAAAATAATTTAAACTTTAAGGTGTTCGAAAAATACGGCCATTTGTTGTAGAAAAATTATATCAGACGCCTTCTCGTCTTTTTTTTATTCCATAGCCTATTTTAATTATAGTCAAAAAGCCTCGAAGTTTTTACTTTCTCCACATCAATTAAAATATGAATTTACATAATATTTTAGTTTTAATATGATCGTAAAATTGGTAGAATTATTTTCAAATGCTTAAAATGTACTTTTCAATATAGGTTTAGTTATAATTTGTACCGTAAATATCGCTTTCGCGGGTTCATTATAATTTTAAATCAGTGGGCGTGGTTAACTAGCATCGATACAAAATCTTGATGTAGATAAATTAGATATCTGTAATTTCCCGCGTATAATTTGAATTATGAAATTGAAAAATGTAAATATAAATAGTAAGTTAAGAAATAAAAATAAGTTAATTAGAAATATTAAAAGTTATCGTCATATTAATTTATTTACATTTCGATACTAACTTCACAAATTACGTCCGCCAATTTAATCTTTATACAATGTTTTATTATGTGTTGTTTAACTGTATTTCTCATTGTAGGAGCTGGAATTCGGGTGCTGTTTGACCCATTACAATATATATATATTGTTATAGTACAGATCTGTAGCTAGTTAAAGTTATAGTAAAGATCTGTAACTAGTTAAAATGATTTTGGTTGAATTTGGGAAATATGTAGTGGATTGAATATTAAGGGATGGATATTGTATGTATTGCTGATATATGATAGATAAGATATGTTCTAAGGTTGAGCATTTACATATATGTAAATTTGTAACGATAGTAACCTCGATGTTATTTTTTGGATTATTAATGACATGTATGAATTTTCTTATTAAAAAGACTGTGTTGCTCCAATAATCTTTCATTAAATCCTATATAAAAGACCGAGTTAAAACTGTAAGAATATTAGTATTGAAATTAAGTATCTCCTATCGAACTGGGTGAAGAGATTGTAACGTATTTGGCGCTCCGAACATGGGAGGCAATTTATTGAGGTAATACGTTGAATATATTTATAAATTTTGTACAGTTGTCATATAGTCTGACAGTTTAATAATTAATTAATATTGACGTTGAATTGACAATTTTAATAAAATACGGCGAAATATAGTTCATTATGTAAAAAAATAAATGTACTTACTTGAATTAGTATACAGAGAATATATATAAACCCATAATATAAATATTGAAAAATTGAATAATAAATACGCTATGTCTTTAGCCAGTGTTTATAGTAAACCTGTTATTTGATGTGTAGATAGCACGCTTCAAAATGGATAAGTCTTGGCGTTCGAAAATAGTCCGATCGCTAATCAAGTTGTTGGCGGTGTGGGTAGCCGTTCTTGATGACGCTATCGAAGTTTTTCTTCGGACTTGGTTCCTAATGCCTAATATCTCCCTGCGTTCTTGTTTGGCTGCTGAATATAAGGTATTGACGTAGATTGACGATAATCAGTCCAGTAGATGGTCTGTGATTCTTTCTTGATAATATATCTCCAGAATTCCTTGTAATTATGGATGATACTATGTCAATGACGCTTTGTTTTACGTTAATACGTAAAAGTCTAAATATCTTGTAGAATTTCACTTGTTGATTGTATTAGCAATAAGGCAGGATACTTTTAATAACTTTTTCACTGAATTAGCGTTTTGAATTATTAATATTTTAAGATTTCTAAGATTCGGTCGAAAAAAATGCGTCTATTACTTTTTGAATTTCAAAAGATGATGCCGATAGCGTCTGTTTGTTTTACCAAACTTAGCTATCTAATAATGCCAAAAAAGTCTCGATGTTTTACCTTATTAAAATATTTTAATAGATTAAATTTAACTAATTTTAATATTCTCACAGATTTAAAAAATTATTTAACAAATTATCAAGTAAGGTTAAGGTGAATCTTAATGCTACAAATTGTGTACTGCGCACGATAAATATTTAATTTTTGAAAGATGTCAATTAGTGGGCGTGTCTTACTAGCGTCGATATAAAATAAAGATGCATATGAATTTAAATATTGGTGATTTCGCGCTAATATTTGAAATATGAATAGAAATAATAAAAAAGAGATTGATGAAAGAAATATAAATATAGAAATTTTAAGAATGTTATATTATCGTTATATAAATTCGTATACACTTCGACACTATTAAAACTTAATAACACCGCTTATATAACCTTTTATTACTTTTTTAATTTGAATATCTTATTTTTCCCATTTTAGATGCAGCTCAAAGGGTATGTCTTGCATCACAACATTATCCCCGTGGAAAAGATGTCTGAATATGCAAATGAAGATATTCTTTTCCCCAAAACAAGATGCATGAAATGGAAAATATCAACCTTGTTATACTAATCTTATATTACGTGTCATATGAATTAAAAAATAATCAGAAAAATGAGTTAACCCATTAATATTAATAACCCCTTTTTTTTAAATTATATAAACGAAATGTTTAGTTGTACTATAAAATTCCTTTAAATTATATTAATATTCTTAAACCTTCTTTTTTTTCAATTAAATATGATTCTATTAATTCTTTGATATTTTTTTCTTATTAGTGTATATGCTTTAGTTTGTTTATGTTTTGTCTAAACTCAATTATCTAGATTTATTAATGTTGTTTGTTCAAGTTTTTTGTTATAGTACAATTTATTTATAATATTCATTTTGTTGTCATATTTTACGAGCTATAACATACCTTTATATGATTATAATTAATTTAATGACTGTATTTATTCAATTGTGATTTATTGTTCTGATAAGTAATCTTGCAACATCGTGATATGATATCTACCCTTTATGTACCCGGTTTCTTCTTCCATTAATTCATAGGTATTGTTGCCTAGGATTCTATTTATAATATAAGGTCCTTGATATGGTTTAAGCAGTTTTCCCATTATTTTGTTTTTAAGATCCGTTACTCTTAAACTTTTAACTATTACCCTATCATCAAGATTATACGTCTTATATGTTTTATCAACGGTGTTCCTCTTCCTTTCCCATTTTATTTTCTTAGTCAACAATTTCTCTCTCACTTCAATTAATCGTTCGTTGAAGTTGATGGCTTCTGGATCTGTCCATGGTCTTTGCGGTGGTTGTCCAGTAAAAATTGTTATGGGACAATGGTTATGAACCGTACTTGGTGTATTGTTGATGGTGAATTCTATTTGTTGTAAATATTTGGCCCATTTATTGTGATTATCATTTAAGAGAATTCTTAGATATTTCAGAGTTTCTCGTATATATCGTTCTGTCGGATTGCCCTGTGGATAACGTATTGATGTATAATAAGTACGTATATTGTGTGAGTGTAAAAAGTCCTTGTATCTGTCATTGGTAAAATACGTTGCGTGATCGGATAAAATTGCTAAAGGTTTGCCATATTGAGTGAAATAGTCCGTTAATGCTTGTAGAACTGTATTAGTGTTGCATTTCTGTGTTGGAATTAATTTAATAAATTTGGGAAAGATATCGCAAATCACTAGTATATTTTTATAGCCTTTCGTACTCGGTATTAAATTTGTAAGAAAGTCTATTGATATTAGTTCTAAATTGTCGTACGTTACAATGTTATGGCTGATATTTGTGTTTGTATAATGCTTATCCTTCGCAAGTTCACACGTTCGGCAGTGTTTGATAACGCTTTTAATGATTCTCTCATCATTGATACAATAGAACGCTTCCCTGAACAGTAGCCAGCATTTTCTAGCTCCTATATGAGTGTAAGTATAATGTAAATAGTCAGTTATTTCCCTAGTATGTTTTTCATTTGTACAATGATCTTACCTATTTGCTTTACAATAAAATTATCTCTTAGTGACATGCCTTTGTAAGTTCCTGTTTCCCTCAAGTGCTGATGTATCTCCATGAATTCTGGACCAGATTGTATTAATAAAAGTTTGTTATTGGAAAATATTCCCTGTTTTTGAAGTTGAACCAAATTTATGCAGATATTTTGTCGTTTTACATCCCCGTCCTGTCTGGTTAGAGCATCCGCTGTAATCATTTCTTTCCCTGGTTTGTAAACAATATTAAATTCATACTGTTGCATGAGCAGTGTCCACCTATATATGCGACTATTATTCAGTTTACAACTCATAATATTAACTAGTGCTTTATGGTCTGTTTCAAGTGTAAAACTTTTACCAATAAGATAATATCTTAACTTAGTTAATGCAAAAACAATAGCTAACATTTCTTTCTCCGATATAGTATATCTGGTTTCACACGCTTTGAGTGTTCTTGAAATAAAGTATAAAGGCGTTTCGATGTTGTCTTTAATTTGTACGAGCTCTGCTGCGATGGTTTGATGTGATGCATCAGTTCTGACTACAAATGGTAATGTAAAATCTGGGTGGTGAAGTTTTAAATTTTCGACAAAACTTTCTTTTAACTGATTGAAACAACTTTCATATTCTGAAGTCCATGTCCATTTCTTGCCTTTCTTCAAAAGCTCCAATAAAGGTATAGTTCTTTCACTATAGTGGGAAATGAATTTGCGATAGTAGTTTAATACACCTAAGAATCCTCGTAGTGTTTTTAGGTTCTTTGGTCTAGTGTAATTCTTAATTTCGTCAAGGCGTGTTGGATCTAGTAAGATGTTTTCTTTATTTATCACGTAGCCAAGGTAATTTATTTCATGACGGAAAAATTGACATTTTAATAGGTTTAATTTCATACCTTCTGTTGTTAATGTATTCAGGATTATGTTCAGGTGCTGTAAATGCTGTTCTACACTCTCGGAAAATATAATTATATCATCAAGATAGTGTAATGCGAATTCGTCGTATTTATCCAATATTTTATGTAGAAATCTAATAAGGGCGGCTGGCGATGTTTTTAAGCCAAATGAGCACCCTCTAAATTGATAAACAATACCATTCACAAGAAAACCACAGTACTTTCTCGATTCAGGTTCTAAATTGATAAGCCAAAATGCATTCTTGAGATCTAACTTACTGTATATGGGCTTATTACCACATTTTGTTAACAATACATCTATATTTTGCGGCATTTCGAATTCGGGTTTAATTCTTCGGTTCAATGCTCTTGCATCTAAACAAATACGTAGGGATAAGTCTTTCTTTTGGACTATCACTATAGGATTAATAAAGTGTGTATTAGACTTCTCTATTATGCCAGTCTGTTCTAATCGTTCCAGTTCCTGACTCACTTTTTGCTGATAATGATACGGGATGGGGTAATTTTTGCTAATTAATGGATCTTCGTTATCTATTTTAATCGGATGCTGATATCCTTTTGCAAACACTACATCATTATTAATTAATGTGATATTGTTATATAAAGTAGAGGGACATAGCCGATTCTAGCACCTCCTCATGTTGAACCTCCTCATTGCCCTCGACCTTGCATGTGGCACAGCCCAAGGGCAATGAGGAGGTTCTACATGAGGAGGTGCTAGAATCGGCTATGTCAAGGTCAAGGTCAAGGTCATATCAAGGTCATATCGAGGTCATATCAAGGTTATATCAAGGTTATATCAAGGTCATGTCAAGGTCAAGGATATCACAAGGTCAAGGGCGCGACAAAGTCAAGGTCACGACAAGGTCAAGGGTACGGCAAGGTCAATGGCACAACAAGGTGAAGGGTACGACAAGTGGAGGGAGTTTAAGGTGCTATTTAAGAAACGTGGAGAACGTATTCGCAAATAGTGTAATCATTATCAATATTATGGAACTATTACATAGAAAATATATTTTTTCTGTGAGTGAGTTAACAGAAGAGGAAGAAGATGAAATAATACAACACATTTTGGAAAGTATTGGTGAAGATGAGGAAAGTGAGGAAGAAGAAAGTAATAATGAAGAAAATAATGATAATGAAGAAAATAATGATAATGAAGAAAATAATGATAATGATGAAGTAATTTTCGATGATGATGATGAAGTAATTTTCGACGATATTTTTGAAATAGAGACAGTGATACTTCTAGCAGAATTAGATAATATCAGTGATTTTGAAAATAATTAAGATGACCAATTACACAAGTATACACGGTTTTGGATCTAAGCAACCAAAAGCTGTTTCTATGGTTATTTGGGGCGCTGAATCCGAATCTGCACTCCGTTTTTTGATTTTGGTTCTAGTTTTCGAGATATTAAATAAACACAATTTTTACAATTTTTGACAATTAATCTCCATTTTATTCATTAAAAAGTGTTAAATTAGAAATGAAGAGCAGTCGAACTGGGTCGCTTGTACTGTTTGGGATCTGTTTCACGCATTAAAGTCCAACAGTAGTCGCTCATCATGCCCTCGTCCCAAAATCCTTGGTATCGTTATTCGATTTTCGCCAAATCTTGGTGTAGTCGCTCTCCTTGCTCGTCGCTTGTATCACCCAAGTTTTCAGGAAAAAATTCGAGATGGGAATGCAGAAAATGTATTTTGAGAGACATTCGAGCTCCAATCTTGCAATCATTTTGCAACAAACTGTCGATTATCTGCTTGAAATCCGGGGATTTGCGGTTACCGAGAAGGTTGTGAACAACATCTTGAAATGATACCCATGCTGCTGCTTCATTGGGCGTTAAACATTTTGTAAAGTTTCTGTCGGCCATTAATTTTCGAATATCAGGTCCGACAAATATTCTCTCTTTGATTTTGGCGTACGACAACTTGGGAAATAACTTCGTCGGTGATGAACTACAAGTTTCCATGTAATTTGCACTCGTACCTGGACAAATTGGCAAAGGATCATTGCTCGCACGGGGAACTGGCTTAGACACTGATGATACTTCAGGATATTTATATTTTGATAGTTTTTTTGCATTTACACCGACGACATTCATCAAGCAAAAGTAACAATCATCTACATGATTTTTCGGCTCTCTCCATAGCATTGGCAATGAAAATGAAAAACATACTTTTTTACCGCGTGACCACTTGTATAATATTGTGCTACACGCGTTACAAAACAATTTCGGTACCCACGTCTTGTGAGTGTTTGATACAGAGAAACCAAAATAATAAAAATATGCATTTCTGATCACATTAGTAATAACTTTGCCACTTTTTCTGATCATATAACATCCGCAAACATAACAAAAACACTTTGAATCAACTTTACAATTCTGTCTTTGCATTTTCACACGTTTTGGATTCAAAAAAAAACTTTAAAAATACAAATTAAATAATGTTTCTAGCGACGCCAACAGCCGACTGTCATTATGATAGCGCAGTGCTGCCAATATGCGCGAACTCACAAAGTAGAACCAACTTTGAAAAACGAAACCTGGATTTGAATTCAGCACCTCAAATAACGTCAAGATTTGTTCTCATCTGCTCTGATCCAAAAGTTGACCGGAATTTGTAAACTTGTGTTATTAGTGTTTATTTATTTTATTATTAGTGTTAGTTAAATACAGTAGTAGTACAGCGATGGAGTTGAAGATCTGATAAATAAATATAATCAGAACATGTTCCATTTACTTTTAATAAGCAGCAGTAGGTTCTATAAGTACATATAAATAAATTTGCGGAGGATAGTAGATGTAGTACAGAAGTTGGTTCTACAGTTAAAAGTAAGCTTGAGGAGGTCCCCACACTCGAAATCGTGCTAAAGCGCAGGTTTACCGATAAGAGGTTTATAAAGAGACAGTTGGTGTATGTCAGCAACAGTTCATTGCAGCAGTTCATTTCAAAGTGTTCATTTAAAGAAACTAAGATGTTTGATTGTGAGTATTGTGGTAAACAATTTTCTCGTAGAGATAACAGAAATCGACACATGTTAAGTTCTTGCAAGGGCAAGAGAATAAAAATCAGTGATAACAATCCAGACTTATGGAAATGTGAAATCTGTGATGTATACGTGGAGAAGAATTGTTATACTGCACATATTCGTAGTGCCACGCATCGAAATAAAGCGTTTGTAATAGTTGACGATGGTGTAAGAAGAAGTGTATCCACATTCGCAGGAAGAATAGTAAGTTATCAAATATCTGATTCGTCTCAAATATATGTTGATATTGAAGAATTTTCAAATAACATCAGAGAAAAGGTGTTGACTTTAAGAGAGAGTGTCGTACATGTACATAATTCGATTAAAATAAATTTTGAATTATATGGTATGTATTATTTGCTGACAAAAGATAATGTGAAAATCAAATCATTTAATACTATGAACAAGATCATAACGCAAGGAAGTGAATTATATAGCTTGTACAATGAGTATATTGATGAAATTAAGAATAAAATGAGCGAATTCCAGGAGCGTAATTCAGGTAAAATTGTATAAACTTATATTATTATAGTGATTTACGTCTCTCTGATTATATTTCAGGTTGGACTTTGAGCAATATTATACATTTGGAAGTGAACATAAATAAATGCAATCCTATGAGAGGATCAAGTTATGTGGACTTACCACCATCAATAAAGAAGAAGAAGGCCAATATAAATATTCAAAATGTTGACAATGCATGTTTCGCTTGGGCGATTACTTCAGCGTTAAGAGTGCCAGGACTTCCCCAAAGACCTTCTTCCTATCCCCATTATGATACCGTGGCTGATTTTACTGGTTTAGATTTCCCTGTCCATTTAAAAGACATTGTTAAGTTTGAAGAAAAGAATAATATATCTGTAAACGTATATGGTATCGAGGAGTATTTCGATGGTGCTGTGACGGTGCATGATATAGTGGGACCTTTATATTTTACGAAACAAAGGAAAATGACTCATATTAATTTATTACTTCTTTCTGCGAAAGAAGGGAATTTACACTATTGTTGGATTAAGAACTTGTCTCGACTTGTTTCGGCTCAAAAATCACAGCGTGGACACCAAAAATATATTTGTGAAGGATGTCTAACTTTTTTTACATCGTTAGAAAAATTACAAAGACATGAACACGAAGATTGTAAGCAGGTGAAGGCGGTGTTTCCAACTATGAATCTGAAGACGAACAAATATGGCGAAGAAGTTCCGGAAAATATATTAAAATTTGAAAAATTTGAAAAGCAGTTAAGAGTTCCTTTTGTTGTGTATGCTGATTTTGAGGCAATATTAAAACCTATTAATATGGTAGAACCGGATCATGTAAAACCTTATAGTGTGAAATGTTTCGAACATCAGCCACATTCTTTCGCTTACTATATAAAATGTTCGTTCGATGAAAATTTGTGTAAACTGCGCACATACCGTGGACAAAATACACCTAAAACGTTCATGACAGAGTTGGAAAGTGATGTAAAATTATTATATAAAAACTATTTGAGTAAAATTGTGGAAATGAAACCCTTAACTGAAGAAGAGTGTTATAATTATGAGCAAGCGAGAAGTTGTCATATTTGTGAAAAAGCACTAGATGTGAATGATAAAGTATGCGACCATGATCACATGACTGGATTATATCGAGGTGCAGCACACATGGTATGTAATATAAATTACAAAGAACCTCGCTATACTCCAATCATAATGCACAATTTATCGAATTACGATACACATTTATTTGTAAAATCCTTAGCATTGGATAAGGAAGAAATAGATGTTATTGCCCAAAATAAAGAAAAGTATATATCATTTTCTAAGAAAGTATATGTTGGCGATAGAATTGACTGTAATGGTAAGAAGAGGAAAGTCTTCCATAAATTGAGATTTTTGGATTCATTTCGATTTATGAGTTCTTCTTTAGATAAATTATCATCTTATTTAGAGGATTCTCAGTGTAGAGAAGTGTCAAGATATTATATGGGTGAAAAATTTAATTTATTACGACGAAAGGGCGTCTTTCCATACAACTATGTCACATCATTTGAAAGTCTATCTGTGACAGATTTGCCCAGTAAAGATAAATTTTATGATATATTATCTGATAGCGAAATT
Source organism: Melolontha melolontha (assembly GCA_935421215.2). NCBI lineage: Eukaryota > Metazoa > Arthropoda > Insecta > Coleoptera > Scarabaeidae > Melolontha > Melolontha melolontha. The sequence goes on along the minus strand of CAKXYW020000036.1, from coordinate 948,971 downwards.
AGTGATGAGGATTATAGTAGAGCCGCTCGAGTGTGGGATTTATTCGAATGTCAATCTCTGGGGGAATATAGTGATATATATCTACGATCTGATGTTTTGCTACTTGCAGATGTTTTCGAAAATTTTCGAAATATTTGTATGGACAATTACAAGTTAGATCCAGCACACTATTTTACGGCACCAGGTCTTAGCTGGGAAGCGATGCTACGAATGACAGACGTAAATTTAGAATTATTAACAGATGCGGATATGTTTCATTTTTTCAAACAGGGCATACGTGGAGGTGTCAGTATGTGTTCTAAAAGAATAGAGGTGGCAAATAACGAATACTTATCACAATTTGATCCATCAGAACCTAAGAAATATATATTATACCTCGATGCGACGAATTTGTATGGTTATGCTATGACGTCCAAATTACCAAGCGGTGAATTTGAATGGTTAACGAATGAGGAGTTAATGATGTTGGATGTTCAAACTTTGGAAGACGATGGGGATAGAGGGTACGTTTTCGAAGTAGATTTAGAATATCCAACAGCTCTTCACGACCTCCACAATGATTATCCCTTCTGTCCGGAACACGTCATACCACCTAATTCTAAACATCCTAAATTGATTCCAAATCTTTCAAATAAATCGAATTACATTATTCACTATACGACTTTGAAACAATGTTTGAATAATGGTTTGAAACTAAGTGGAATTCGACGCGGAATTAAGTTTAAACAAAGTAATTGGTTAAAGGGATATATTGATTTTAATACAAAGAAACGAAGTGAATCGAATAATGCATTCTATAAAGAATTTTACAAGTTAATGGTGAATAGCATATTTGGAAAAACTATGGAAAATGTTGAAAATCACGTTAATATTAAATTGGTTTCCCATTGGGAAACAATTAGGAACAGATTGGGTGCGGAGGCATATATTGCAAAGCCAAACTTTAAATCCAGTAAAGTATTTTGCAACACGTTAACAGCTATCGAATTGGCTCAAGTTCGAGTAGATTATGTAAAGCCTGTGTACGTAGGATTCACAATCCTGGAAATAGCTAAAAAGATAATGTATCACTTTTTCTATACCTTCCTTAAGCCTTTGTATGATTCGGACATTACGCTGCTCTACACAGACACAGATTCTCTAATTATAAGTGTACGAAATTATAATGTATATAATGACATAAAAAATAATTTAGATATGTTTGATACTTCAACTTTTACTGAAGGGAACTTATTCGGAATACCACGCAGTTCACCTAGGCTCGGTAAAATGAAGGATGAATACGGCGGAGGTATTATTGAATGCTTCTATGGTACAGGGGCCAAAGCTTATTGCTTGAAAGTCCAAAATAAAACGGTGAAGACGGCGAAAGGAGTCAAAAAATATGTTATTGATAAGAAATTGTCCGTTGCAGATTATAGAAGTGTAGTTGAAGAAAATGAAACTCTTATGCGGAAGATGTACGTATTTAGATCAGATTTTCACACGATTTACACCGAATTGCGAAATAAAGTAGCGCTCACATCAAAAGATGATAAACGATATATTCTCCCAGATAGGGCTTCTACCTTAGCGTGGGGTCATTATAGAATAGAAGAATTAGAACGTGAAGCAAATTTGCAGAAATTGATTACCGAATTGATGGATTACCAACCTACAATTGACTTCAGCTCCTAATTTGCTTTCCTATCTGTACTTTTTCTATTATGTGTACTTTGAACTTATTACTTATGTAAAATAAAACACTGTATTTGATTTATTTTTCTAATTAGCTCTCTCATATGTATGCTTCTTAAACTGTACTACCTCATAACATGCATACTATGAACTGTATCATAACTTATAAGAAATATAACACTGTATTTAATTTATTTTTTGTAATTAGCTCTCATAACTGTTTCATGTGTACTCTGAACTGTATTACTACTTCTTCTTGTAAAATAAAGCACTATAATTTTTTTTTTTTATTATTTCCCTAATTTCATTCGAAAATTACATTCTACAATACATTATCCTTGGATATCCAGGAGTTGTGTGATGCAGGCATACCCAACCATTTGACATGGACTTGATTCTTTTTTCGACGAATAACTTTCTCAACCAGATAAACATCTGGATGTCGAACCTTTTTTAATTCTTCTTCGTAAAAACCTCCGAGAACATTCTGCTTTTGAGAGTCTTGCAATATATACGTTCTCGGATATGTATTCTGGACTTTGCTTATCGTGAATATTTCATTTGTCCAGTTCGGAGTATACATTTTAGAAAAAACATGTCTATGCTTACTGATACGCACATGATCTCCCACTTCAAATTTACCAATTCAAGGGTCACCAATTTTTATGTGACTGTACACCGATTTTTGAATTGCTTTGGCATTCCTTTGGTTTACTGCAACAGGTTTGTATCCCGTTGTTCTGTGAACTGTATTGTTGTAACTGTTGACCAACTGTTGCAACATACCAACCCACCGGTAGTTACCGTTGAAGCTGAACTCCTTCCACATTTTATTTTTAATCGTTCTATTAAAACGCTCAACAATAGAACTTTTTAAATTGGAGTAAGTGGTGTAGTGATTAATGTTATACTTATTCATGATCTTCTTAAACTGCCTGTTAAAAAATTCTTTCCCTTGATCGCTCTGAATATTCCTTGGAATGTTTTTCTTTCCTGAGGAGAGTATGGATTCCATAGCCGCGGACACTTCTGCTGCTGTTTTATTTTTTATTGGAATCACCCACGCAAACTTTGAAAATGTATTTATGCATACGAAAAGATATTTGAAATTATCGTTTTCTCGAGCATAAGGTATCATTTCAACCAGATCGATCTGGAATAAGTCTCGTAGTCCTTTTATTATGACTCTCCGTCGTCTAAAATTTCGTCGCGCAGGTGCGTGTAGTTCATTAACGACATCCCTTTTAAGTGATGACATTTCCTTCGACGACTACTTCTGCAAACACTGGCTCTGTTTCTTTCGGTACAGGATATGGACCAATGTACTTCAATCGCAATTCCGCGTTGATGTCTATTGATACTGCAGGATGGATGAGAACGATGCTGTGAGCGTTAACGGACAGTCTCACTAATTCATCGTCGGAATACTTAACTGCAACAATCTTTCCACTGTATAGTTTATTCCTATATAACTGCGTTTGCTTTCGACGCGCAGGAGTTATAAAGTAATATGCGTCCTGCCCAATACGTCCATTACTCTGCAGTTGAAAAACATATTTTGAAGGTTCCCTTTTTGGAGGAGGAACATATAATATACGAGTAAGCTTTTCCAATTCCTTCTTGAATTTAGGGTGTTTCAAAAAATTTGCTACTGCATCTTCTTCCGCTAAATGTCTTCTGACGATATGTTTATGTATGTGTCTTCCAAATTTATCTATTGTCATCGTAATACTCTATCGGTGTCGATATACTAACTGCTTTATAACTATACTGCTCAACCTATTTAATTATTTTTGATTCCTGCAATTCCTCAATTATTGCAGTGATTTCGTTATCATGACCAGTATGTCCGGCATCCTTGGACGCCATCAGTAACTTCAATCTGTCGCACAATTCATTTACATCATCCCAATACTTATATTCCACAATACTCTTAGGAACAACGATCTTTCGCAACGGTAATTTTTTTGATAAACCCAATCCTGTTTTCCAAGTGCGGGTCCACCAAACTTCTGGTTTTTTACCTTGAACAATAGGTTTAATAATTGTCGTATATTTATAATATTTACTTGCTGCATATTTCCGATCCGGATCGTAATCAACTCTAGCGGCATGAGTATCATTTAAAATGAATTTATAATTCTTAGCGTCAGCATATTGAAACTTTCCCGGTCTCTTCATAAACAGTAGCTCTAGTAATCCCTTAGTAGCCCTATAAGTAAATTCACCGATTATAATGTTGGGTCCATCAAACCTAATATTTGCGTTTCCAATCATCAGGTCACCATCAACTTCGCGTACACCATACTTCTCATCGAATTCTTCTTTCTCATCCGTCATCAACCCCATAAGATAAGGCCGTATAGCGGGGTCATGATCTTTTAGCGCTGCCTTAACTACATCCGTTTCTAACAGAGTCTTATTTAACGACTTATTAGTAATTATTGACTTTGACGGACGCGTTTTCAAAAGCGATAGAGCGTGAGCCCTTGACTTATCTAACTCAAGGCTTTCACTAGAATCTAATTCATCACTTCGTTCCTCCTCTTCATCACCACCCTTTGGAGTCTCTGGCAATTGTTCCCCGATATATTCATCTTCTAGAAATGTGGGCTGGCTGAATGTCTCAGACATTCGAATCTTTTTTTTCAAATCTGATGAATTTGTAAGACTGGTTTCTCGTGGAGGTGTTCCGGCGAGATACACACTTCGTTGTTTTGTTGGAGAAGAATGAGTGGATGGGCTGAACCATGACACGTGTCGTTGCTGTCGTTTACGCGGTGTACTTTGTTGTCGTAAAATTGACGTTCCTGGTATTGCCACATAAGATTTTTCTGATATGATGTCTGACCAAGATTCTTCTACTTCTTTAGAAGCGTCCGCAGAATCAGTTCGTCCTCGAGTTATATTACTGGGAGCTAATTTGCTAGCGATTTCAAGTAGCGGTTTTGCTATGGGCGCATACAGAATATTTGTTTCTCTCTGAGATTGTGCAATGTCAGCCCGTAATGTTCTTAACTTTTGTTTAAGAGCTTCGCGAGCTTGTATTAAATCTCTTATGATTTTATTTTCCATGTACACTCTATAACGAATACCTGTAGACTGATATAAATATTCCAGTAATACATGTTTTAAACCCTAATGTACGTTACAAACTCCTCTTAATTAAAACTTATAAACTTAAAGCACATCAAATTGTATACGATGGGGAAAAATATGTCAACTCTTCTCAGCCTCATTAATCTGTTTATAGGTGTATGTAAGTATCAAAACCTAAACGATATCTTCCATCATTATATAGAGAATCATTATCAATAAACAGCATACCAAACGATTTCTTCCAACACATTCTACAGATGTATAGAAATTGTTCATAGCTTAAATCATGAATGTGATCATTATAGATATGTTTCAAATTTGTACCGTCTTGTCGAAATAGTATTAACAAATTGGTATTATCTCTGATAAGTTGCTTTGGGACCGCACTGTATGTTTGCATTAAATAAAAACAATCTAAATTTCGGTGTCTACCATAAGAGAAAAAATCTTTTACGATATTCAAGTCGGCAGGTGGTATATCATCAAAGATAACGACAGAATAATCCGCCATTTGGTTAGGAGTAGGCATGTGATTAACATCAGTATACTCGTGGTAACCAATTTCAGGAACATTTTTCAATATATTTCTTAAGTATTCATACTTTTGCTGATGAAGAGATCTACAGCAGATGTAAATACTTTTGAAGCGAAACCCGTTAGGATGAAGTAATAGGGTTAAAAGGGCATTTGTTTTGCCACACCCAGAAGGTCCCACAATTAATCCTCGCTTAGATGAGCCACTGAAGAGGCTACTGTGTCGTATAAAACTCTTCGTAATTAATGTGGAATCATAGTTGTGCACTTGTAGGGATAATTCTTGAGGTTCCAATTGTACAATATTTGGTTCAGCTCCACTCGTTTCGATCGACATAATCGATTTGACTTCACAATAACGACTGAATTATTATTTCTCCGTGTGCGTTATATTATCTGTTTAGGATTATCTTAATATTAGAAATAAAACAAAGATTATAATAATTTTTTTATTTTTTTTTGATTTTTTGGTACCGCCACTATTTTTACTTGTGGAATCCCGAATCCCCCCGGCCGACGCCCCCGATCATGTGTCCATGTCCGGGGTCGCTGGTTCACGCGAAGCCTGCAGCATCGACTCCTGGAACCTTTGCTGCAGGGTATAGGTCTGCGGCACGGCCATCGCCTGGAGCCGTTGCCGAAGGGTTCTTGTCTGCACCGTCGGCGGAGTCATTGGGCTGCTGTGACATGACTCGTATTCAGGGGGCAGGTCGGGGGGGTCGACATCCGTCAGATTGTTCGCCGACGCCGACGGTGCCGATATTACTATTGTCAGCGGAATGGAGTCCTCCCATTTCTTTATTGTAATTTCTATTTCCTGCAAAATTAAAGTACTAAAGTTATTACATATCATGTAAACTATTGCAAAACAGTTATAGGTGTAATTTTGCAGCCCCTACCTTGTCTGGATAGTTTTGTAGGAACTAGTACATTAGTATCGTGCAATGTGGGTGTTAACCAGGTCGATGCAGAATTGTTTACAATCGAATGTGATGACAAGTTGATGTATTAGATGGTTGAAAATAGGTTGTCCGATGGTTCGTATCGTATCAGTGTAGTCTCGCTCATGAAACTTGACCAATGAAACAATTAATTATCGAAAATACAAATCATTGTGGTGGAAATGATTTTTGATAATCAATCATGTCTTCAATCAAGCTTCCAAGTCGATTCAGCATATCCTTCCTTTCCCTTTGGCGGGTTACATATGAGTCATCGGATGGACTGATGACATTAGTTAGGAAATGAAGAACCTTGTCTTGCTCTAACGAATAACCGATAGCCTGCCCCTTTAGCGAGATCACCTGCTGAAGGAAACTATCCGCTGACGAATTGCCCGCCAAATATCTAACACATGTGTTAGAAAACTGTTTACAATCCGCAGAGAAAGTTGCGAGTTCGGATGGTTGTTGTTGCCCACAGTGGAATTGTGAGGCAAACAACGACGCAGAAGCATTGGAAGGTGGAGCTGGAGATTCATTTGAAGGAGAAGCATTGGAAGAAAAGTGTTCAGGAATATTTGCGTTGGGAGAAGGTGTGGGGGACTGAGGAAGATCAGTTATTTCTGGAGCTGCTTGAGGAATTGCAGGTGGTTCAGTAAAAGAGCCGGAAACATTCATTTGAGGTTGGGACGCTGAAAAATGAGTAGTCTGAGACTGAGACAAGATTACTACAGATTCTGTGGTTAGATTAATCGTCTCCACAATCTGTGGTATTCTTGCCACCCCTCGTGTCACATTTATATCATCACACCTTTGCCTTCTTCCTACTGTATCGTCCGTGAGCAGTGTTCGCAGATTCGGCGCTCGAACCGCTCGAACACTAGGACTACAAGTTGTATAGGGTAAAGGTATATAGTTCTTTGTATTTTGCCCTCGTCGTCTTTTGGTCCTCGTAGTGTGTTCTTGTCCTGTGGTAGAGATTGTAGAGTGTCTGTACATACGTCGTTGGGCAGTCAGTTCGCGTCGTTGTACCCTATCCAATTTGTAGTACTCGTTCTTCGACAAATAAGGAGGAGGTTGCAAAGGTGGAACGGTAGTTAATTGTGACACGAAAGCAGGTGGATTAACTTCTGCCGCAACACCTACTTCAACAGTATGCGGTAGGGGTCGTACCGCAGAAGTAGATGGAACTGCAGAAGGTAATTCAACTGACTCCGATTGTCGTCTAACGTCCGTCTGACGGGATGATTCACCCAGTTGTCTTTCCAGTGACAACATCCCTTCGAAGTCTATACTTTCAACATTTACAACATTTTCAACATTGTCTAAATAATAGTAGCAATCATCGTTATTAGTCTAAAATAAAAAAGATAATTAACTATGACAAATGAATGTGAAGAATTTGTAAATTTAAATTATATTCTCTATGCAATTACAAAAACTATTTTAATTATTTTCTCACTGCAATAAATAATTACTCACACCCAGAAAATTATTTCAATGCTTAATGTATTAACCATACATCGTTCCGTATAATCGGAACATAATACAAAACTCAAAGTCAATTGTAGCTGTAATTTTAATGTTCTTTTGACATAATAGTGACATTAATAATAGGCAAATGATTGAATTTGTGTGCACAGTTATATTATGAATAAATACAGGAATATATTGGATAATAATAAGTAAAAAGCATATACAAGAAATATAATGTAGTTATACTCACCATTATACTGTAAGAGAGATGCTATGTGAATGATTTATAAGAAAAATAAAGGAAGTATATATATTAAAATCTCTAGGTCAAAACACGTCACGCTTTAAGAATAACAATGTTTTATACGTATGTCTGCTATTATGGAAAATAAGTTTTTTACACAATTTGTGAAGGTTAATGTTTTTTTATTTTATTTTTAATTTATTTTAAATTTTGCTGTTCTTTTTACATAATAGTGATATTACCAATAATATATTAACAATAGACAAAAGTTTGAATTTGTGTGCACTGTCATATTATTATAAAAGAGTAAACGCAAGAATTAATGTTTTTTTATTTTATTTTTAATTTATTTTAAATTTTGGTGTTCTTTTTACATAATAGTGATATTACCAATAATATATTAACAATAGACAAAAGTTTGAATTTATGTGCACTGTCATATTATTATAAAAGAGTAAACGCAAGAATCTAGTGGATGTAAGCATTTAATTTAAACTGTATACATTATTTTAGAATAAAATACAAATCTGTGTATTAATAATATTTAAAAATAAAAAGAAATATATATTTTAATTTATTTTTATTATTTACTGTATTAAAAGAAACATTTTATTTTATTGTACTCACCATTATGTTGATTATTTGAATGATTTCTAGGATGAACACAGGCTGTATATATATCAAAAATACCTATGTTAGAACACGTCACGTTCTTGAAAAAACAATTTTTTATACGTCTGTCACCTAATATGGAAAATTTAGTTGTTTACAGAATAAATGAAAGGTTAAAGGTTTTTTTATACGTCTGTCTGCTATTAATAAGTTGCTTACACAATTTAAAATACCTATGTTAGAATACGTCACGTTCTTGAAACAACAGTTTTTTATACGTCTGTCACCTAATATGGAAAATTTAGTTGTTTACAGAATAAATGAAAGGTCAAAGGTTTTTTATACGTCTGTCTGCTATTAATAAGTTGCTTACACAATTTGTGAAGGTTACGGTTTATTATTATTTTTTAATTTATTTATGTCTGTCTGCTAATAATATACTTTTTAAAATTAGTAACTATCGAGAATGTGTACAGTGCACATGAAATGTAATAAGGTGTTTTATTTAAGTGTAATAGTGCTGTTAATAAGTTGTTTACACAATTTGTGAAGGATTTTTAATTTTAGTTTCCATTTTTTAGATGTGGTAGATGTGAAAATGTGAAAAAACAACAGATTTTTTTTTTCGAAAAACGTAAGTTTTCTCCTATTCTAATGTTCCGATTTTACCCCTCCGCATTCCATTTTGTTCTCTATATTTTTCTTTATTTTTTGTACTCAATTTTGATTTTCCTACCCCATTTTTTTTGGAGGGGGGTAATTTCCCCTCCAATTTTTGTTTTGCCCTTACTAACCGAAAAACACAAAAAAACAAAAAAAGTCGATTATCTCGGAACCTACTCGGATTTGAGCTATGTTTGCCCCCCCCCCACCATCCCCCATCCACCGCCCACCGCCTCCTCCGCCCCTTCCCCTCCCCCCTCCCCTTTTTTTTCAACCATAGGTCCACTCCCCCCACCATTTTCGCGAGCGATCCAAAAATGCAATAAAAAAAAATTACCATATAAAAATAATTTTCTTGGAATTAATTTTGTAAACAACTTGTTTTAATAGCGTTATAGCACACAGACGCGTGTAAGTAATGTATAGTAAAGTTCATGAACACTTAGGTGAGTAACCATACTTAATTTTGTAAATATGAAAAAATTCTTGAAAACTTATTTTTGTAAATAACTAATTTTAATAGCTTGATAGCAGATGGAGGCGTATAAATAATGTAAAAAAATAAAAACAATGTTTTCTTTAATTTTATGTTTATTTCATTCTTTAATATATTACATCAATAATCGACATCATATTAATATTTTTACTTAATTATACATTTACATAATCTGCAATCTCGTCTCCTAATACAACCCTCCACGACATCACCCTCGTACAACTGATGTTCCATACATGGCCTGCATTTTATTAAATCTTCATCCAATTGATAATATTTCGGTAACCGATGCCAGACCATCTCCAAATCAATACACCTCACTTTTGAAATTAAAAATGATTTTGGAATGAACATTAAATTCCAAGCATTTATACCAACTAATGATCCTTCTGCTTTATATTGATGTATAACATTTCCGACCCTCTCGACACCATTCCGTACAATTCTAGTCCAAATACTGCCCATTCTGACTACACTATTTGTAAATATTTACCGATATCGATTAAAATTTTTTTCTCTCTAAACTGTGGTACATTAAATACTTATGCAATCGTTCCACATTAGTTAGTGCACAAACAACGGAATCGCCAACGTGAAAACTGCAACTTGGTTCTTCTTTGCTTATTTTATCGGCATCAATTAAATCTACTATTCGTTTATTCTTCAAAATACTCTTCAAAAATTCTAGCTTCTCCCTTCCTTTAACGTACACCACGTTCACGTCGGCACACAATCGTTTAATAATTCTTTCAAACTCTGTCGCACATATATATCCTTCTTCCCACCTTAACCCGTGATGACAGCTGTAAGCATATCTCGCGACACGTTTATCCACATATGTCAAAGCATTAAAACTTAGCACAGGTTTGAAAACAAAATGACTCTTTTTGAAATTATTGTCACATGTAGCCAACTCCTTCGGCATTACCCTATGTATTTCAGAACGATACCATTGAAAATCGATAACAATAGACTTTTTGCCACGTCTTGCAGTCATCATGTAACGATTAACTAACCAACTACACAAACTACATCACCTCAGTCCGCATCTCATTTAACAACAACATCCTACCCCTATTACGGTATCTATTGTGCCGCTAATATTTTCGTTGAACCACTTTATTAAATGGTGAATACTGATATAATTTATTATGCATGATCATACAGTATAGAATGGTATCCTTTGGCACATTAGCCTTCGTTGTAAACTCAATTCTAACCTCTACGCCACTTTTATGTACCGCATCTTCTTGATGTGAACAATCGATACCTATTAGCGGACACAATTTAAACTGATTCAGTTTCATAAGCGGTTCGCTATGATCGTAACCATAGTAACTCTGTTGAAATCTAGCGTACATATTATATAAAACAGCTACGCGATTCTCGTCAAAATCAACACGAACATTTTCGTATGGGTATCTCTTCCCATTCAAATAAGCCATCACGTCCGTTAAATTAATTGCATCAAATTTGCTCATATTTTGAGACAGACTTCCTTTTTTCCCACTTTGAAAACCCAAAATTATATACCTCGGTGTTTCTAATTGTGGGGCAGTTTTGATTGCCCAACTATGTTTAGTTGTCTCAGGAATTCCCGGATTTTCGTGAATTTCCCAACCTCTAAAAAACATTTCCATCTGAGTATTTTTCGTTGTTAATTTTGTCAGGGATAAATCTTGAGCCATACCCACTTTAACATGGGGTACTCGCCATATTATACTATCAATAATTAATTTCATTTCTTCATCGGCAACAGTGTTCATTATCGCATCGCTATCATCAGCACATCTCTTCAATATTAATTCTTGCGGCATATGCATAATAATCTGCTTTACGTCTTCTACAAAACCTATTAACATTTTAAGTGGAATACAAATACTAAAATTTCCTCTAACATCTAAAACTGGAGCCTTCCCTGTAGTAAATTCCCAACCGCAATTTTCTAATTTATTTATATAGCTCGGACTATAAGAAAAATATCCCTTCATAGTTGATGTTATACCCACATTTCTAACTTCATCTACCTCCGATCCACTCATTCCATATCTGATATTACTAAACATAAAAGCTCCGGCATTATGAATCAGAGATGCTGTAGCACTTGCTTTACTAACATCACTAGCTAATCGTAATTTCCCTTCTATTAATAATTCCGATTCGGATGGTAGAGTATATTTATCTATTTCTGGAACCACAATTCGTATTTCATCATTATTCCCATATTTTGGTGAGCCAAATGGTGCATGATTGTGGCATTCCAATTCGATAATTGAATTATCCACACGAACTTTTCTCAAAAGATTTAACACTTCCATAATTAAAATAATTCTACCTCACAGTGACAATCAACTTCTCGCAACACAAATTATTCTTACACTGACAAAATATCCTCATCCTTTTTCTATAAATACTATTTTTATACTCCTCCGTATTTATACCAAAACTCTGTAACCCAAATTTTTCAAAAATTTTCTATTTTCACCTGATAAACCACCATATTTCACTATTCGCCCCATCCCGGTCCTCAATTTATTTGATGACTTTCCTGTAGATCGTCGAACTTGCTTCCAAAATTTATTGTTAGTATTACTTCTCATGTTGCTTAAAATTTGTTTGTAGTAGTCACTGTTTTCTTCTTAATCGTAAATAAACTGTTAACTCTTCACCTCTCAAATCAATTAATCGTCCGTTCTGATCGACGGCTCGAATTATAATATTCGTTAACATGTTCACATTCACGGGCATATAAATGTTCTCTTGCGGAACTTCTATTATCTTAAACCCTGGTGGAACATTCGGATGAAAATGATATAAAACATGCGACAACTCCCCGTTAATATATGAACCAGCAACTACATTACACATAATATCGATGGCACTCATTTTATTAATATCAACCACCTCATCACTGGTCCTCGGAATATTTCCTTGTATTTTAACTCTTCCAAAGCCTAGTAGAGAACCAATTGAATTTTCTGCAGTAAAATCGATATCCACTGAAGACTTAATAGTTGCTTTCAAGGTATTATTATTTGCGCTTAAATTAAAAAAATTCTTATCATCTGTACCGAGACGCACTTGTTCTTCAATATACTTCTCTAAATCTGCTACGTCATAAGTACCCTGTGGAACTAATATATTCTCCCAATTCCCGGGCTTTCCCGGGGCTATAGCATAATATCGAAATACATTATTCTCCGATGTAACATTAGAAATAGAATTATAAGTTTGCAAACTCAACATACACATTTCAAATTCACCATTTAAATATACAGGCGGATTCAATACACATGTCAACTGCGGTCCTTCTCCTGATAAAACAAAAGCCAAATTATCCGCACCTCCATCACCATCACGTTCCATTTTATATACATACAACAATATTAAATTATTTACTAAAAGAAACTCGTTCTCAACTAATGAATCCTTTCAAAAAGAATAAACACAAATGTCCACAATTCACAGTATTCAAGTCTTGATATCTCTTATAGTTATATCGTATAACGCTACCCGCATTCGATAATAAATAGTTTTCGACCTCAGTCGGAGGTCTTAAATCACCATAACTATCGAAATACTTTATTATATCATCATGCTTCATATAAGCTACCCAATGAGTACCTTCTCCAACATTATCGTCCAAATTAACTATTCCCTTTTCTCTTTTGCGTATGATTGCTGGTAGGACATCTCTACTAAATGTACCCCGAAAATTTCTTATTTTCCATCCTCTAACATATTTCCATAAATCGACTTCAGTTAGAGGACTTCGGGGTAATTTGCTTAACCGTTTTTTGAAACATTTCCACTGGGTAAATATACACCACAACCAGATTTGTATGGTTTAATATATAACCCACTCCCAATTGATATTCCACACCCCGACTTATATGGTTTCACATATAAGCCGCTACCAGCTTTTGACTCCATAGCAGTATTGTGGCGTTTAGTTTCTTCTAATCGATCTCTTGCAGCTTTAGATGAATTAACTGCATTCGCAATTGCTGCAGCACCTCCACCTAGCGATCCCAGGGCACCCAAAGCTGCAAATAACGGAATTAATGGTAAAAAGCCACCCTTCTTTGGTATTGGAATAATTCTCGAACGAGGTAATAAAATTTTCTTTCCAGACTTCCTCAAACTCCGATATGCCAGTTTTGCATTTTCTAACATTCCTTTTCTACTGCCCGCCCGTTTTATTGCATTGCGTGCAATTCTCATTGCCTGCATAAATGATATAGAACCACCCACAAAATTCCGTTTCATGTTTCTACTTCTTTGTCTATTAACTGGTTTACTGTGTCGAGTCACTCCTTTTCGAACCCGTCTCCTCACACCCATACCTAATTTTGTTTTACCTTTCATAGCACCAGCAACTATAACAGAAGATAATTTTTCTCCAACTCGAGCGTCTGCACTCTTTAATCGTTTAATAGCAATGTTATACAATTTTTTATCCGCTATATGTCGCTCTGATAAATCACCAGATTTTGAATAAGCTATATCGTGCTCTTTGCAAGCCTCATCTAAATCATTCACGCCTTTATCACCTCTCTCCAATCGCTCTTTTAATTTCGTTCCTGGTCCACAAAATCTATACCCTGGTATATGTAGTTCTACTGGAAGCTTATTTATTATTGTATTCAATAGGCCACCACCTTTCCTTCTGCCTTTTCGATTTAAACTACGCCGTTTAACCAAATTCCCCATCTTTTATATGCAAACGTTTTAATGTATCTATCATAAGCGATGGTTCACACTTTAACACAAAACGCTCTCGATTTTTATATTTATACACACTCTCTTTTCTCTTAATTTGCAATTATAACTATCATACAACAACCTCTACACTTTAAATAATTCAATATACTTAGTTCCTTAATTTCTACTCATAATATAAAATAAAAGACTGTATTCATAACATAATTTATTATTATTAATTTTTATATGTACATATAATTTCAATTACGATTTCTTCTTATTAGATCAATATCCTGATAAACTTTTTGAAGATAATTTACCAACATCTCTTTTGTTATACACACACATTCTAGAGTTGATCCCTGCAAAACTTTCTCTATTTCCATATTCAGATCCCCTCCACTTACAGATAGATATTGAATAACATCCTTATAAAATTCATCATACTTTAAGTTTCTTAACGATTCCTACCGGGATTCCAGCACCTTTCTCACACGCCACAATTCTAACAAACCTTCAATTGATAAATACAACAAATCTCCGTCTTTGTCAATTTTTAATATTCTGTTCTCCCCATCAAAACATTCGCTAGAAAGTTCTAAATTCGATATGCGCATACTTGGAAACTTTCCACCACAATAATCGAAATACTTCTTCAATTTCGCGCTCTGCATCATAAATTCTGCCCATTCTTCAGAATTAAAAAATATGCATTGCTTTCTCACACCAACAATCTTCACTATCGGTTTGAAAAAATTATCTGGTAATAAACCAACACATACCCACTTTGAATGACTTTTATTTAAAAAATATATGCTCTCTGCTACTAGAGGTAAATTCCATGAAGATTCGAAAACTAATTTTTCAGAACATCTGTCAAATTCTTTCCAAAAATTATCCATTTTTCCCACTTCCGCAAAAAAATTTTCTATCATAGGATCGAGCACTTTTTTCTCCATTACCTTATTAAAATGTTCTTCGTTAGCACTCACAATTCTTAATTCACCTTCTTCTAAACTATCTAAACGATCACAGCCACACTTACGCTTCACCGTTCCCATTATATATACTGACTTCTTAATATCGCTGGATTTATATAGTAGCCCCTATGAACTGCCGCTGGCAAACACCAACTGCGTCTTTATAAACCTCTCATCGGTAAACCTGCGCTTTGATTCTAGCACCTCCTCATGTAGAACCTCCTCATTGCCCTTGAGCTGTGCCACAGGTTCACCTTATTTAAAATATATTATTTAAATCATATTTAATGTTTTAGTTTTTTCTTTTTCGCTATTCCAAATTTTCTAAATTGTTGGGTAATACTCTTTTTACAAACTGAGCTATTTCTCTTTGAAGGGGCTGGACCGTCAATTTGTTCCTCACCGGTATTATAGTGTCTAAAACACGGTCGATATTCTTCTAGTTCAATTTGTTTGTCAGGTGAAATTAAATGCCAGAACTCCTCTATCCATTCTGGGGCTACTTTCGTTTTAAATAAATCTATTGGAATATATTCTATTAGATTTGTTTTAATACCAGATAGATTACCATAATTTTCATAAACAAACTTGACTGCTTCTAATATTAATTCTAGGTGTTGGACATTTTGTTTTAATCGCTGGTTTCAGTATACTAAGCTTCTATATTATTTTCAACAATATTTATTGGTGATCAAAGTCAATGAGGAGGTTTTAGAATTGTTTGGAAGTTAATGGAACCTTGATATAACCTTGATATAACCTTGATATAACCTTGATATAACCTTGATATAACCTTGATATGACCTTGACTTTGACCTTGACCTTGACCTTGACATAGCCGATTCTAGCACCTCCTCATGTAGAACCTCCTCATTGCCCTTGGGCTGTGCCACATGCAAGGTCAAGGGCAATGAGGAGGTTCAACATGAGGAGGTGCTAGAATCGGCTATGTCCCTCTACTATATAAGATTGCTATTAAATCTGGTATGACTGTTGTATATGGTATATTTGAGTTCTCTATAAAATCCTTTATATCATCAAAATTATTTATTATTTTAGCTATTTGATTATCCATTCTAATCTCTACTACATCTCCTCCCTCGTGACTATTCTTCGTTCCTTGCATAACTTCCACTCTCTCTATTCCAATATTAGTATTATTAAATTCAATTATATTTCCTTCTGTTTCATTGTTCCCCTCGTAATCTCTTCTATACCACGGTCTGACAATTGTTTTTCAAATATAACTTTATTATCATCTATATTAAGTATACCATTTTCAAATCTAAGATCATTTTGAGACTTTTAATACTGTCAATTCCTATTATACAGTCGTATTGTAGTTTGTCAATTATATAGCAATGTATGATGTATTTTGATTGGTCGATAAATATACGTTTTCCGTTCGCAGCAATGATGTCTGTCCCTTTTGTTTTTATAATGTTCTTCTCGTATCCCCGTATATTTATAGCTTTTTTTGCCTTTAATAAAGTAATTTCCGCTCCTGTATCAATTAAGCAAAATAAAAAGATATTTACAAATTTTAATTTTACAATGGGTAATGTATATATTTGGGTAGTTTGGTTGCCTGCGTCTTCTACATTAATGAATTCTTCCGGATGTTGATAAAAAGTAATGTTTTCTAATTTATAAGGTATGTTACAGTCGTCATTGGTTTTTAATCTTGTAATGTTGATGGACCTGGTGTTGGATTGGTATAAAGATCCACTGGTGAAATTGGCGTTTTTTTTAATACCTCCTCCATGTTTGAACGTATAGACGACACAGATCGGTGACGTCTACTAATATGGTTTATTCGACCACGACCACGATTTCGGATATGGTTAAATCCTCATCCTTGTTGATTTGAATGATAGTGCGAATTGTTATTGTTTTGTTGGTGATCCGTTGAGCGATTGTTATTGTTAAAATAATTATTGTTGTTGTATCTGGTCGGCTCGAAGTTAAAATTTGGTCTATTCGGTGGGTTGTTTGGATGATTGCGGTCATTGTTCACATTATTGTTAAAATTATTGTTATAATTATTATGGTTATTGTACGGTCTTGAAGTATTTTGATTCCTGTTATTATTATTAAAATTGTTATATCTTTGAGGTGGTGAATTTGTTTGATTATTGTTTGAATTGTTTAAATTTTGTGACGGATAATTGCGATTATTAGGATTGCGATAGATGTGTTGTGGCTGATGGTTATTTTCTGAAAAATCATCTAAACGTCTCAATAGGTCTATGAGTGAATCCATGTCAGTCACCCTTTGACATATTATGGCCTGTGTATCGGTGTAAATAAAATGATTCAGGAGTTGTGCCTGGCAATCATAGATTCTTCTATATCGTTCAAGTGCTTACACTGGTTATAAATGCGTGAAGCGTATGTTTCGCGTGATACTTGACCTAATCTATATTTACCTGTCAGTAACCGTATTTTAGCTCTATTTTGCTGCGTTTCATGCCAGTAATTTTTTTTGAAAAGTGTAACGAATTGGTCACGAGAATTGCAATGGTCCTCAATTCTTTGAAACCACTCTTGAGCATTATAACGTAAAGTTACACGAATAACCTCCATTTTCTGTTTCTCCTCAGAAACATCCTCTAAATAACGTAATAAACAGCTAAGGTACGTCATGGGGTGTACTCGTGTAATATCCCCGTCGAAATGATGTAGATTTTCTATCTTTATAGAGTTATTGTTAGTATTAATGTAATTTGTTGATGTAAAATAATTTCTAATTTTATTTTCTAATTGTTTAATGTTAGTTTGCGTATTAGTGTAATTTTCATTGTTAGTAGTAATTATAGCATCTAAATTTTGTCTGACTATGTTTATTTCTTGGTTATTATAATCTTTGCATTGGTTTATTTGAGTATTAATATCTTGGTTTAACGTTAGTTTTAATTGTTCTCTGTTGTCAACATTTATTTTGTTAAAATTAGTCAATTTTGTATTAAATATAGTATTATTCTCTGAAATCATTTTATCTACATTTTGTTGTATATCTTTTGTTGTAGTTTTTAGTCTCTGTTCGGTATTATTATGTATTTCATTTGTTGTGGCCTCTAACTGTTTTGCCCAATGTAAATTTTGTAAGTTAACGGTTTCATCCAGTTTTATTAGGTATTTAAGCTCGTTCTCCTCCATCTTTTTCTAAACGGTTGAAATTTCAGATATCTTTCCCTCTAAGTCTACCTTGAAAGCACTTAATTTGTTGTCTATATGAGCATTGTTGAGTTCATATTTTTCGTTAATTTTTTTCGTGTTTGCATCTAATTTTGTCGTTAGATCATTATTCATGTTATTTATGTCCGTTTTTATATTAGTTAAGTCAGTACTCAGATTAGTTATGTCTTGTTTTAAATTCACGTTATTTGTATCTAATTTGTTATTAGTATTATCTAATTTGTTGTTCATATCAGCATTGTTAGTATCTAATTTGTTGTTCATATTAATATTATCTTGTTTTAAGTCATTCATTTGTGTCATTAGTGTCTGTAACATGTTCATCATCATCTAGCTATTATCTGGTGAACTTACCTCTTCAGCTGTAGAAGTGTGCGCAACAGGAATGTCTCCCTGTTCAGATCTGTCTTCTTCAGTATTGTCCTTTACTACTTTGGTCCTGTGTCTGGTGTCCATATTAATATTGATTTAATTTATATGGTGTAAAGAGTTTATATTGAAATGTTTCTTTTATTTTTAAAGAATAATAATAATAAATAGTTGATAAGTAGAGATTTATGATTTAAATATGTATAAACAATATTCGAGACACAGTAATTATATTAGTAGGCAAAAGTTAAATAAAGTAGCGTACGTACAAGGTGATATTTCCCCTTCACTAACCTTTAATATGTCCGTAAATCCTTCAAAGTCTGGGACGTGGTGAAATGCAGGTAAAAATCAGCTGTACAATGAGAAAGATAAGTACACAATTCTACACACAACTTCAGTAATAATATACACCTTTAGTCTAAATTATATAGGGAAAATAATTTTGAATGAAGCAATTATTTGTTATAATTTATGTTGTAGTCGAGTTATTAAAAGAAGCAACTGGCCTCCACGTTGATGCGTCAAATGATAAGATTCCGATATATCGCTTCCACGTTCGGTGCCAAATGTAGTCAAGCCAGAGACAGGTATTAAATGATATAGTAAAAATAACTTTGAAATAAATAATTGGGCGCCTTATAACATAAGATAATACTCCAAACTACGCTATCTCTGTACTATATTGCCAACTAGTCTCAGATTGCATGAAAACTATATAATAAGATTAATTAAATACGATATCTCAGGCTCCTCGTGAGTGATAAGTAGCTGCTTCTTTAATTGAATATTTATAATGTTAATGTCAAAAGAAATAACTCCTACAATTAAATTTAAACAAATAAATGATTGATATAGGTATAAAATAAAATATTTATTGCATTTAAAAGAAGAAAACTGTAATGAAAATAACATATATTGGAAAGGGTTAAATTTATGAACTATATATAAGTGACAACAAGGTGTTAACAAGAAAAAAAGGTTATGTGTGTTACGAAATTATAAAAATATGGATTACAATACAAATGATCTTTTAAATAAATAGGTGAGTACCTTTTAAATTAATGTTGCTACGTTAAAATTGGTTTTTATTTAATATTAATATTACTATAGGACGTTATAGGTTAAGGTAAACAAAATCGAGAATTTTATTTGTGTATAATTAAAAGAATTGAAAAATTGAATAATAAATACGCTATGTCTTTAGCCAGTGTTTATAGTAAACCTGTTATTTGATGTGTAGATAGCACGCTTCAAAATGGATAAGTCTTGGCGTTCGAAAATAGTCCGATCGCTAATCAAGTTGTTGGCGGTGTGGGTAGCCGTTCTTGATGACGCTATCGAAGTTTTTCTTCGGACTTGGTTCCTAATGCCTAATATCTCCCTGCGTTCTTGTTTGGCTGCTGAATATAAGGTATTGACGTAGATTGACGATAATCAGTCCAGTAGATGGTCTGTGATTCTTTCTTGATAATATATCTCCAGAATTCCTTGTAATTATGGATGATACTATGTCAATGACGCTTTGTTTTACGTTAATACGTAAAAGTCTAAATATCTTGTAGAATTTCACTTGTTGATTGTATTAGTATTAAGGCAGGATACTTTTAATAACTTTTTCACTGAATTAGCGTTTTGAATTATTAATATTTTAAGATTTCTAAGATTCGGTCGAAAAAATGCGTCTATTACTTTTTGAATTTCAAAAGATGATGCCGATAGCGTCTGTTTGTTTTACCAAACTTAGCTATCTAATAATGCCAAAAAAGTCTCGATGTTTTACCTTATTAAAATATTTTAATAGATTAAATTTAACTAATTTTAATATTCTCACAGATTTAAAAAATTATTTAACAAATTATCAAGTAAGGTTAAGGTGAATCTTAATGCTACAAATTGTGTACTACGCACGATAAATATTTACATTTTTGAAAGATGTCAATTAGTGGGCGTGTCTTACTAGCGTCGATATAAAATAAAGATGCATATGAATTTAAATATTGGTGATTTCGCGCTAATATTTGAAATATGAATAGAGATAATAAAAAAGAGATTGATGAAAGAAATATAAATATAGAAATTTTAAGAAATTTTAAGAATGTCTCGTTGTGGTGTCAATTAATGTTATAATGTTGAGTTGTGAAAAATAATGAATGGAAAATTTAAAAAAAAAACAAAGAAAGAAAAACTAGCTCAGAAATGATAATTAAAAACTTAATAAAATAATATGCAGAAAATTCTTAATCTCAGGGTTACTAGCGGGATCCGAATATACAGACAGCAACACAGATATACATAAAATAAAACGATTAAGTAAAATTAAATAACAAATAAATTTATTAAACAATATAGTTTCGACAGTCTAAAAGATACAATAACGTTTAATATGTTGGGTTTCAAATGTATACGTATGCACCCTACAATATTGCTATACACATTAGGTTGCCTACATCAATATTATGAATATTATTATATAAATAAATGGATCGTATCAAAATTTTGAGTGAAAACAAGATAAGAACAACAATAATTGATAAATATGTTCAGTAGAATATTATTATTGAAATAACGTGAGTATTATGATTTAGAAATATGAGATCGCAAGAAATGTTATATCTTTAATTTATAATACAGGAATAAATTTTCTTAAGAATACCTGATACTTATGACCGTTATGGTAGTATCTAAATTTACGTGTTCTCTGGAAGAAGAATACTCCGTAGAAATCCAACAGGTTCAGCAAGTTCGAATGTAATGAATCAGTCTGTATCCTCTTATAGAAATTCTAGCCGCAAATCTGCATACTTTCCTTGATACTTGTAGAACTCTGTTAGGTTATGTCCAAAATTTGATGGAAGAAAGCGTAATTTTACCAAATATAACCAAAGAAAGGTTCCAGTAGCTTCTTAATTATAGCTGCTTAAACGTAAAATTGCTATTAGCATAATTGGAAATACAAAATGTAGATGATAAGGTTTCCTAGTATCTCCACACTCGCAGTACGTTTCTCGCAAGGTATTTATAACATGTAAAATAATGAATTTACTTTCTTGTTATTAAAAATATAGCCGTAGATAATTTTATTTAGATAATTTCGAAGAAGCAATTGAAAATTATTCTTTTCTTTACCACCGCATGCAAAAATCTCTTAATCAATAATAATCTTCTTTTTTTTTCCATCGTCTTGACTACATATCATATTTTGTAGAAACATAAATCAAATTTTCTTAGAAAACTTATACAATGAATTTCAAAATTATGAAAGTTAATTTAGTCAGAATAGAAAGAAATAATTTTAAATATGTATTTCTTAAATATAACAGAGATGAAAATATCTCTGACAATCTATAAATGTGATAATATATCCAACTCACGTAATTCCAAATGCACATTTAAAAGTGATGTTATAAAAATGATAATAAATATCAGAGTTTACCGTAATTTGAACATACATGAAATAATCATAGTCAGTTTTAGAAATCTAGAATTCTCGCGAACATAAGTAAGATGAATTTAATTAAAGGACGAAATATAAAGATTAATTAAATATAACATATCATATTAATCGGTAACATGATTTTTAAAACCAATTATGATTTTACATCTTTAAAATACAAAATTCTATCTATAAAGTAATGTTTCACAAATCTGATTATTCCAGATATAACATTCTTGGAATTGATATTTAATTAGAAGAAGAATACGTTAATGAAGAGTACTGACCCACATCAATATATATATATATATATATGAAATGATGGTTTCTCGGGTTCTTGGCCGCGTGTGCGATGTGTCCTGAGAAGGATTGTTGTCTCGACGTTTCGACGGGATCGCACTCGTCATTTTCTAGAGTTATTCTTTCACTTGACGCTGAAGAGTAACTGCCGATCGTGTTCTCGGGTGTCTGCTATTATGTTGCACTATGGGAGGTGGGGGTTGCGCTGCTGCCGTCGTGCATACACGGCTTCGCGTGATTGGTCCGGGTGTCTGTGATTCCTGTGTGGGGGCGTGTACCTGTCTCGATGTGTTGTGTTTCGCATGAGTCTTGATTTGCATGCCGGCTAGGAGTGGCTTCCAAGTGTACGGTAAACGTTGGCCGTCGTCGCGTTTGTTTAGACTTTTGGGTCTCTTTTCTATTTCAATCGCTTCTCTAGTAATTCTAGTATAATGGTGTGCCCCGTTAGGAGGCGGTGTTGTGCTAGAGATGATGTTGTTTGTTTCTTGAAGACTGCGTTTATGTGTTCCTCTTTTCTCACCCTTATTCGCCTGTTCGTCTGGCCTACATAGGATTGTTCGCATTCTGAGCACGGCACTTCGTAAACGCCTTGGTTTTCAAGTGGAATTTTATCTTTCGCGTTGACTATTTTATCGGCTATTTTTCCCTGTGCTGTAAAGATGTTGTGTTTTCTTAGTATTCTACCGATTTTGTCTGTGGTACCCTTTATATATGGTAGAAAGGCCTTTGATGTAAATTCCTCTCTTTCCCGTTTTTCCCGTTTTTCTGCTCTGTGTCTGGCTTTGTCTATTGTTCTTTGTGAATACCCGTTATCAAGAAGAGCGTTTCTAATATTTCTTCTTTCTTCGTTTTTATGTTCATCGTCTGTTAGTCGTTCGGATCGTAGAACTAGGGTTTTCACTACTGAGTTCAATTGTGCCGGATGATGATGCGATTGTGCTTTTAAGTACCTATTTGTGTGTGTAGGTTTCCGGTAAACGGTGTGTCCCAATGTTCCATTTTCTTATTTGATCACTAACACATCTAGAAAAGGTAGCTTCCCTTGTTCCTCTACCTCCATTGTAAACTTAATTTTCGGATGTTCGCAGTTTAGTTGGTGTAAAAGGTCTTGTAGTTTTTCTTTGCCATGTGTCCATCTTACAAATGTATCGTCGACGTAGCGCAGCCACATTTTCGGTTTGTTCTTACAGGTGTTTAGAAAGTTTGTTTCAAAGTTCTCCATGAATAAGTTCGCTATAATCGGTGATAGCGGGGAACCCATCGGTGCGCCTTCGACTTGTCGATATTTCTGGTTGTTGTATGTGAAATATGTGTTTATAAGGCAGTGTTCTATCAGGTTAATTGTAGCCTTTTGTACTTGATACTGGTTTTCTAATATGGATATGGTCTCTGCGATTGGCACCTGCGTAAATAGAGATGTCACATCGAAGCTGACTAGCAGGTCCGTTGGTTGAACATGAACGTTTTTTATCAGTTCAATGAAATGATCTGCATTCTTTACGTAGGACGCGTTCTGCGTGTACCTCAAGTTCTTGTGCCAGGTGTCGTGCTAGAGCTTGTGTTGGTGATCCAATAGAACTAACAATCGGACGAAGTGGTACATCGGGTTTATGTATTTTTGGGAGTCCGTAGAGTTTTGGACATCGGGACGATTTTTCCCGGGGGATGGTCTGCTTCTCTATTTCTTCGCTCAGCGGTGTTGCGTTTATTTTTGCTTTGGTTACTTTTTCTAAGTACGTTGTAGGGTCCGTGTTGATTATTTTATATGACGGGTCGTCTAGCAGTGATCTTATTTTGTTGTCGTAGGCGGTTTTGTCTAATACTACGGTGGCGTTTCCCTTGTCGGCAGGTAGAACTATGATGTTAGTGTCCTTTTGAATATCTTTCAAGGCTAGATGTTCATCTCTTGTGATATTTCTCTTTGGTGGTTTTGCCTTTCTGATGATGGTGGACACTTCCTGTCGTATTATTTTTGCGTTGTTCTGTTCGACTTTGTGAAGAGCTGATTCTACACAGCATATGATATCTTCTACCGGAATGCGAGTTGGTGTTATTGCAAAGTTAAAACCCTTCTCTAGAACGCTGATGGTCGCTTCGCTTAGTGTTTTTTGTGATAAGTTGTGTACTGTTCTTGTAGTTTTGTTGGTAATTGCACTTGTAGTCGGTTGCTGTTTCACTCGTAAATGTTCGAATTTCCGTTTCTGTGTTTGTTCGGATGTCGGAATATATATATATATATATATATATATATATATATATATATAAATTATATGTTTTTCACACAAAATGCTAGATCTGGCACATTACAACACACAAAAACAATTGCAATACTAACACTACCAACAAAATTTGGAATTAAGGTACGTAACATACACATTTCTGAATTTCTAAAGTCACTAGATATATATCGATACGAGCGCCACGTTGGTTTTTAGCAGGAACTACAAAATTTTAGGAACCATAATTCCTATCCAAGCGGACACCTTGTGGATTCACGTATTTTGCCTACCTCAACAAAAATGGCTCGGTGACGTAAGGACTAACAGAGCCGAGGCCTACGAGAAAGACAGGCCTAGGCGCGTATTCGAGAAACAGTGGTCACGTGACCATCTTAGTCCCATAACTTCACCGCGCTACATTTGAATGTACTATATGTGCAAACGTTTGGTGTAATAAATCGATTTCTGTTTTAAATTTTTCTTATTTAATTACTTAGTACGAAATATAGCATAAAACAGCAAAGTATTTATGTAGATAATAGTGTTTTTTATGTACATTGAACAAGAAAGTATCAAGATATTTTACTGCAATGAATGGTTTGGGTCTTAATAAAATTATCACATAGTCATTGTAAATAATTTTTAATGTATAAACAATTACAAACAACAATATAATATATATAAATTAACAGAAAAATAGTCATAAGATTTATAAAAGTAAAGGCATATAAGGAAATATAAATAGTTCATTGTCTTATACTAAATATATTTTAAGCTTTCAGTTTTTTTATTTTTCTTTCTGAATCTTGCTTTGATTTACTGTTACAATCGTTGTGTGTCTTAACTAAATTGTTCAATAAAATCCTACAAGCAGTAAAGTTAATATTATGCTATATATTTTCAAGACTTTCTTTACAATTACATTGTTCGGATAAATCCGTTAAATACAAATTTGAGTCTTGTAAATATCTATCAAGAATTACTAAACTTAATTTATGTAATATTGAAAGTTGATTTGTTGTGCTTAAAAATAAATCATGAAAGGTTCCACAAATTTCTTGTAAGGTATGCCATGCAATTGATACCGATATTAATGCACATTCAGTAGGCAAAATTAATTTACCTCTATCCATTTCTGAAATAAAATTACAGAAGTTCATTCGGTACTTGTACTTCAACTTCCTTATCTGATTGTACCCAATTAGTACAAACACTGCATTTTTTTATGCGTAATTGTTTTCTTACGGCATAACCAGCGATATATGCTAAAATTGACAGTTTATCAACAGAAATATTTTTCAAAGAAAAATCGTTGCTTACAACTGCGTAAAATGGATCAATGTTAATAACATTTTCATTAGATTCTTTACTACAAGGAAGTATAGTTTTGAGAGAAATTTCTCTATTTGCAGAAGAAAAGAGAACAGCATCTCTAAATCTGATTTTCATTTCGCTCTTGTATAAAACTGATATAATAATTAGCGCCACTTAATTGACGGTAATAACCAAATCTACCTTCCAATACATCATTTTCAAATTTACTTAATAGCAGATAATCCAGTCGGTATGTATCAAACATATACGGTATTAGAAGTAAGAAAGCATCTATGGTATTTATGAGAGACTGAAATGTTTGGATTGATAATGACTGAGATATAGGCACAGACATTCTCCAGTTTTTTAACCAAAAGGACATTTTACGAAGGAAATCAATCTGTAACACGCTCTCACGTCTTATTGATTCTCTATATTTATCATTAAACCGTCTTCCTTCAAAAGCACTTTTTATATTAACGATTTTCCACCACGTAGAAATAATATATAAAAACATACAAGTACCTTCAGTCGTACTTAGCACTGAAATACTTTTTGCAGCACATTTCAATGCAGCTATGTTTTTCTCGTCAAAAACTTTTAAAGCTAAATTTACATTTTGTTTTTGAATATTTGAGGGGTACAAAACTTTATATGATAGGGAGTGGCCAAATTTTATAAGAGAATTTTTTTCTGCTTCATATAACGTCTCTAAATGTTTAAACTGTGCTGTGTTTATGCTACTGTGGTGGCGTCTGTGGGTTCATTTGATGTAGGTAAAGCAAACAAGTGTACATAACTTTTAAAAACATATAATAATAACTAATAAAAATTGAATACGTCTTTACGTCTTTATAGCTGTACGTCTTAACTGTATCATACCGTCTTTACTTTTCTAATGCATCGTCATTACTACTCTTCTTAATGCGTTGTCGCTCTATGTCTAGGGGTGGTGGGGGATGTTTGTATTCCCACATTCGGCCATCCTGTAGGTGAGTCCGTCTCGGATCACGCACACTAGTCACTCTCCGAACTCGCCCACAGTTTTATAAACTCCGCACATGTTGAAGTTACTGTCGGTCCTTCGCACGTGCCCGCTTTTGTAACATCATAAGTGTCATTAAATTTAATAATAATAGTCACAAAATATAACTCTAATTTAATAGTTTTTACTTATATTATATAAGGATCACGCTATATTATTTTGAATATATTTATACACGAACTTAGTTATTGATTTAAATTTAAAATGTCTTAAAATGATGCACATGCATGTGTATGTGTATTATACTACATATACGTCCAATGTAACTTCGTTTTCTTAATTTTCGCGGCTTCGTACTTCGTCTTACAAACAAAACATATAATTGTTTCTTCATTTTATCGCCTTTGGCCCATTTCTTAATTGGTCGTCGTCGTTTCAGCAATTTTATTTACGTTTTCTTAGATTTTGGCGTCGTATTTCACTTCGTATCACTAACACTTCCTTCTGCTTTTTTCGTCTACATATATCCCGGACGAGCCCCCACATGTGGTGGCGTCTGTGGGTTCATTTGATGTAGGTAAAGCAAACAAGTGTACATAACTTTTAAAAACATATAATAATAACTAATTTAAATTGAATACGTCTTTACGTCTTTACAGCTGTACGTCTTAACTGTATCATATCGTCTTTACTTCTCTAATGCATCGTCATTACTACTCTTCTTAATGCGTTGTCGCTCTATGTCTAGGGGTGGTGGGGGATATTTGTATTCCCACATTATGTTTGTATTCCCACACTACTATTAGCAGGATTATCAAAATCTGGAAATTTCAAGACACAGTCATCAGTTCTTTTACTTATCCAGTTGTTGCGTATACATTTAATAATATGAACAACATCAAAAATAAAAAATAGTTGCCTTGAGTTATCAATAGGATGAGGTATTGACGGTTGCAAAATATTTTTCTCTGTAAAAAGTTCAAACGCTTTCCGATTCACATTATTGTTATCAGATATTAAAGCTACCACTTTAAAGCCGAGATTTTCTATTTCTGTTAAAACTTTAATGATCAGAGTTTTTAATTGTATGGCTGTTAAATTATGTACGGGTATTAAAGCAACATCTTTATACTTTAAAGTTATACTCGATATCATAAAAACCTGAATAGTTTTAGCTATTTTTGAAGGATCTGTTTCACTTATACCAAAAATTGTGTCACCCTTAAAATTTAACTCTGCATTGACATATATTTCATCCAGATGTAAATTTACAATTAATTCATGGTCTTTCAAAAAACTTACTTTACTTTTTAAGCATTCAATGCTTCCTTCAAGACTAGCATCTCCTAGGGAAAATTTGCAAATTAACTTCCTTATATTTCTAGGATGTGGCAGATATACCTAGATATTTATTTTTATATAAAGAAAAATATGCTGCACTTGACTGAACAAATAACGTTGATGCAAAAAGTAGTGTGTTCGCACTATACCTCCTTGTGTTGGATGGCTGCCTGCATAAGGTTAATTGCTCCATTATAAAAGAAAGTTGCACAGCTTCTTCATGATTTTCACTAATTTCAGATAACATAGTATTAATTTTATCAAATGAATTTTTTTCAATTAGATCACTAACACTACACTTCACAAAATCAAGAATGTCTTCTAAAATATTAATGGAATTTAACACATGCATGTTCCGGGGTATATTTTTAAAAGATAATTTCTCGCCTTTTATGCATAATTCATAATTTAAGTTTTGTTGAACCACTACCGAATATAGAACACTTGGGACATCTTCGGTCACATCAATGTAGCACAAATACACCTTTTCATTTCGATTAATTAAAATCCATTCATTTGAGATATTCTTAGAATTATAATATCTTCTATTGTGTGAATTTCTCTCGCTTGTTGATATTTCTGTAAGGACTCAAGACTGTCTTTTACAGCAGTTTCCATATTTTCCTCTTCTACATTACATAACCTTCTTGAAGTAGAAGGAGCTGTACTTAAATAGTACGGCAGGTTTGGAAATATTGAAGGTACTACATTGTTTTTCAATTTAGGTATTTTTCTTGGATATTCCTTACGTTCTCCACCAACAATACACACATCTGTTCTAATAATGTCACATTCTGCAAAATGTTTGATGCATATAAAAGGATATTTTACGGTAGTAAAATCAGTTGGTATTTTTCTTAGCCAGGTTTTTCTCAAAACTTCATCTTTAGGAAGTGCAAATGTTGTGACATACTCTGTTTCATTTCTGTAATTTGATCTACATCCTTTTACACTGCAATGTCTAGGCATGATCTGAAAACAAAACAATGTAAAATTAATAATAAGTAGGCATTTTAAAAACACAGAAGTGGATGCAAATAAATAATATTACTTACTTATATAATACTATATTTATGTATTCTCAATGTTCTTTAAATGCACTTATAACTTATAAATAACCTGTAAACTTAAAAAGAGTTTGTAGCACATGCAAAACTATATAAACATAACCACACTGAACTGCACTGAATCACACAACAATCCGTAGGCAAGGAATTATGGGACTAAGATGGTCACGTGATGTTTGTGCGGCTAGGCCTGTATTTCTCGTAGGCCTCGTAACAGAGCGTATTGTCACTAGCGCTGACACTAAATTGGCGGGAATAAGTACATATCCATAATGTATATAGGGTGATAGGGTAGGGTGAAGTGGGGTAATTGCGTCCCCAAAATACAATAGTTTGACTTTAACAAGTTAAAACTGATAGGTAAAATTATTTTAACAAATTTTCCATTCAGGTACGGAATAAGTACCTTATTCTTTATTTAATTACGCAATTGCACATGGATTAAAAAATATTTGTAAAATAGGTAGAATTTTTTTTAAAACGATGTTGAGTGGCGCACATCCCCATACACACAGAGGTAAACGTGCCAGCAACATCTAGTTCCCATATATTTACCATTAAATTTGATATGGGGTATGTAAGCTATTCTTCGATATTTAAGAATTAAATGCCTGCAAACGAATATTTTCACAATTTGTCTTAGGTTTGGAAAACAGACTGTTGTAAACAGGGGGAACAATACATACAGATTGTAAAAAAAATACCAAATTAAAGTTTTATTCTTATTTTAAACATATCTCATTAACATAAACATTATAAAATTAGCAAGAGTATTAAAATATATTAAAAAAAGAAAAATCGACATCAAATATTAGTCGTTCTCGTCTGTCGGTACGTGGATATGGACATTTTCGTACGACATCCTCGGATAGAACAACACTGACGTCTGGTACATTTGGCCATTTAAAACGTCTTTCAGATTTGCTGTCACATCTTAAAAATTTTACTTCGTAGCCATCAAGATCTTTAGTAAGAACTTGACCTACATAATATCGCACACTTTTCTTCGAGCAAAACTTTACCAGAACATAGTTATCTTGTTCGATAGCCATACTTGAAGTCTCATCTTCATTGATGCAGGGATTTGATAAATCACTTAATCCATCGCTACTTGTAGCCAAAGAAAGTGATTCAAGAGTATCTGAATCACTACTACTATCGTTTATTTGAGTTTGATTTTTAGTTGTTTTTTTAGGTTTTATTGGTTTTGGTTTATTTTGTTTAGCGTTCTTGAAGTCCATAATCTCTTTAACTTTGGTACTTGTTAAAACTTCGGCCAAATTTGAAATTTTGCGCCTCTTTTGAGGAACAGAACTTGGAAGTGGCTTAAATGTATCTACTATAAGACGTTGAAATGAAATTTCATTGTAACTAGATGGAGTACATGTACTAACAACTGAGATACGGTTTGGGTTATGAAAATGTGTGCCAGATGTAGTAGTTATTGGTAAGTTATTTTCGAAAATCCTGGAATCTACAGATTCATCTGGTACAGAATGGTGAATTGTCTCTACTTCAGCACCAATATTGGTATTGTGGGATTCTTCTTGAATAACAGCATCATCAGAATTAATGTTGGTCGTCTCTTGAAGATCGTGGTCGGTAGATATAACTTTTTCAATACGGCCTATGTCATATGTATTTGCAGAGTTGCTTTGCTCCCAAGCTCTATATGCTTCCAAGTCTTTATCCGAAAACGTTGAAAGAGGAATTGAATTCCTGTTAACTTTTGATTCATTTTGAATATCAGGGTCATGAATACCTGTTGCTTTAAACCCGCTAATAATATTTTTGTCGCTTAAGGCTACCCAAGGTTACTAGATCCTTATCCCATTGAACCTTTACCCCTCGAAAACATGCAACATCTAGAGGCTGCAAAATATGAGTTGTATGTGCTGGCAATTTTAAAATGGTTATGTTCTCCTGCATTGCTCTGCTGATAACATTTGTGCTTGCATGGCTTACGTGACCATAAAAAATCCGAAGTACTGGCCTCTCATCGCCTACTGCAGGTATAAACTGTTTTAAGAACCAGTTTTCGAATAAGTCGGCTGTCATCCAACCTTTTGGTGTAGCGCTATATGCAGTATCTGGATAATCACCTTCGCTTGGAATCCAATCCTGCCACAAGCTCTTCCCTTTAAAAATTATCAGAGGTGGTAATTTGTGCCCAGCAGCATTTACACAGGCTAGAACCGATGTATTTTCGCGTCCTGTTCCTATTGTCTTCCTATGGCATTTTTGTCCCACAGTTGCGATAACTTTCGTTTTGCTTGGGTCACTACAGAAACTTGTTTCATCACAATACCAAATACATTGCGGTTTGTTCTTAAGTCCTAAAAACTTTACTGTGTGTTCAAGCAAATTAAAAAATTTATAAATGACAAATGGATTCGTTTGGTTGGCTCTTGCATATTCTAAAGGTTCAGGTTTCTTGAGGCACGATCTGTGACGTTTTCTAAATGCTAACCACCAGTCTTCACCAGGTCTTCCATTTTTAAAGCGAGTTTTAATGCTATTTGCCTGTACATACAACTGTACAAGATCAAGAACTTCTTCTCGCGATAGATCGAATCCATTTTTTGTCATGACAGATAAACACATAGCCAGTTCATCTTCCTCTTCTTTAGCCAAGTCGGTTGATCTACCACCTCCTCCAACACTTGTACCACGTCGGCCATTTAAATGGTCCCTTAAAGTGGTACGTGGTATGCCATAAGCCCTTGAACATGCTTTTGGGTTAGTAACCCCATTTTACATTTGGATAATGCCTCTTCCAACTTTTCAGAACTATATGGCTTTCTATTGCCTACACGTTTGTAATTTCGAAAAAAATATTAACAATTTACTTCATATTGATTTGTAATATTCACTATTTTTTCTTGAAGACAACAATACGCCGGTAATTGCCATCGGCCATGTTTTACTCTAGTTCAACCGTATATCACTAGATGTAGACACTAGTGTATAGAATAGTTCCGACTTGTCAAGAACTTGGCTGACAGGATGCGCAGTCGCATTTACCCCAAATACGCACTTACCCCATTCCACCCTACACCTAAATTAATTTTAAAAAAATCTGTCAATAAATTATTAAGGGAGGTGTACCCGATCATTAAAGTGGAGTCAGACAAGCAGTTTAAATCATTTACTAACATAGGTCAACAGCAACTTAAATTATCAAAATTCCTTAAAAAAGAAAACATTAATATCGCTTATGAAACTAATAATAATCTAGCCAAATATATTAAAAATAATAAAGAAAAAACTACCAAAGACAATAAATCAGAAGTCTATAAGTTATCATGCGGATCATGTACCAAAACATATATTGGACAGACAGGTAGAACGTTTAAAAAACGAATCCAAGACCACTATCATTCTTATATCAATAAGAAAACTGACTCAACCTACTCTAATCATTTAATAGAGAATGAACATGAATTCAATTTACAATTCGATATTATACATGTAGAAAATAAAGGTAGAAAACTAAATTGTTTAGAGTCTTTAGAAACTAATAAACTCAAAAACTCAGAAATGTTACTAAATGATAAATTAGACTTGAATTCATCCCCACTGTTAAATCTGTTCACCCCTTGAAATATTGTTTCTTAGTTGCTTATGTTATATTATTAAACTTCAGCCTCACACAAGTAGGACATAGTATAGTTTTCAAAAGCAATAAATATAAATGTAATAGTTCCTAGAATTTTAACTTGGGTCAACTACCTGATTTAACGCTGTATATTGTATGTATCTTACTGTGTTAGCGAAACAGCTGTCATTATCTTATTAATAAAGTGTAAATCTAAAACATCTTATGTGTGTTTTATTTATTTGTAATAAATAATTCAGTGAAACCAAATATAATAACAGAATTAGTAGACTCAAAACTACTACTTGTGTATAAATTTATAATGAAAATGGGTAGGGAAGCAGTAAAAAATTGCGTGCAAATGTAGGCTTCCGTGAAAACGTTTCTATGAAAACAATACATTTGCACATTTTTTATTTCAGATTTAGTATTTATTCTCACATAAAATTCTGGGTGTTGAATTTTATGTCGAATTATTTTGAAAATTGTTAGATATAAAATGAGAGAAAAACGAAAATTTAATGGTGCAAGATTCAATAAAATCCATATGAAATTTAATTAGAACTAGATCTTACTAAATAATATTTAAATTATAAGTTAAAAAGGAGGAAAAATGATAGTACGTCATGTTACTATGGGGATAGGGTGAAATGGATTACAAACTTTATTTCCCGTCTGTTTAATTATCTGCAATATAGTTGCACCTTATTTTAAAAACAGCCTAAACTCTTTATATTAGGCAAAAGTGTTTAAAAGCTTACTAAAGGTAATGTTTAAAAAATAGTATCGTGATGTAAATAATTGCAAAACAATCGTCAATTCTGTAGTAATCCACTTGTTAATCATATGTTACTTTTATTAATCTTAAACAAAAATTAGAATTTCAGAATATTTCTAAATTAATTAACTAAAAAATTTTATTAATTAAAATCACTACTTCTTAATGAAAAAAGTTAATATAATTCTAATATTACACAGTACAGCCTACAAGTATTTTAAAATTAATGAATTAATTGAGGTACTTACGGGATTTTTTTGGAACTATAATAATCATATACCTATTTAATTTTTTCATTATCAAAAAGGATAAAAGATATTTCTGACATTTGAAAAATTTTTTTTTTTGTGATTATTATTAATACTTTTTCTCAGGTCAGGAACGGTAGGTCAGGAATGCAGTAGTAATACACCATCAACCAATGTCTTTGCAAAGTGCCTTTTTCAATATTTTGATTAAAATTTAGATTTTAATACGTCTTCAGTAAACGTGAAGCATTTCACCTAGACTCCATTTAAGTATTTTAGTCAACCACAATGATGGAAATGTTATAATTTGGGGTTGTATGTCATCGTTCGAAGTAGGAGATTATTTAATTAAAATCGTACATAGCTTTATATTAAATTATTTGAAGATTATCCAAATTACTATTTTCAAGATAATGCACCTTGTCACTAATCAAAGGATATAACACGGTGGCCAGCACAATCTGTATCGATTGAGCCTTTGCGGTCGATTTCCAAACCTCATCAGTGGGGATCGGCAAAATATATTTTGACGTCATTATTCCATAGCCGTAGAATATTCAAGGCGCTTCGATACCGGTACATACCCCCGCTACACATATTTGCTGCCGTTTGCGAAATACAATCGTTCTTAGTGCTGAAAATACCGTTACTTGCTTCTCTGTATATATGAAAGCTTAAACGAAGCAGTCTCATACGTGCAGCAGCTCACATCGAACGTCATCAAGAGCCGCCACTGTTTCACTATTTTCACTTTATATGTAATTCAAATGATTTCTTGCTTAACGACGTCTGTCATTGCTTCTAATAGGCAAGTTTGCGCCGGCCTACGGTTACATCTACATGGTATTGTCCACTATTTTTCGAGCGACTTTGATATTCACTTGCTATTAACGAACGCGAGAGTGAGATACCGTACTCGTACTATACTGTTTTAGTGAGCCGGATAAAATCTTTTGCCGATCCCTACTCATCAGTCATTTACAATTTAACATGGACACAACACACACATACATAATTTAAAAAATGCAATTATTGTTTCTGTTTTAACGGTACTATAAATTTAATCAACAGCAATATTTATGACAAAACTGTAGCTAAGGATTCTAAATATATCAAATAATAACTTAGTAATTACTTAACCAAAATAATAACATTCAAGATAACTTTTCAACTCGTTCTTTAGCAGGCAATGGTCTAGCAAAATCTTTGAGTAAATTGCCACTCTTGCTTAATGTCTTGATGTTATCGCGTTCTATATTGACTGGCACATAATCGTTTTCTTCGAATAAAGACGCTTTCATGAGAAAAAGTTTGTCATCCTGCCTTGGTATAGATCGCTCGTAGTTTTCACTTAGTGTAATTCATCTGAGGTTGGTACAGCCGATTCGACTGGGGTATATTCTGTAATATCGACGTTACCAATATTAAAATCAGGTGTTGTCTTGAGATTCGTCTGTACTTCAATGCCAACCTTCTGCTCTTGATTGGTTTGCGTAACCAGTGCCTCTTCCTCGTCGGAATCGGTGAATTTATAACTGGAGAAGTGTTTTACCATAAAAACCCAAGAACCAGTTTCCGGTCTGTAATCCAAGAATTTCGTACGGTGTTTATCGCATAAAGCCCTCAAAGTTTCAGAGAAATTTATAGATATTAACACTTGGGCATCTGTTATTAATTTGCGATCAACTTTTCGTTTTGGATAAACACGATCCAATGTGACTTGAGCTCGTCTATTCAAACCTTCTCCCAAAGGCGGTTTGGTAGCGTCATCAGGATATATTGTTAATTCTCTGTATCTGAAATGGACAAGATCGTCCAAATTTAGATTAGCCACATCCATCAAGTCAGGAAATGACACGTTGCCGTATCCGACGCGACCAATTGTAAATCCTTTCACCAAACATTGTCCATTAGCCTGTTTATACTCAAGTAATTTTTCTAGAGGTGGGACGGTATAATACTCGGGTCGTGTCAATATAATTCCACAAGTATCAACAGGTACGTCTGCCGAGTTATCGGATTTATCTAATTTATTCGGTATTCCATTAACTTGGCTTGGTGGACATACAATTTTCGTAGTTTCATTTGGGCTACCAATTAAATACGAATGACTTTCCACTTCTAGAGATTTATGCTGTTCTGGATCTTTTCTGGAGACCAATCGCTTTGCAAATCGCTTTAGCGTAAAATCTATTTCGCTTGTTCTTGTATCGACATCATCGTCAAACAAATTTACCTATAAAATAATATTAGGTCATATAATGTAAATAACATCTAATTTACCTTCTTTTTAATAAGTGGTGAAAAGACTTTCAATCTTTTTGTGGTTGGAGATACAATTTGGGCTTCGAGATACTTTTGTAGTTCTTTAGGATTCGTCGTGCAAGTAGATGCTGTTTGTTCAATAGGAGTTAAGCCTTCTAGATGTAGGCTAGAACCATAAGGGTTGATTGATTGCAAAAGTGGTCCTGAATCTTGTGGTTGCCTAAAATACACATATAAAATAAGTTTACAACGAAATTGTAAAATTATGCTCTCAAGACTTACAGTTGATGTTGGGGTTGTTGCGATTTAATTCTGAATCCAGTGTTAGACTGGAAACTGTTACCGAATAAATTTGTTGTTGGCGTAAACAAATTCTTGTTCGTATTATTCCCAAATTTAGATGAAGAGTTCAAGCCTAATTAGATAAATATATTATTTAAATTTAACGAAGAATTAAATATTTACCTGTTCCAAAAATTTGCTCTTGTTGTTGTCCGAAACCGGGTGTAGTAGTGTTAGGTTGGCCAAAAACAAAAAAGTTAAATCCAGTAGTATTAGTTTTAGCTGCTTGAAAGATGTTCGAAGAATTTTGAGGTTGAGTGCCGAATTGAAATGGTTGCCCCATATTAAATCCCTGTTGTTGTGTTGGTTTTACGAATAAATTAGAAATGCTTGGTTGTGTACTGGGTTGTCCGAATGTGTTTGTACCGAAAGTGATTTGTTGTGGTTGTGTGGGACCGAAAAGTGGTTGATTTGTTGGAGCTGCGAATAGTTTTGAAGCTGTACTCAAATCCAATGGGCCATCTGTTGTAGTACCGGTTCCGAGAGTAAACGAATTAGTTGTAGATGTATTTCCAAATCCGCAGGATGGTCTTCCTAAAAATTAAATTCGACATTATTATCTAATGCGATTTAGAAAACAAGAAAAATAATAATAATAATTTATTTTCAACCCTTTGACTACAATAGCATAGGATAAGTCAATTTAAACTTATATAAAATCTTAATCGTGGTCACAATTCTTCTTACATATGTAAGAGCGTTAATATCTGTATATAAAATAAACATTGATATCTAATACTACATTAAGAATACTACATTAATACTACATTTTTTAATTAAAAAATCACAAAAACAAAATAGAATAATTACAAATACACAGTTAGAATATGTTAACACCCCCATAATAGACGTGATTGTAAATATGTCCCAACCAGCACCCTAGCACTAAAAAATAGGTATAAATGTTAAAAGGACACGTATTGTAAGTTAGTTTTAAGATACTCTTTGACAATGGCTTAACAGCCGAAACATATGTTAGACATAGATCTAATAAAAAATTGTGAAATAGCCAAGTGTGTTTTTATAATAATTTGTTAATTTATTTTACTGATAAAATTTGTATATTGTTCCTCTAAATTATTTAAATTTAATACATCTGACCAGCAATCATCGCAACGCAATTGTTTAAAGTACAAAATATTTTTTTTCGTTATTTATGGGTCTGTATGTAATATAAGATTTATTTAGTTCAGTAGTTTCAAAGAAACATACCAACCTTTGAGCAGGGTGATCTGATAAACCATTATGTAAAAGAAAATTAATACTGGTAGCCGTAACTTTGTGGTAATTCATTTTGAAAATAATAAAATAAAATAAAACAATCACTTTGTTTTACCATTTTATTCACATATAATTGTGACCGCGTGTTTAATTTTTCGGCTAATTTTTTATTGGGGCAAGAAATAAACGAAACAACTGGTCTGATGGGTGCTTCCTCTTTGTGAATTTTTACTAAACCGTATAATTTAGGGGGGGGAGGATTCATATGGAAAAGTTTGTACTTATCTGTGTTTGAGATTACTGCATTACAATTTTTGACAGTTTGATAATGACATTGTATGTCGAAACCGCGGTCACAATTATATGTGAATAAAGTGGTAAAACAAAGTGATTGTTTTATTTTATTTTATTATTTTCATTATGTAAAACTTCACTGTGAAAGTTAAACATTGCCCGGTCGATGTATATATTATCCAAGCAGTTGTTTTTTCTAGTAGGCTCGTTTATAATGCTACAAAAGTTATAGGAACCTATCAAATCCTTAAAAATATTTAATTATTTTGACTCATTTAGAAAGTTTATATTAAAATCTCCACAAATCACTATCTTAAAAGCCTTATGTTTACTTAATATCTCTAGCATTTCAGTAAATTTATCTATAAATGTAAGGAAATTGCCATTTGGAGTCCTATATACTACCACTACAATCATACAAATATGTAATAAAACTAATTTTGCACCTGTACATTCAAAGTCAAATTCCACAGCTAAATTATTTACAGTCTCTACTTCCCTTACATTTACACAGTCCAATGACTCATTTAAAAACATTGCTACCCCGCCATGCACTGATGATTTTCTGCTGAAATTGTTCACTAAGCTAAATCCACCAAGACCAACAGACGGAATATTATTATTGGTAAACCAATGCTCTGTTATACACAAGATTTCTACTTTTTCACTTTCCACAAATATTTCCACTTCCCCAAGCTTATTGTTCAAACTTTGCACATTTTGATGTACCATAACAAGACGACCTATATAATCCCCCTTTGCTGACTGTATGTTTCTTCTAAAAAATTATTTTCTCCGGAAATATCTCATACAAAACGTATTATTTCGGCAATTTCTAAACAAATAATTTTTTTTGGTACGATTCTTAAAATGAATTCCATCTCTTGTGCAAACACAAGTCGAAACGAGATTATTAACACATAAAATCTGCACGTGATTATATTGCTGTGCCAAATTATATATCCTATAGTTTACGTGTTCTATGATAGCATTCAATTCCATATTATAACACCTAAACGGGATAGTACTAATAATCACATTCGTATTTCGAGCGTTTTCCATTATAATTCTGAATTGGTGTAACAGTTTTGCTACATCTTCACTTTCATAGCACTCTGATACATCATTAATGCCAGCCATTATTATCAAAAATTCTTCCTTTCCCCATTTTTTGCCAATCTTGTGACCGACTTGCTATTTCCCTAATTCCGAAGTTTGGTTTAACCATACCAAATGAAGCGTTTGATTCCAATTTATCATTGATAAATTTACTGCAGTCACGACCCTGACTATCACATAAAACGAGTATCTACTGTCGACTATTTTTACTATTATCACTATCCCCATCAATAATACTGCGTATTTCTGTATTTGTATTTTTAATTGGCTCTTTATCGTTTAAATGAATGTTATTTGACTTTTTTGGCAAGTTCAATTTTTGCTCATCCTCCGCGAAGTAACATGTCTCTGTCTGCGTATGCATTGATGATATGGGCTGTTTATAGCTTTTTAAGTCTTGGATAATTTTATTCTTTTCGTCTAAGGTAACATTTAAGTATTCAATTTTATGTTCCAAGTCCCTCACTTCTTTCTTTAATTTCGTGTAGTTTTCGTCGAGTTGCATATTTCTGTTGTCCGCGTCCGCTAATTTATTTCGTAAATCTTGTACCAAATCTGATAACTCACATTTATCATCATCTCTCTCACCATCTTTCCTATATTTTAATATAATATAACTATTCTTTAGTTTGTCCTGAGATTTTTTTGATGTCAATACTTTTGGTTCTCTTTCCTCAGCTAATATTCTTTTTTGCTGTTTTGAAGCTAAACGTGTGTTGGCCATTATAATTTATTATCGCTTATTTAATTATGCTATGTGCACATGTACTGTCAATTTATACAACTTACACATCAGATAACCCTTGTATCTTTATTTTCAAAATTCAGGTATAGCTTTTTGCCAATAATAGTAAGAAAACTGCAGAAAAAAACACCGTATTATAAAAAGATGAACTTGATATTTTTAGCGGATATTGTCTGCAAAATGTTTCAATTATTTCTTTCTACTTAGTATTCGTGAAATCCCTTCAACAATCCATTTTTAATTGCGCAAGACTTTCATAACAATGGATATAAAATGTATTCATATTACCATACCTACATATAATCCAAGAGCACTGTACAATATGAAAACAGAGAACACAGATGTATACACCTTTACGCGCATACGAAAATAGTTACATACTTATACAAATATGGACATGCATAGTTCAATTTATTAAAAATTTAAATCGGAATGATTAAAAAATAAACCCTTGAAATGTATCTTATAAAAATGAAATGTTTATAAGTTAAATACCATTTATACCATTTCTTGTAAGTTTTCTATGGGTCCGGAATGGCCGTCTACTTTCACGTTCCGGTAGTCTCTCGTCTTCTATTGCAGAATTCTTCAATTCTAACCAGGTATCAATTTGGTTCTTCATTTTAACTGAATTACTTTATTATTATTTATATTTATTATTTAGTTTTCTATATAACCTAAATATGTAAGTAGTTTCCGTGTTTTTTACCAATTTGACAGGTGATCGTCTTTTTTTCGGAGTATTTACGATTTCATGAATACTTGACATGAGCAGTAGCAAATAATGAAAGTTAAAAAAATGTATTTTATTTGAAATATTCGATATAAAAGGAGGTTTTTCTATTACTTACCGTTATTTATTTGTGTATTTTATTTTTGCATTTCGTGTGGTGCGGTGGGAATTTCTGTTTGAACTTATCTTAATAGTTAGTCAGTCTTTACAGGGTTGCAGTGTATAGTAGTTGTGCGGAAGCGTTCATCTTACTTTATTGTGCCCCGTGTGACTTTAATTAGTAGTTTTTACCTACTGATGATGACAACTTAGTTGTCGAAATACGTATTTAGGATACGACTAATAATTGTGGTAAGGGGTTATATACCTTTTTTAAATTATCTTAATAGGTATATCATTTTGTATATGTGATTTCGTAAATTAATTTATTTGGACCAATCCTTAGTAACATATATTGTTCTCAGCGAAAATAAATTCCGTAAAATTGGCCTTAATTTCTTTTGGCTTGCTTTTAATATACTCTGTTAATACTTCATTTAAATGCTATATTATAAAAATGTTTGGCAATCCTCATATGATACTAAATGAACATGCCCTACAAACTTACCTTTTGCTCAACTTTGAAAACAGTTTACAACCAAATTAGGTTTGTAACACGACTGAGTGTGCATGGGTGTAAGCCTGTGCGTGTTTTGCCCTGTTATTTGTATGTGTAAAAATACTATTTTGGGACGTTTGACAACTGTTATGTATGCTTGTGTTAATTATTTTGAAGATATTCTGATTGAAGAAAATTAACATATTTATTCAAATATTAACTATAGAATTGAGAAGGAAATCATCTTGAAACCCATTAGTTATGTTTCCACGCAAGATACCTTATCAACTTTAAAAGTGTTTAAATAAATATACTAATTTGTTTCAAACAGAATACCTTGAAAGATTAAATAAACACACAAGTATACATACCAGTAATCAAATGTCTTAAAATAATATTCTTACACTTATTATAATAAAAGAGCATAAAACCTACATTACTTAATTTCTTGAATATGTTACACTATTTTCAGATTGTGCATATTTGAAATTTATTTGTATAACATAATAGTACACGATCATAGATTTATCTCTCATTTATGTAGAAACTTGGAGATAATTATCTTTAAAAAAAGACTGAAAATCTGAAATATATTTACGGTTCCTTACATGTAAAGGCTGACAAATTAAAATATTCATATAAATGATATACATATTTTTCTGTACACATCAAATTGAAACTTTACTAAATGGAGATAGGATTCATACCAGATGGTACTATTGAATGATACAAGAAAATTATTAATCTAGAAAGATAGCATTTATATAAGTATTTACTGTCTAGTTTTCCATTGCAAAACCAATAGTTTTTGAACTATAATATAACGAATTAAGTTTCTCTTATTTAAAATCAATTTCGAGTATTCGTTTCTCTTTTAAGAAAAAAGAACAAGTCATAATGAAACATTGAATGTAAACTATGCATGAATTGATTTAAAACATATTGACAACTAATTAAAGCATATAGGTACATTTCAAAAAAATGTATTGATTTGATTTAAACAATATAGTGCCACCACCGCGGCGTAAAATTTACAGTGTGGCGAGTGATAAGGTGTGATCGTACGCTGAACCTCTCTGGTCTGAACCTACCTGTTGATGTTAAGTCCCCAGGAAGGTCTCTGCCGGCTAACTCTCTAGGCTACGGAGAACGTCGCGGATTCAAGGCCGCGAGGTGGAGGGGTATGTGGACGCCACCGTTATTATCCACCTGCAGAGATAACGCTATAACGGAAGCAGGCGGGACCTGGTAGCTCCAATAACACCAGAGGATCAGCCCCCTATCACTCGTCGATAAACAAGAAACTTGACTAACTCAATGCTAGTGGAAGGGATATAGAACGAAACGCTTTCAACAGTACAACTAAATTTATTGCGTACACAATTCGGTAAAACAAATTAAAATATCCAAAACGGCAAAGCCAACGCTTAAATGCTAGGTACCAGACACGGTCGTTTATACATGATTCAGAACTAACGTAACATTAAGGGTGAAGCCCGGTTCAAATACAATATGAACACCAATTGAAGGTAGAAAATTAATAAAAGTATAAGACCAAACTATATTACTCTCCCCCGTATAAGTAATTCGAGAGGTGGGAGGGGTTAGCCCAAAATTATTCCTCGGGTTGAAGTTAATAAAAGTTACAAACAAACGAGAACAAGGAAGTCTCAATTACGTAAATGCGCAAGATTCTAAATTTTAAAAAAAAAATCTCAAGTAATTTGGTAAGTTACTTAATATCAAATCCAAGGATAAGCCTTGATTTCAAATATATTCCAAAACAAGAAAAGAAACGATCATAACATAAAATTACCCGGTAGGAAACTTTTGGAGTATCCCCCGTATAACAGGTGTGCAAAAATTCTGTAATATCGAAATAGTTAAAGTAAATAATTTACAAGAGACAAAACTAGAATACCAATTCCGTATACGCAATTTTCATTCTGTACAGTATTTCTATATCGAACATGAAAGGCAGATTACAGGTAAACTATGATTAAAAATAATGACAAAACAAAACTTAGGCCCGTTCAGAAGGAATTGGGCTTGATTTCGACTTTAATATTGTGTAGAAGACAGACAGTGACGCTGTCGGTCTTCAGGTTTAAATAAAAGATTCCGATTACAGAAACCCGGGCAAAATGCTGAACAAAACGGGTTTAAATTATAAACAGACTCGTAAGATCCATTAAAACTAAATTGAAATAAGGGAAAATAAACTCCCTACGTATGATCTGTATATCGAGATAAATTTCCACCCCTAATGAGTGTCTTTCTAGTGGTATAAACTTGACATTAAATTTAAATTATAAGATAAGCTAAACGATTTCTGTTCTAAAAAGTTATTGTATTTAAAATTCAGCAAATAATAGAACAACACCTACTTTAACTGGTCCTACAAACTGTAAACGTTTCTTCCAAGTTCTGTTACCGCACACATATGCATCTCGATGCTCTATGATTTCCCGGTAGTCCTCACGCCGACGCCATTTTGGGGTAGAACAATTTGGAAGTTCGCGTCCTTCCTCCTATACCAAAAGGGTTCCGCAGAAGAAATGTGCCCCTATTACTCAGGTTACGGACGGCCTGCCGGTTCTCGAGATCTGCGACGGTAATATTCGAACGGCCTAAATACGTTCCCAAAATAACCAGGTAGAAATGCCGGAGAGACGCCTAACGCCTCACGGAAGAAAAATCTCCAAAGTCTCCGTTATACAAAGAATTGTACGTTCACAATAACGTACAGAAGAATCCTGTAAGTTCAAAAGGGATATAGCATAAATTTTAAGAGGATTTCCATACCTTTTACCGCAAAGATCAAATTTCTGTTTCACAAGTCACAAACACGACTCAGCGCTAAGGGAGATTAAGCCACAATGGCGGTCGTTTCGAAATTGATGAAGATGCCGGAAACACGTCATCGTAATTTAGGAAGTTCAAGAAGAAAAGGAGTTTAAATTTCGAATTTTTAAGTAGGATTTCAATTTGCAAAAAAAAAGGTGACATTTAAAACTAGCAACGTGAAACAATTAAATGTCTGGAGACGTAAATTTCTAAAAGGAGTCGGCAAGTGAGATTCCTGTC
Organism: Melolontha melolontha; assembly: GCA_935421215.2. Classification (NCBI taxonomy): domain Eukaryota; kingdom Metazoa; phylum Arthropoda; class Insecta; order Coleoptera; family Scarabaeidae; genus Melolontha; species Melolontha melolontha. Next base: position 904,288 of record CAKXYW020000036.1, on the reverse strand, counting down.
GCAGAAGGCGAACGTCGAAATGGAGATGGCGCAATAAGCGGTGAAACTATAATTAAATTAGAATTAACTTTTAAAAGAGCAAAATTAACGAAAGAAAAAGCGTTTAGATGATCTATAATTCGTAACAAAAATTCCTATAAAATCAGTTTGACATTCGGTAAGGCATTAAGCGAGTTATCAGTGTAAAACTTGCGATCGTTTCGGTAAAGGGTAAATAAAGATGGCCGCATGCTTTAAAACATAGGCTTTCAGAATGATTTGAAAGAATTGTAAAGGATTGACAATATTGTAGTTGAAGGGTCTAACTGTTCGATATAAGTAGTTTGAAAGCAAATTAAATAGCATTAGTAGAAATTTATTTAGAAGATAAAGCTACGAGGGTTTTATGAGTAATAATAGAGAAAACTTGCACTAAAATAGGTCGTTTGCAGAAAAGTGCATTTGTTAGCGTAACAAATTCCCCCCTTTCACAACAGAAATTTACTTGTAAATTTCTCCAGAAGTAGAAGGTAAGTCTCCTAAAGAAAACCAGAAAAGTGAAAACGTGAGCCTTAATTTAAAAAAAAACTGAACAAAAGTTCGGCGGAGCGGTGTCCATAAACGACGGAATCTAGCAAAACATTTGATAAGAATCGACGGAACGCAAATAAATCTAAATTCTGAAACTATAGTGACCTAAAGTCACAAAAGCGAAACGCAAGAATCTGATGAAACAATACAGAGAATTGCGGTAAAACCAAATATAAACGTAAGCTGAGTTATAACACGACACTAGTCGTAAACAAAAGGTAGCACTGAAGAGCGACCTAGGAACATGAATCAGAAATACACCTCAATCAAAACTATCTAAAACGGATAGAAGCAAAACGAAACGCAGAAGGCGAAATCGACACAAAGTCAAGCATAACTATCTTTCACTAGATAGGAGCAAAACTAAACGAAAAAGGCGAAAACGATACTAAGTCAGGCAAAACTATCTTAAAGAAGATAGGAGCAAAATATTACGCAGAAAGCGAAATTGACACAAAGTCAAGCAAAACTAACTTAAACTAGATAAGAACCAGGTAATACGCAGAAAGCGAAACTGACACAAAGTCATCTAACTATCCAAATCTAGAAAGAAGAAAAGTAAAACGCAGAAGGCGATAATGACACAAGGTCAGCAAAACTATCGACGCACAGATTGTTCGACGGCAGAAACTCATTAGCACATCAATAACCAAACCAACACACCATGTCAACAGTTAGCTCGGCCTAAACCACCACAATGGCCCTTCGACATTCAGCCGGTACGAGGATTACAAATAACGAGAACATAAAACAACAAAACAAACAGTACTGAACGGTCGTCACCCCAGCATCAGAATGTGCAACAGCCGATATCATGCCGAGTGTTCATGCGCCACGAAGAAAACAAGAAAGGGGAAGGAAAAGCTGCATATAGCACCGAAAAAAGCACAGACTAGAAGGGGATCATTACTCCTAGCGGCGAAAGAAGATAGAAAGCTGCGCTATGAACACAAGTCACGAAAATCGTTGCGTCACAACCAAAACTAGGGAACAACTTCCGACAGCCCTAAAGAGACTAACTACCGTGAAGCAGTAGCAGCTCAAAAAAACAGGATTAACTAAAAAGGTTTATTACTACTGTATAGGAAGCAAATGGTTAAGGAAAAGTAGGTAAGAATCTAAAAGGTAGGATATGAGTAACTGTGACACTGTGTACTTACGAGTTCCAACAATCTTACAAACGTTACGCCATGCGATAGAAACAACAACATAAAGAATCTTAAACTGGCCAAACAAAATAAGAGATTACGTTACAACAAAAGTTTAAAGTGCAGCGACGGCCTACCACCACACTGAAACGGTTGAGGACCAATACACAGAAAAAAGTAAACAAACATAGACACGTCCATGACCGATAAAAGAAAAATCGCGATTACAAACGAGGGGTGTCGGTCTCAGCCCTATAAGAAGCTAACGGGAATGGACGACGGAATTTATTGACGACCATCCCGCTTCTTAAAGTGAAAGAGTCAAAATCGGTAAATATAAGAAAACATCAAGATGTATCCAAAAGTCCACATACTATTATCTTAAAGAATCATTCACAAAGGTCAAGGAGAAAACGGTAAACAGCAAATATGCAGGTAAAATAACAACCCATATGCCAAATATTAACCTAAAGTGAAGACTTCTTTAAGAAAATTAAACAATAGTCAAAATCGGTATATAAAATTGGAATGTATAAAATCCAAAAGTCAATAACAAACGTCCAGTACGTATAAGAGTTTACAAAACCCTCACTCGAGGAAAACCTACACGGTACAATAAAACTCTAAACGACAAGAACAAAACAAACAGGTAAGATCTGTATATAAGTGTGATCTCCAAATCCTCTAAATAGAGATGCAATAACAGCAAAAGAACAACACTATCAACAGTTCTAAACCTTATAACGTCCATACTCATATTATTAGTATAACAATCTACAAGATTGTTTACTGAGTCAACTCGAAAGCAAAAGCTATCATAGAATTTAAAAGACACCATATTAAACCAAAATTGTCAGAATCAAGAATCGATAAATGTATCAACAACCAAACGCAGTCCGATCCAAACTTGATATAACAAACTTATCTCAAAATAAGTACAACAAAACCTAGCACAGACAGCTAGAATCAAAACATACCAAAATTAAAGGATCTGCGATACGTAAACTTGTCAACACGAACAATCGTTCCAGAACAGACAAATGAATGTCACGGTAAATAAGTCAAGTCCAAAACGGTATACAGTACGATAATTTATTGAGAACTAACTCCAACCTGAAAAAAAAACGAAATGTACAGATGGAATGAACAACAATGCAAGACTCCCTTTTGGACGCCTTTTACGCCAGGGCGGATTACACCCGACTGAGTATTCGTCTAGCCCCCAGACAGGCCACAAAAATGTATACAAGATAGAATGTACCACACAGACAAAGACTCCTTTTTGGACGCCTTTTACGCCAGGGCGGATTACACCCGTCTGGGTATTCGTCCAGCCCCCAAACAGGCCAATTAAAAAAACACTAAACAACTCCAGGTTGCGCTTTTAGGTGTGCGCTATTCCAAGTTCCAGGCAGAAGTTCGCCTTCGCAAGTTTTCAATTCATAGGTGTCGGTAGACAAACGACGATGTATCAAGAAAGGTCCCAAAAATTTATCTGCCAGCTTAGCCGTATAGTATTTAGATGCGTCAGACAAAACGAAATTCCTTCGCCAGACCAGCTGATTCGGCAAGAACTCCACTGCTCGATGTCTCATGTCACATCGAGATTTAGATTTCGGTTGGGAATCAATGTTAACGATACGAGGTTCTTCCACCGACTTAACTTCACGAGAGTGATCTACCATACGACTAATAGGTTTGCGTTGCTCGAGTTTCGTATTCAAACAAGTGTGACAGCGATTAACATAGCGAATAACATCAGCTGACATTTTGGGCCAATAATATGTCTGAGATATGCGTCCTAAGGTTTTCGAGATATTCAGATGTCCAACAGTGGATGGTTTATGATATGCTTTTAATAAATCGGAACGACGATCTTTAGGGACCAACTCCCTCCAAGAATCGCTTACGGTACCAAAACTACCACGCCAAGGGCGTACAAACTTAAAAAGCTTACCATCAAAAATCTGAAACGCTGAATATCTTTCAGGAGATTCCCTAACATGATGTAAGAGTCGATTATACCATTTGTCAGAAGTATTGGACATGGCCTTCATTGAACAAACTTGAGCTTGAGCGTTAATCGGCTCACGGAAATCACTGTTACGATGTAAAACGGAAGTAGGATACGGACACAATCTCAACGACGTTTCCTGCTGTCGTTTCCTAGAAAAATTAGAAGATTGACAACGAGGGCAAGAGTTTACGGTATGTCCACGAGCACCACATCTAAAACAATAACGGGATTGACGAGGATTCGGACAATCTCTAACCAAATGACCTGGAACATTTCAATTCCAACATTTCGGACTATTGCTGGATAAAGGTACAGATAACGTCGCAACACCAGATGATGTGTGTGTGTGTACGCCATATCAGGCTCTTGCAAAGAAGTTTTATTGCGAGGTGGAAGTGCATAAGCTTCTATGGAGATCTTACAAGCTTCTAGTTTTCTGCATAATTCTAAAAGCTGGTCTACGGATTTAATTTCTGTAAGCCCTAATTGACTCTGATAAAACGGAGCAATGTTTTGCAACAGAACGTCCAACCTAAGTCCCTCGGCAACTGGCACAGTCAAACGCCCAAACATACCATTCATTACCGCCACGTACATGCCTATCGTCTCATTCGGCCCTTGAGTACGCCTCTTTATTTCCTGAAACAATTTGTCGTTATAGTTGGGAGGTTGAAATTGAAGACGAAGTTCTCGTACAAAATCGACCCAAGTCGTTACCTTATGGCGAGTGGAACGCCACCAAACCAAAGCCTTTCCTGAAAACAACTCTGTAGCGGACCTTATTAACTGTTCCTTAGCGAGATTATTAGCTATGCATTTGTCTTCGATGGTTTCGAGAAATGCACTCAAGGATTGACGCGAATTTTCTCCATCAAATTTGGAGAAGTTCCACCTTGACACCGGAACAACCTTACACGACGGAGATGACGCAGAAACAGCTGCCGAACTCACCGCATGTGACGCAGTCGCACGAACAGGTGACAGAATCGGTTCTCCCACAGATTCTTCGGAATCGGAAATTTCGCTATCAGAAGCAGTAGGACCTTGTGCTACACTAGTGGATGCGAACACAAACGACATGTCAGCAGGAACGGTACCTGCCAAAGCTGACTTCCTAGCCTTCCGGGCCTTAGACTTAAGAGTTGTCTGAAGGGTTACCAACTCAACAAGAATACCTGCTACTTCCTCCTCAGCTTCAGGTGTCTCTGGCTTTGCTCGCCTAATACGTGAAAAAGCATGGATGATTTTTGTGTTAATTTTCCGATACCTTAAACTAGTTTCTATTTCAACAAATTGATCTAGAAGATCATTAATCTCGGCAATCTTCCTCTTGACTTCGCGAGTGTCCTCTTCGATAGTGTAGGGATTAGCTGGCTTAGCCATCGGTATACCCCCACTCTCTAACTGTAATAAACTCCTAAGAGTCGCACGCATTGTCTTGACAGGAACATTCTCGTTTGCTCCACGAACCCTTAGTTCGTAAACTAACTCATCTCGCTCTAACCTGTTGATTTCGATCTTACCTTCCATCACAACAAATGTTCAGACACACAAAGCGAAAATCTATTTACAAAAATATCGAAACCTCAAAATTCTAAACGAATTCAATAAATCTAAAACAACCCTAAGCTGAATATAAATCTCAATAAACGAAAGTCCCTCCCACAAGCGTGAGCAAGCAAAGTTTCTATAGATTTTAAAAATAAAACAAAATGGCCTCCACACAGGGCGCCAAAAACTTGCCACCACCGCGGCGTAAAATTTACAGTGTGGCGAGTGATAAGGTGTGATCGTACGCTGAACCTCTCTGGTCTGAACCTACCTGTTGATGTTAAGTCCCCAGGAAGGTCTCTGCCGGCTAACTCTCTAGGCTACGGAGAACGTCGCGGATTCAAGGCCGCGAGGTGGAGGGGTATGTGGACGCCACCGTTATTATCCACCTGCAGAGATAACGCTATAACGGAAGCAGGCGGGACCTGGTAGCTCCAATAACACCAGAGGATCAGCCCCCTATCACTCGTCGATAAACAAGAAACTTGACTAACTCAATGCTAGTGGAAGGGATATAGAACGAAACGCTTTCAACAGTACAACTAAATTTATTGCGTACACAATTCGGTAAAACAAATTAAAATATCCAAAACGGCAAAGCCAACGCTTAAATGCTAGGTACCAGACACGGTCGTTTATACATGATTCAGAACTAACGTAACATTAAGGGTGAAGCCCGGTTCAAATACAATATGAACACCAATTGAAGGTAGAAAATTAATAAAAGTATAAGACCAAACTATATTACTCTCCCCCGTATAAGTAATTCGAGAGGTGGGAGGGGTTAGCCCAAAATTATTCCTCGGGTTGAAGTTAATAAAAGTTACAAACAAACGAGAACAAGGAAGTCTCAATTACGTAAATGCGCAAGATTCTAAATTTTAAAAAAAAAATCTCAAGTAATTTGGTAAGTTACTTAATATCAAATCCAAGGATAAGCCTTGATTTCAAATATATTCCAAAACAAGAAAAGAAACGATCATAACATAAAATTACCCGGTAGGAAACTTTTGGAGTATCCCCCGTATAACAGGTGTGCAAAAATTCTGTAATATCGAAATAGTTAAAGTAAATAATTTACAAGAGACAAAACTAGAATACCAATTCCGTATACGCAATTTTCATTCTGTACAGTATTTCTATATCGAACATGAAAGGCAGATTACAGGTAAACTATGATTAAAAATAATGACAAAACAAAACTTAGGCCCGTTCAGAAGGAATTGGGCTTGATTTCGACTTTAATATTGTGTAGAAGACAGACAGTGACGCTGTCGGTCTTCAGGTTTAAATAAAAGATTCCGATTACAGAAACCCGGGCAAAATGCTGAACAAAACGGGTTTAAATTATAAACAGACTCGTAAGATCCATTAAAACTAAATTGAAATAAGGGAAAATAAACTCCCTACGTATGATCTGTATATCGAGATAAATTTCCACCCCTAATGAGTGTCTTTCTAGTGGTATAAACTTGACATTAAATTTAAATTATAAGATAAGCTAAACGATTTCTGTTCTAAAAAGTTATTGTATTTAAAATTCAGCAAATAATAGAACAACACCTACTTTAACTGGTCCTACAAACTGTAAACGTTTCTTCCAAGTTCTGTTACCGCACACATATGCATCTCGATGCTCTATGATTTCCCGGTAGTCCTCACGCCGACGCCATTTTGGGGTAGAACAATTTGGAAGTTCGCGTCCTTCCTCCTATACCAAAAGGGTTCCGCAGAAGAAATGTGCCCCTATTACTCAGGTTACGGACGGCCTGCCGGTTCTCGAGATCTGCGACGGTAATATTCGAACGGCCTAAATACGTTCCCAAAATAACCAGGTAGAAATGCCGGAGAGACGCCTAACGCCTCACGGAAGAAAAATCTCCAAAGTCTCCGTTATACAAAGAATTGTACGTTCACAATAACGTACAGAAGAATCCTGTAAGTTCAAAAGGGATATAGCATAAATTTTAAGAGGATTTCCATACCTTTTACCGCAAAGATCAAATTTCTGTTTCACAAGTCACAAACACGACTCAGCGCTAAGGGAGATTAAGCCACAATGGCGGTCGTTTCGAAATTGATGAAGATGCCGGAAACACGTCATCGTAATTTAGGAAGTTCAAGAAGAAAAGGAGTTTAAATTTCGAATTTTTAAGTAGGATTTCAATTTGCAAAAAAAAAGGTGACATTTAAAACTAGCAACGTGAAACAATTAAATGTCTGGAGACGTAAATTTCTAAAAGGAGTCGGCAAGTGAGATTCCTGTCGCAGAAGGCGAACGTCGAAATGGAGATGGCGCAATAAGCGGTGAAACTATAATTAAATTAGAATTAACTTTTAAAAGAGCAAAATTAACGAAAGAAAAAGCGTTTAGATGATCTATAATTCGTAACAAAAATTCCTATAAAATCAGTTTGACATTCGGTAAGGCATTAAGCGAGTTATCAGTGTAAAACTTGCGATCGTTTCGGTAAAGGGTAAATAAAGATGGCCGCATGCTTTAAAACATAGGCTTTCAGAATGATTTGAAAGAATTGTAAAGGATTGACAATATTGTAGTTGAAGGGTCTAACTGTTCGATATAAGGAGTTTGAAAGCAAATTAAATAGCATTAGTAGAAATTTATTTAGAAGATAAAGCTACGAGGGTTTTATGAGTAATAATAGAGAAAACTTGCACTAAAATAGGTCGTTTGCAGAAAAGTGCATTTGTTAGCGTAACAATAGATATATAATGATACATATATTTTAATACTACATTATCTATACCGTTTCTTGGGCTTTTTGAAGCATCATTGTCAGTGGTTGATTCATGAATTGTTTCCCTTCCAGCTACATTCCTTAGGTGTTCTTCCTTACCTATTTTTGCGTTGAAATCCCCTAGCACTATCAACGTATCATGTTTCGGTATCATTTCGCATGTTTCTTCAATTTTTTCGTAAAATGCGTCTTTTTCTTCTGGTAGTGATACTTCAGTTGGTGCGTATGCGTTTATTATTGATATATTCGCTATTTCGTTTTTTATTCTTAGATATGAGATTCTGCCATTTATTCTCTTAAATTCCAATATTTTATTTATGAAGTTCTTGTCTAACATGAACGCCGTTCCATTCCTTCCTTGTTTTTCTTCTCCTGCATACAACACACAGTACTCTCGCTTGTCTATTCGCCCCTCGTCTTTCCACCTCACCTCCTGTAATGCCAGAATTCCTATTTTGTATCTCTCCATTTCTCTGCTTATTTCTTCCATCTTTCCTATTTCCATCAATGTTTTAATGTTCCATGTTCCAATTCTTGCCCTGCCTCTACTATTCCTTACCAATTTATTCTTTTTCCGTTTCCTATTCATTGTCGTTGCCTGCTCGTCTCCATCATTTGTCAAGGTTGTAGTTAGTTTTTTGTAATTCGAAATTTTTTATTCTCTACAAATTCATTTCTGCAGCTGTCCCAAATCATTGTTATTCCATTTATTATTATTTTTTGATATCCTACTTTTATTCTTCCCCACTTTTCTCTCTCGTTTTTAGCAATTTCCCTCAAGTTTTTCTGAATTTTTAATTCCTGATCTGTTAAATCTGAATCAATGTAATATTTTGTACCTCGCAACTTGTTTTTATTCTTTAATATCATCTGTTTAATTTCCCAGTTTTCGAGTTTTACTCTTATGTTCCTACCATCTCCAATCTTTTCAATTTCTTTTATTTCACTTTTTACTCCTATAGCATTTTCTATAAATGTTTGTACTTGTTGCGGTTCTATTCTATCTTTAAATTCAACCCCTTTAATTATAATATTCGTTTTACGATGCTCTTTCTCTATTTTTTGTTCCACTTTTTGCACTCATTCTCCAAATCGATTACCTTTTTTCTTAGTTCTATGTTTTCTTTCCTCATTTCTTTAATCTCTTCAAAATATTGTTTTTGTTCTAGTCGTATTTCCTTCATTTCTTTCGTTAGTTCTTTCATTACTACTAATAATTCATCCATTTCTTGTAGAAATTTCGGTTCTAGACGTTCGCAACACAATTACTACTAATGCCCTACTCAGTTCAAACACCAGCTTGTGCAACGATTGGTCTTTCGCCTTTATTTCTTAATCTAATTTTATATTCTATCGTATTCTATCTATATATTCCGATTGCTACGTCTATGTACACGGAGAGCTGTAAATATCAGACAAAAAATTGCCGAGAGTGTAAACATTTGCCTGCGACAAAGACCGCAAAAAAAAGAGACACTCCGGAACCACAAGCAAGAGCAGAACAATAACGAATTCTACGTCAATTAATGTGGAAATTTAAATTTGATACACGAGGTATCTAAAACAAAGGGATATCAACATCCAATTAATATTGATAATGATGATCCTCTGATTAGTAAGAATTATCCTATCCTATATCATTACCAACAAAGAGTTAGTCTTGAACTACTTTAGAACGTTTAGAACAAACAGGAATCATAGAAAAGTCTAACACATATTTTATAAACCCCATAGTCATTGTTCAAAAGAAAGATTTATCATTACGGATTTGCTTAGATGCAAGAGCATTGAACGAAAAGAATCAAACCCGAGTTTGAAATGCCTCAAAACATCGATATCTTATTAACTAAGTGTGGAAACAAGCGGATTTATAGCAAGTTGGATCTCAAAAATGCATTTTGGCTTATTAATGTAGAACCGGAATCAAGAAAGTACTGTGGTTTCCTAGTAAATGGTATTGTCTACCAATTTCGAGTGTGTCCGTTTGGTTTGAAAACTTCACCAGCCGCACTTATTAGATTTTTACACAAAATATTGGACAGATACGACGAATTTGCCTTACATTATTTGGATGACATAATCATATTTTCTGAAAGCATAGAACAACATCTACAACACTTGAACATTATCCTAAGTACATTAACATCACAAGGTATGAAGTTGAACCTATCAAAATGCCAATTTTTCAGACATGAAATAAATTACCTAGGTTATATTATAAATCAAGAAAACATCTTATTAGATCCTACACGCCTTGATGAAATAAAGAACTATTCTAGACCAAAGAACTTAAAAACTTTACGAGGTTTCTTAGGTGTATTAAACTATTATCGTAAGTTTATTTCCAACTATAGTGAGAAAACGATACCTTTATTAGATCTTCTTAAGAAAGGTAAGAAATGGACTTGGACTCCAGAATGTGAGAATTGTTTTATACATTTGAAAGAAAATTTTGTAGAAAATTTAAAACTACATCATCCAGACTTCTTATTACCCTTTATAGTCAGAACAGATGCATCACATCAAACAATCGCAGCAGAGCTCATACAATTAAAAGATAACATCGAAACACCTATATATTTTATCTCTAGAACTCTCAAAGCTTGTGAGACCAGATACACGATATCTGAGAAAGAAATGTTAGCTATTGTCTTCGCTTTAACCAAATTAAGATACTATCTTATAGGTAAAACCTTTACGCTTGAAACAGATCATAAAGCATTAATTAATATCATGAGCTGTAAACTGAATAACAGCCGAATATATAGATGGACGCTGCTTATACAACAATGTGAATTCACTATAGTCTACAAACCAGGAAAAGACATGATTACCGCTGATGCTCTGACAAGACAGGACGGGGATGTGAAAAGACAGAACATATGTATAAATCTAGTCCAACTACAAAAACAAGGTATATTTTCGAGAAACAAACTATTACACATACAATCAGGCCCGGAATTCAATGAAATACACTATCACTTGAGAAACATAGGATCATTCAAAGGCATGTCAATCAAAGATAATTTAATAACAAAACAGATAGGTAAAAACACAGTGTATGTAACCAATGAAATTCATACTAGGGAAATAATCAACTACATTCATCAAACATATACACACATTGGAGCAAGGAAATGTTGGTTATTGTTCAGGGAAGCTTTCTATTGCATTAATGAGGAAAGAATTATAAAAAGCGTTATTAAACATTGTCGAATTTGCGAACTTGCCAAAGATAAAAATTTTAATGACACTAACATCAGCCATAATATTATAACATACGACAAACTTGAATTTTATATCTATAGATTTCCTATCTAATCTAATACCGAGCACAAAAGGATATAAAAACATCTTAGTGATTTGCGATATATTTTCAAAATTTATAAAACTTATTCCGACTCAAAAGTGCAACACTAATATTGTATTACAAGCTTTAACAGAATATTTTATTCAATATGGCAAACCCTTGGCAATTTTGTCCGATCACGCAACTTATTTTACAAACGACAGATACAAAGACTTTTTACATTCACATAACATCCAAACTTTGTTTACATCAATACGATATCCACAGGGCAATCCAACCGAAAGGTACATCAGAGAATCTTTGAAATATTTACGAATTCTATTGAATGAAAATCACAATAGATGGGCAAAATATCTTTCCCAGATCGAATTTACTATCAACAATACACCCAGTACAGTTCATAGTCATTGTCCTACAAAATAATGGGTAAACTATTAAAACCATACCAAGGTCCATATGTAATAAGGCGAATACTAGGTAACAACACGTATGAACTTATGGAAGAAGAAACTAGTTATATAAAAGGTAGATATCATATTACTATGTTGCAAGATTACTTAGAAGAATAATAAATTATGTTATAATTATATATATAGTCGCTACGATTTTAACGATATTCTAATTGGTATGTTACAGCTCGAACAAATTATTAACAATAAAAAGTATTATAATCATCAATAAAAATATTAAACTAATTTAAAATAATTTACTAACATGAATGGAAAACTAAACAAATAAGAAAACTCAATTAAAGATACGTAATTTAAAAAATGTAGAATACTAAACAATAAAAAAGAAAAGTAAAGCTAATAATTTATACAATGCCAATCAATATAGAAAATAACTATAAATAAATAAATATTTAATTAATATAAAACTTATACATAAAGTGAAATGATAATGGAAACAAATTTTGTAGAGAAAAATGAATTAAATTTTAAAAGACAATGAATTATCAATATGCTTGAAGTTTAGTATTATGAGAAAAGGAAAGAGAATTACACATTGATTAATAATTTATATACTTAGATTAATTTGTTATTTTTAAATAAATTATTTGACACATGATAAGGAAGGTACTACAGGTTGATATTCTCAATTTCATTCTTCTTAACAGGGAAAAGAAATATATTCAATTACTTTTTATTTTCTTTTCACGGGGATAATGTAATGGGTCAAACAGCACCCGAATTCCAGCTCCTACAATGAGAAATACAGATAAACAACACATAATAAAACATTGTATAAAGATTAAATTGGCGGACGTAATTTGTGAAATTAGTATCGAAATGTAAATAAATTAATATGACGTTAACTTTAAATATTTCTAATTAACTTAGTTTTATTTCATAACTTATGTTTTAATTTAAATTTTTCAATTTTTTTTTTATCTACATTAAGATTTTATATCGATACTAGTTAACAACGTCCACTGATTTAAAAATATAATGAAACCACGAAAGCGATATTTAATATGCGAATTGTAACACAACCTATATTGAAAAGTACATTTTAAATATTTGATAATTATTCTACAAATTTTACGATCTTATTAAAACTAAAATATTATGTATATTCATATTTTAATTGATGTGGAGAAAGTAAAAACTTCGAGGCTTTTTGATAATAATTAAAATAGGCTGTGGAATAAAAAAGCCGAAAACGGCGTCTGATATAAAAATTCTTCAACAAATGGCCGTATTTTCTGAACATCGTAAAATTTAAATTATTATTAAATATTAAATAATTTTCGATCATTCGATACACAAATAATTGGCACAACTTTTGGTAAACAAATTTGGAGATTACCACGTCGAAAACTACAATAATCGACAAAGCATCATTTGGAATTTGGATTCCAACGATCAGGGAGAACCGAAGCCGTCGTTCGCAACAAACGCCGTTACCCATATTGGAGGAGCCGTACTCCGCATCTATCCTGATCACAGCGTTTGCAGCCTACATCACAGCTACATACATCGGAAACAGGTTCACATCCAACGTTATTCCTCAAATAAAACCTAAAGGTCAATATTTGTATAAATAAAACTACTAAATACAACTGAATATTTACATTAAATTTCTGAATTTTTACGTTTTAAAACATCAATTAAAAACTTGCAATCAAAACATACATACTTCTTAGGATAAAATAGGACTTACCTGTGTTATGTTTAATTTAAGTACAATTAAATATTTGATTATATAATATTCGCATTACCTAACCTTATCACTGTTTAAAAACACATGTGCCACTTATTAATTCTATTTATTGTCGTATAGCACGTAATATTCAATTTATGATACAGTTTTCTTATTTTTACATTCGATTTCTGTTACAGTTTTCTTATTTACATCAATAAATTTTACTTTTTTATTTTACTCAATCTTTTATTTGTTATTGTTGAATTGTTTAGTTTGGCTTAATACATATACTAATTACATTGTTCTTACGGGATAATACTCACCGACGAAGATCCAGGGATATATCTTAATTAATTTACGTACTCTTACTCTACGACTGCTAGCTGGCTATTAAAAAAGTACACAGATAGCGTCGAACAACTAAGAACTGTTTAAATTTATGGCACCCAATATTTAAATACAAAATCATCAACATTTACTTATATTCATTATTTTTCAAAATTATTATTCTCATTAGTTCACATTAGACCATCTCAGGTACACTTCAATATATATATATATATATATATACATATATATATATATATATATATATATATATATATACATATATATATATATATATATATATATATATATATATATATATTGTAACGATACTATGGCTCACTAAGTACTTAGTTAATATAAATATAAGAATAAATGAAGAATATAAGTTAAACTTAGAAGATTTGAATTTAAAAATTGGGCGCCAAGTTTTAACGTACTTAACCAACGCTATCTGTTAAATAACCCACTAGTTGCGGTAGAGCTTGAGTACTTATATTTTTATTTATATCTCGGGGCTCAAAGTCGGTTGTTTGTATATCCCGTAAGTACAATGTAAATGGTATATTAATTAAACACAAACTCAGCATTCAAACAATTCAAATAAAAGATCGAATCTAAATCAAAGTAATAAAAATTTATTAGAACAAAAATAGATAACTGTAACAATTATTACGTGCGAATAAGGAAACTGTACATAAACTAGTATTATCTGAACTATACGGTAAAAAACGGTATTATACAATTGTGCACATGTGTTACTAACTATCGTTAAGGTTATGAATAATACAACAGTGCAAATAGATATTAAAAGTTACTTAAAATTAGACACACAAAAGGTAAGTTATATATAAGTTTCATAAAAGATTAAGAATGAATGAATGAATGTATATATTTAAATAGATGTTTAGAAATGTAGAAATTCATGTATTATATTTTGATGCAAACAATGTTTAATATTGTGTTGGGATATAGATTTAATATTAACTTTTAAATGATGTTTTAGGTTTTATGGGAAATAACTGGGAAGGAACCTGGTTTTTTCCTGTGTCTAGGCTCTGGTATATGTTCTGGGCTCGCAATTGTAGGAATGGATCAGAGTTCGTCTGCTCCTATTGAAGTCCCTGCGTCGGTAGCGGTTCAAATGCTGGGGTTATCGGTATGATGTAGTTCCAGTTCCGAAAAGATGCTTCGTTCGATATCTATTATATTCGACGTGATGCTGGTCCAATTATTCTCTCAAAAGCTCGGCCTGATTTCAAGGTATCAAATGTATACTGATTTCGTAGGATATACTTGATTTTTAAATAGTAATTTTAATTAAACTTTTTGTGATAGAGAAAATGCGGCCATTCGTTGTAAAATTTTAGTATCAGACGCTTTCTTCGGCTTTTGTTTTCCATAGCCTGTATTAAATATCGGCAAAAGCCTCTAAGTTTATGCTTTATTTGCATCTAATATAATATGAATTTTCATAATGTTTTAATTTTAACATAATAGAAAAATTAATTAAATAATTTACAAAAGTTTATAATGTGGTTTTCAATGTTAGATTAGTTTGAAAATGCACCGTAAAAATCGCATTCGCGGGGTTCGAGACAATTTTAAATTAGTGGGCGTGGTTAACTCGCTTCGATATAAATCTTGATGTGGATAAATTAGATACCTGTAATATTACGCGTATGATTTGAATTTGAAATGGAAAAATATAAATATAAAAAAAGTAAGTTTAAAAATCAAAATAAGTTAATTATCAATTTTAAAGTTATCGTCGTATTAATTTATATACATTTCGAAACTAATTTCACAAATTACGTCCACCAATTCAATATTTATACATGTTTAATTATATGTTGTAATCTGTATTTCTTATTGTAGTGCTGGAATAAGTGTGCTGCTTGAACCATAACATTATATATATGTATATATATATATATATATATATATATATATATTGTTATATGTCCGAATACCCCACTTAAGTTGGGCTGACATACATAAATAAATAAATGTAAAATGAATGTTTGTTATAAAAGTTATATAAAATTCAAATCGGGCTCGTTCAATACTTATCTGTTTTTTGTTATTCTCGTCGGCTAGCTTCTTTGATTTCTTCAGGGTTAAGGTAGGTTCACCTCTCTCCACTTTGACTTTATTTACGTAGTTTGTTTAGTTAGGAACGGAACAATATCTCAAGTGAATTACAAAAAAAGCCAAAGTAAAATATTGACAATTAACTTTATTAAGGATAAAATATCTAGCAAAGTTTGAGAATTTATATTGACAATTTCGTGACACACATATATCAATAAGGGAGACACACTCAACGGTTGGTATTCTTATAGTATAACAATATGGTGTAAGACAAGTGCAATTAGGTGTTGTTCTATTAAAATAGTTTATAAAAGTGACATAGAATCCAGTTTTAAAGTTACAAACAGTGGATACGAATATTTAAATAAGTTGAATAAAAATTACAGTGATATAATATCGGTGAAAGCAATGTAAATAGTTAGTTATGGAATAAACAAAGAAAAGTTCTAGAAAAGCACATGAGCAAGTAAAAATGGCGCGTAAAATATTGTTAAAGTTAGCAAAAAAAAAACCTGAATCTTCGGATATAACCTCCGTTGCTTCCTGCGCCTGTGTTCTGCTGGTTTTCACAACGGGAAACTGGAGAATATTTCTGCTATGGTCCCTCGGGATGACTTGAACTTTTTAGAAATCTCCAAGTCCGACGGCGGCTTGATCGGATGACCGGTCTCGAGCGTCCGAAGATGTTGGTCGTTGCACGGTGAAATTTATGGCGGGTAGTTTACGTATTGAAAACTTTAAAAATTCGTAATTCTTGAACTATTTGGTCGGCAGGTGTTAAACTTGGTCTACAGGTAGATCGTAGGTATGTGTAACGTTTTGTAGACTTAAAAATCTCCAGCACTTAATAATTTCGCCAATTTATTTTAATTACTTCGGAGCACAAAAAACGTGACCTCTCACTGTAACGACTAATTACCGACGCTTACTTTTTTCACTTGTTTTTAATTGCATAATTTGCCGTAAATCGCTCCATTCTTTACTTGCATTATCTTTTTGAATA
The DNA here is from genome assembly GCA_935421215.2 of Melolontha melolontha. Classification (NCBI taxonomy): domain Eukaryota; kingdom Metazoa; phylum Arthropoda; class Insecta; order Coleoptera; family Scarabaeidae; genus Melolontha; species Melolontha melolontha. Next base: position 887,364 of record CAKXYW020000036.1, on the reverse strand, counting down.
TTATTCATTTAGACATTTTTACAGAGTAAAACAGTTAAAAAAATTACAATTTGATTTATAAAATAACTTTAGTTGAATAAAATATGTTTATGTGTTTACAAACACTCTGTCAATATCGGTTTATTTTCGGGTTATTGCACCGTTAAAATTGTGGGCGGGGCTTAATCGTTCAAATGCATTTGAAAATAAATACGTTACATTTGTTTGAATAAAAACGCGTTAAATATTAATTTGAATTAAAAATGAATATAAACATTATAATAAAAAAATAGAAAAATAAGTTAATTATTTCAAAGCAAATTTGTCGTCAAAATAACGTATTTATACTTTGAATCAATCTTTCCCCTTCTAGGTATTAAAGTACATAGTAGATATAAATATTATGGTTACATGTATTCTTTGTTTCTTTTACGTACTCTTACTCTACGACTGCTAGCTGGCTATTAAAAAAGTACACAGATAGCGTCGAACAACTAAGAACTGTTTAAATTTATGGCACCCAATATTTAAATACAAAATCATCAACATTTACTTATATTCATTATTTTTCAAAATTATTATTCTCATTAGTTCACATTAGACCATCTCAGGTACACTTCAATATATATATATATATATACATATATATATATATATATATATATATATATATATATATATATATATATATATATATTGTAACGATACTATGGCTCACTAAGTACTTAGTTAATATAAATATAAGAATAAATGAAGAATATAAGTTAAACTTAGAAGATTTGAATTTAAAAATTGGGCGCCAAGTTTTAACGTACTTAGTAGATCCAACGCTATCTGTTAAATAACCCACTAGTTGCGGTAGAGCTTGAGTACTTATATTTTTATTTATATCTCGGGGCTCAAAGTCGGTTGTTTGTATATCCCGTAAGTACAATGTAAATGGTATATTAATTAAACACAAACTCAGCATTCAAACAATTCAAATAAAAGATCGAATCTAAATCAAAGTAATAAAAATTTATTAGAACAAAAATAGATAACTGTAACAATTATTACGTGCGAATAAGGAAACTGTACATAAACTAGTATTATCTGAACTATACGGTAAAAAACGGTATTATACAATTGTGCACATGTGTTACTAACTATCGTTAAGGTTATGAATAATACAACAGTGCAAATAGATATTAAAAGTTACTTAAAATTAGACACACAAAAGGTAAGTTATATATAAGTTTTATAAAAGATTAAGAATGAATGAATGAATGTATATATTTAAATAGATGTTTAGAAATGTAGAAATTCATGTATTATATTTTGATGCAAACAATGTTTAATATTGTGTTGGGATATAGATTTAATATTAACTTTTAAATGATGTTTTAGGTTTTATGGGAAATAACTGGGAAGGAACCTGGTTTTTTCCTGTGTCTAGGCTCTGATATATGTTCTGGGCTCGCAATTGTAGGAATGGATCAGAGTTCGTCTGCTCCTATTGAAGTCCCTGCGTCGGTAGCGGTTCAAATGCTGGGGTTATCGGTATGATGTAGTTCCAGTTCCGAAAAGATGCTTCGTTCGATATCTATTATATTCGACGTGATGCTGGTCCAATTATTCTCTCAAAAGTTCGGCCTGATTTCAAGGTATCAAATGTATACTGATTTCGTAGGATATACTTGATTTTTAAATAGTAATTTTAATTAAACTTTTTGTGATAGAGAAAATGCGGCCATTCGTTGTAAAATTTTAGTATCAGACGCTTTCTTCGGCTTTTGTTTTCCATAGCCTGTATTAAATATCGGCAAAAGCCTCTAAGTTTATGCTTTATTTGCATCTAATATAATATGAATTTTCATAATGTTTTAATTTTAACATAATAGAAAAATTAATTAAATAATTTACAAAAGTTTATAATGTGGTTTTCAATGTTAGATTAGTTTGAAAATGCACCGTAAAAATCGCATTCGCGGGGTTCGAGACAATTTTAAATTAGTGGGCGTGGTTAACTCGCTTCGATATAAATCTTGATGTGGATAAATTAGATACCTGTAATATTACGCGTATGATTGAATTTGAAATGGAAAAATATAAATATAAAAAAAGTAAGTTTAAAAATCAAAATAAGTTAATTATCAATTTTAAAGTTATCGTCGTATTAATTTATATACATTTCGAAACTAATTTCACAAATTACGTCCACCAATTCAATATTTATACATGTTTAATTATATGTTGTAATCTGTATTTCTTATTGTAGTGCTGGAATAAGTGTGCTGCTTGAACCATAACATTATATATATGTATATATATATATATATTGTTATATGTCCGAATACCCCACTTAAGTTGGGCTGACATACATAAATAAATAAATGTAAAATGAATGTTTGTTATAAAAGTTATATAAAATTCAAATCGGGCTCGTTCAATACTTATCTGTTTTTTGTTATTCTCGTCGGCTAGCTTCTTTGATTTCTTCAGGGTTAAGGTAGGTTCACCTCTCTCCACTTTGACTTTATTTACGTAGTTTGTTTAGTTAGGAACGGAACAATATCTCAAGTGAATTACAAAAAAAACCAAAGTAAAATATTGACAATTAACTTTATTAAGGATAAAATATCTAGCAAAGTTTGAGAATTTATATTGACAATTTCGTGACACACATATATCAATAAGGGAGACACACTCAACGGTTGGTATTCTTATAGTATAACAATATGGTGTAAGACAAGTGCAATTAGGTGTTGTTCTATTAAAATAGTTTATAAAAGTGACATAGAATCCAGTTTTAAAGTTACAAACAGTGGATACGAATATTTAAATAAGTTGAATAAAAATTACAGTGATATAATATCGGTGAAAGCAATGTAAATAGTTAGTTATGGAATAAACAAAGAAAAGTTCTAGAAAAGCACATGAGCAAGTAAAAATGGCGCGTAAAATATTGTTAAAGTTAGTAAAAAAAAAACCTGAATCTTCGGATATAACCTCCGTTGCTTCCTGCGCCTGTGTTCTGCTGGTTTTCACAACGGGAAACTGGAGAATATTTCTGCTATGGTCCCTCGGGATGACTTGAACTTTTTAGAAATCTCCAAGTCCGATGGCGGCTTGATCGGATGACCGGTCTCGAGCGTCCGAAGATGTTGGTCGTTGCACGGTGAAATTTATGGCGGGTAGTTTACGTATTGAAAACTTTAAAAATTCGTAATTCTTGAACTATTTGGTCGGCAGGTGTTAAACTTGGTCTACAGGTAGATCGTAGGTATGTGTAACGTTTTGTAGACTTAAAAATCTCCAGCACTTAATAATTTCGCTAATTTATTTTAATTACTTCGGAGCACAAAAAACGTGACCTCTCACTGTAACGACTAATTACCGACGCTTACTTTTTTCACTTGTTTTTAATTGCATAATTTGCCGTAAATCGCTCCATTCTTTACTTGCATTATCTTTTTGAATATTATTCATTTAGACATTTTTACAGAGTAAAACAGTTAAAAAAATTACAATTTGATTTATAAAATAACTTTAGTTGAATAACATATGTTTATGTGTTTACAAACACTCTGTCAATATCGGTTTATTTTCGGGTTATTGCACCGTTAAAATTGTGGGCGGGGCTTAATCGTTCAAATGCATTTGAAAATAAATACGTTACATTTGTTTGAATAAAAACGCGTTAAATATTAATTTGAATTAAAAATGAATATAAACATTATAATAAAAAAATAGAAAAATAAGTTAATTATTTCAAAGCAAATTTGTCGTCAAAATAACGTATTTATACTTTGAATCAATCTTTCCCCTTCTAGGTATTAAAGTACATAGTACATATAAATATTATGGTTACATGTATTCTTTGTTTCTTTCAGAGAAAAAAACCCTTCTTGCAATGCCTCAATTTTCCCCCTTGATTAAAAGATAGAAACTTGTTGAGAGCTTTTAATCAACCGTATCTAGGAGTAAGACAGAAATATATAAGTGCAGTATAGTGCTCTGATGAAAATTTAATGAAATGTGTGTGTTCACGTTAAAAATATTTCAAATTCTATAAGTAGTTATTTATCTTATTCTAGCTAATAATTCCCTATTTAGTAATTGTCATTAAATGGTTAAAGTTAATTGTTTTATTTTGTTGTTCGGGTTTTTTGTTTGGAAACCCTTTTTAATATTGAGTAGTTATTTTCTTCTTCCCCTTTTTTTCTTATTTAATAATAATATGATTAATTTAATTAGCCTAGTCTAAATGTAAACTTGTGATTAGTATAGATAATATAATATAGTAATATAGTACTTATTATTGGTTTACGGACTATAACATGCTTGGTTGGTTTGTTCTGAAAGTTGTTTCGGCTTGTTGTGTATATATATAAAAAAATACTTTATTTTTAAGTGTGGTAGTCTTGCAACATAGTTATGTGATATCTACCTTTAATGTAATTTGTTTCGGGTTCAAAAAGTTCGTAGGTGTTGTTACCAATGATTCTCTTAATCGTATAGGGACCTTGGTAGGCTTTCAGTAGCTTTCCCATTATTTTGTGTTTTAAATCTGTTACTCTTAATCTCTTAACTATAACTTGGTCTCCTACATTGTAAGTTTTGTACTTCTTATTTGCCGTATTTCTCTTTTCCTCCCATTTTCGCTTTCTTAGTGATAATCTTTCTCTGACTTCTTGTAAACGATTATGTAAATTTATATGCTCAGAATCAGTCCATGGTCGTTGTGGTGGTTGTCCAGTGAATAAAGTTATTGGGCAGTGATTATGCACTGTGCTAGGTGTATTGTTTATAGTGAATTCTATCTGTGGTAACAGTCTGGCCCATTTTCTGTGATTTTCGTCCAGCAATATACGTAAATATTTTATCGTTTCGCGTATATATCGCTCGGTAGGATTTCCCTGTGGGTAGCGGATTGATGTATAGACGGTGTTGATGTCGTGTGAATGTAAGAACTCCTTGTAGCGATCGTTAGTGAAATAGGTAGCGTTGTCCGATAGTATCGTTTGTGGTTTTCCATAATGTGTGAAGTAGTCCACTAAAGCTTGTAAAACGGTGTTTGTATCGCATTTCTGCGTAGGTATGAGTTTGATGAACTTAGAAAATATATCACATATTACCAAAATGTGGCGATAACCTTTAGTGCTAGGAATAAGGTTGGATAGAAAATCAATTGATATTAACTCTAGTCTATCATATGCAGTTATATTATGGCTTATGTTGGTGTTAGTGAAAGTTTTATCTTTGGTTATTTCGCAGAGTCGACATTGTTTTACCACGCTATTTATTATTCGTTCGTCATTTATACAGTAGAAAGCTTCTCTGTAGAGCATCCAGCACTTTCTTGCACCTATGTGGGTGTATGTTCGGTGTAAGTATTCTGTTATTTCTCTGGTGTGTTGTTCGTTTGTGACGTAGACAGTAGTTCTTCCTATTTGTTTTACTATGAATTGGTCTCTGATTGATATACCTTTATATTCACCTACAGTTCTTAAATGTTGTCTTATTTTATCGAAGTCTGGGCTTGATTGTATCTGTAAGATTTTTGTTTTTGAGAAAATGCCTCTCCTTTGTAGATTTATTAAGTTGATGCAAATATTCTGCCTCTTTACGTCCCCCTCCTGTCTCGTGAGTGCATCGGCAGTTACCATTTCTTTGCCAGGTTTATATTTTATTATGAACTCGTACTGTTGTATTAACAAAGTCCAACGATAAATGCGACTGTTATTAAGTTTGCAGCTCATGATGTTGACTAAAGCTTTGTGGTCCGTTTCTAATACGAATGACTTTCCTATCAGATAATATCTGAGTTTCGTTAACGCAAATACGATAGCAAGCATTTCCTTCTCGGAAATCGTGTATCGAGTCTCGCATGTTTTCAAAGTGCGTGATATAAAATAAATAGGGATTTCTTGATCGTCTTTCATTTGTACTAGCTCTGCTGCAATTGTCTTGTGTGAAGCATCTGTTCGCACAACAAACGGTAGAGTAAAATCTGGGTGATGCAAACGGAGATTTTCTGCAAAGTTTTCTTTTAAAGTTGTGAAGCATAATTCGCATTCAGCCGTCCAGTTCCATTTCTTCCCCTTTTTGATTAGTTCCAACAAGGGTAACGTTTTCTCGCTATAGTTTGAGACAAATTTCCTATAATAATTTAACACTCCTAAAAAACTTCTTAACGTTTTTAAATTCTTCGGTCTCGCATACTCCTGAATGATATCTAACCGTGTCGGGTCTAATAAAATGTTATTCTGATTAATCACATATCCTAGATAGTTAATCTCATGTCTAAAGAATTGACATTTCGCTAAGTTAAGTTTCATACCATGAGTTTTTAAGGTGTTAAGAATAATGTTAATATGTTGTAGGTGTTGTTCCACAGTTTCGGAAAATATAATAATGTCGTCTAGGTAATGCAAAGCGAATTCATCATATCGGTCTAGTATGCGATGCAGAAAACGTATCAGAGCGGCTGGTGATGTCTTTAAACCAAATGGACATACTCTAAACTGATATACTATTCCATTCACTAAGAAACCACAGTATTTTCTGGATTCCGGTTCTAAGTTTATTAACCAAAAAGCATTCTTTAAGTCTAATTTACTATAAATTTGTTTACTTCCGCATTTCGTTAATAAGATGTCTATGTTTTGCGGCATTTCGAATTCTGGCTTAATTCGTTTGTTCAGAGCTCTCGCGTCTAAGCATATTCTTAACGATAGGTCCTTCTTTTGAACTATTACAATGGGATTAATAAAGTATGTGTTCGATCTCTCGATAATTCCGGATTGTTCTAATCTCTCTAATTCTAAACTAACTTTCTGTTGGTAGTGGTAAGGAATAGGGTAATTCTTACTTATTAATGGGCAGTCATTGTCAATATTAATTGGATGTTCATATCCCTTTGCGAAAACAATATCGTTATTAATTAAAGTGATGTTTTCGTTTAAAATGTTAATTAATGGCGGTACGACGTTTGTATACTGTATTTCCTGTCTATCAATTATATTCGTTATATCATTCTTATCATTTATAATGTCAGTTGTCTGTAAATCCTCCTTAGTCTTGACCTCTTCTTCGCCCTCGTAACTATCTTGCGTTCCTAACAAATCTGGCCTATTATTCACTCCTATATATTCATTATTTATAATATTATCATTTCCAACTCTATCAATAAACCTTTCTTCAGCTCTCCTATAGTACGGTACATTATATTCTAATAAATTATTTATTACAACTGCTAAAACTTCTCTCTTATAAGTATTATATTCTTGCACTTCCTCTACGGACAAATGTTTATTAAATGTTAAATTGTTCTTTCCAATTGATAAAATACCTTTTTCAAAATTCAATATCATTTTCAACCTGTTGATATTATCTATACCCAATATACAGTCATATTGTAACTTCTCTGTTACATAACAATGAATTAAATAACCGATTTCGTTTATTCTTATTTCGGTATTGAGTTGCTTTGTGACAGTGCCCATCTTCCTTCCATTTGCAGTAACTATGTCGGTACCCTTGGTTTGAACAACGTTTTGTTCGTATCCCTTTATTTGTTTTGCCAGATCTTCTCTAACTAATGTAATCTCGGCTCCGGTGTCGATTAAACACTTTAATTTTATGTTGCTAAATTGTAAAATAATAATGGGTAGAGAATATACTTCATTTAAGGCGTCCCCTGCGTCTTCTATGTTTATGAATTCCTCCGGTGATTGGTAAAATTTTATATTTTGTAACTTCCAGAACATGTTATAGCCGTTATCATTATTTAATTTTGTTGGTTTGACGGTCCGGGTGTTGGGTTCAGATACGGATCGTCTTGTAATATTGGAGTTTTTTTTTGTAGCCCCTCTATGTCTGTTCTGTCAGGTGATAACGATCTATGTCGCCGGTAAGCATTATTACCTCGACCTCTTCCTCTGCTTGCGTAGTGATTTATTCCGCGTCTCGATTGGTGAGTTTGTGCACGTTGCGTGTTATAAGCCTCGTTATTGTCGGGTCGGTTATTGTTATAATTGTTGTTTGACGAATTATTATGATAATTGTTCGGATAAGGTCGGTTGTACGTATGTTGTGTATTCGGTCGATTCTGATTATTATAATTATTGTGGGGATGGTTATTGTAGTTGTTATTATTATTGTTATTATTCTGGTTGTATGGTCGAGAGGTTGCTGGTTGATAACGATTGTTTTGAGCATAATTATTTGAATTGTTATTGTTAGGATAATTGTTGAAGCGTGGTATGGGGTTGGGAATGTAGTTCGGTGCTTGTGGGTTCCTAGTGTTGTTCGTCCGATTATTAGGCTGTTGTTGTTGGTTGGTTTCAGCGAAATCGTCCAGTCTTCGGAGTATCTCGATTAGAGAGTCCATGTCAGTGACCTTCTGACAGATAATCGCCTGAGTATCAGTGAAAATAAAGTGGTTCAACAACAGGCGTGCTATCATTGATTCACTCATGTCGCTGATGTGCTTGCACTGGTTGTATACGCGAGATGCATACATCTCCCTCGTCACTTGTCCCAATCTAAATTTCCCTGTTAATAAGCGAACTTTGGCCCTGTTCTGCTGGTTTTCGTCCCAGTAATTCTTCGTGAATAACACAACAAATTGATCCAAAGAATGGCAGTGTTCCTCTATCCTTTGAAACCATTCTTGTGCGCTGTTCCGCAATGTTGCTCGCACTACTTCGATCCGGTGTTTCTCGTCCATAACGTCCTCTAAATACCGTAGTATCCCATTTAAATACGCCATGGGGTGTACTCTAGTCATATCTCCGTCGAAATGTTGTAAGTTTTCGATTTTTATTATCGAATTACCTGTATTTATGTTATGTATAGGTGCTGTGTATGTTCTAAGTTTATTTTCTAATTGGTGTAAGTTGTGCTGCGTTTCATTATAATTTTCGGTTTGTACAGTTTTCATATTATCTAGATTTAAGTTCACCGCCTGTATTTCTTGATTATGTATTTCTTTATTTTCATTAATTTGTGTATTAAGCTCGCGTCTTAATTGTTGGGTCTGTTCCTCATTGATTTGATTATATGTTGTTAATTTTGTATCTAATGTACAATTATTTTCGAGTATTATTTTATTTAAGTCTTTGTGAAGTTCTTTGTTCGCTGTATTAATTTTTGATTCGGTTATTTCGTAAATTTGTGTGGTTGAAGCTTCTAGTTGTTGTGCCCACTGTAAATTTTGCGCTTTGACGGTCTCATCAAGTTTTAGGAGATACTTCAACTCATTCTGTTCCATGGCCTTTTGTGTTGCGGTGATTTCCGCAATTTGGACGTCGATGTCCCCCTTAAATGTATTAAGTTTCATTTCTATGTTGGTGTTGTTTAATTCTATTTTTTCATTTATGTTAATTAGGTTAACTTCTAATCTCGTCGTAAGTTCGTTATTTAAGTTATTTAAATCTTGTTTTAGTTCGCTATTTAAATTCGTTAGGTCGTTATTTAAGTTATTTAAATCTTGTTTTAGTTCTTGGTTGTTGGTGTCTAATTTGGTATTTAAATCTTTATTTGAATTATTTATATCTTGTTTTAGTTCGCGGTTATTAGTATCTAGTTTGTTGTTTGTGTTATCTAATTTGGTGTTTAAATCTTTATTTGAATTATTTATTTCTTGCATTTGTGCCATTAACATGTTAAACATGTCCATGAATTTACTGTCAGGCGAAACACTGGCCTCTCCAGAAACGGACGGTTGCGGTATTGTAGTGTCCCCCTGTTCACTCCGGTCTTCTTCTACTGCGTCTTTCGGGGTCTTAGCTCTGTGTCTTGTATCCATTTTATAGTATATTTAGTTAGTTTGTAAATTATATTAATATTTGTACAGGTAGTTGTAATTATATTGTTAATATGTTAGTTGTAAAAGGTTGTTGTTTATAGTGTTATTAGATTTAATGTACACACGTAAATGCGATGACAAATAACAAAAATATATGTATATAAAAAAATATGAGTCTGCACTTTAATATTTCCCTGTAACAACCTTTGAATATCTTACCGATGGTCTCGAATACAGCAATCCCTTGAAATACAAAACCGTGCTCTCTCTCTGAAGTTCCACAAAGACAAAATAACAAATACATAAACAAATAGTACAGTATGGTAAATGCGAATACAACGGTTCTCCTTGTTTTTCTCCCTTTTTTTTTTTATTTATTTATTAATTCTTTGTGCCACGAAACTTTGTTACTTGAGAAAGTGTTCCTTCCTAATATATTTGACAATAGAGTGACTTTTTATTGAAGTGTGGAGTAGAAGTTCGCCCCAAAACGTTAGGGTGCCAAAATGTTATATGTCCGAATACCCCACTTAAGTTGGGCTGACATACATAAATAAATAAATGTAAAATGAATGTTTGTTATAAAAGTTATATAAAATTCAAATCGGGCTCGTTCAATACTTATCTGTTTTTTGTTATTCTCGTCGGCTAGCTTCTTTGATTTCTTCAGGGTTAAGGTAGGTTCACCTCTCTCCACTTTGACTTTATTTACGTAGTTTGTTTAGTTAGGAACGGAACAATATCTCAAGTGAATTACAAAAAAAACCAAAGTAAAATATTGACAATTAACTTTATTAAGGATAAAATATCTAGCAAAGTTTGAGAATTTATATTGACAATTTCGTGACACACATATATCAATAAGGGAGACACACTCAACGGTTGGTATTCTTATAGTATAACAATATGGTGTAAGACAAGTGCAATTAGGTGTTGTTCTATTAAAATAGTTTATAAAAGTGACATAGAATCCAGTTTTAAAGTTACAAACAGTGGATACGAATATTTAAATAAGTTGAATAAAAATTACAGTGATATAATATCGGTGAAAGCAATGTAAATAGTTAGTTATGGAATAAACAAAGAAAAGTTCTAGAAAAGCACATGAGCAAGTAAAAATGGCGCGTAAAATATTGTTAAAGATAGCAAAAAAAAAACCTGAATCTTCGGATATAACCTCCGTTGCTTCCTGCGCCTGTGTTCTGCTGGTTTTCACAACGGGAAACTGGAGAATATTTCTGCTATGGTCCCTCGGGATGACTTGAACTTTTTAGAAATCTCCAAGTCCGACGGCGGCTTGATCGGATGACCGGTCTCGAGCATCCGAAGATGTTGGTCGTTGCACGGTGAAATTTATGGCGGGTAGTTTACGTATTGAAAACTTTAAAAATTCGTAATTCTTGAACTATTTGGTCGGCAGGTGTTAAACTTGGTCTACAGGTAGATCGTAGGTATGTGTAACGTTTTGTAGACTTAAAAATCTCCAGCACTTAATAATTTCGCCAATTTATTTTAATTACTTCGGAGCACAAAAAACGTGACCTCTCACTGTAACGACTAATTACCGACGCTTACTTTTTTCACTTGTTTTTAATTGCATAATTTGCCGTAAATCGCTCCATTCTTTACTTGCATTATCTTTTTGAATATTATTCATTTAGACATTTTTACAGAGTAAAACAGTTAAAAAAATTACAATTTGATTTATAAAATAACTTTAGTTGAATAACATATGTTTATGTGTTTACAAACACTCTGTCAATATCGGTTTATTTTCGGGTTATTGCACCGTTAAAATTGTGGGCGGGGCTTAATCGTTCAAATGCATTTGAAAATAAATACGTTACATTTGTTTGAATAAAAACGCGTTAAATATTAATTTGAATTAAAAATGAATATAAACATTATAATAAAAAAATAGAAAAATAAGTTAATTATTTCAAAGCAAATTTGTCGTCAAAATAACGTATTTATACTTTGAATCAATCTTTCCCCTTCTAGGTATTAAAGTACATAGTAGATATAAATATTATGGTTACATGTATTCTTTGTTTCTTTCAGAGAAAAAAACCCTTCTTGCAATGCCTCAATATATATATATATATATGTATATATAAAGATAATTATTTCGTGACCTTTGTATGTTATGGTAAATTCAATTTGTTGGCGATTTAAGGTCTGGTTTTACTTCAAAATGTATACATGCTGTCCCGTAAAAAACGCCAACATTCATAATTCCGTTATTTATTGTCCGGTTTTATTTAAACAAAAAGTAAATTTAATAGCATCAAAAACACTATAAGATAGCAGTGTTTTATTTGTTTTCAATTGTTTTCATTAATGTCAAACGACAGTCAAGTTTTTGATTTTAAATGGCAACATATATATTTTTGGCTATATTCGGATTGGTTTTTTTTTTCTGAATTCAACGATGTATAACATGTTTATTTTTGATAAACGTTTATTGCAAAAAAAAACTTTAGAAATTTCATCTTTGTCTTCCATTATTTATAAATATTCGAATGTGTCATGAAACATTGGAAATGTAAGTATTATAAATATTATTATAAGAAACAAAACACTTTACAATAAATGTTGAATTTGCCCTCCACCTTGTTCAACACATATCGCACATCTCCTAATTACTCCAAAGGTCGCATTTAAAAGACAAGCGGCAGGTACTTCTTGACAAGTGTTAATAATTCTTTGTCTTAAAATGTCAACATTTTCTGGAGTTGTTAAATAAACTCGATCTTGTAGATAAGCCCACAACCAAAAATCGAGGGGCGTAAGATCCGGTGATCGCGCAGGCCACTCGATAGGACCGGATGTTCCTATCCACCTATTTCCAAATTGGATGTTCAACAAATCAGTATTTACTCTGGCGTTGTGCGCGGGAGCCCCATCTTGTTGAAAAAATATTCTATTTAAATTTGCCAAAGGTAATTCATCTAAAAAGTTTGGGAGATTTTCGTGTAATAAAGTGTAGTATTTTTCTTGATTTAAGCAACCATCTATGAAAAATGGCCCAATTAATTGATCACCTAAAATGCCACACCAAACATTTACGTTGAAACGTCTTTGAAAATTATTTTCAATTACAAATCTCGGACTGTCTGCACTCCACTGTCGATGTATGTTTCTATTAAAAATACCGTTGTTGCTGAAAGTGCATTGATCAGACCAAATTATCCTTCTGTAAAAATTCGGGTCTTGTTCTAATGCATTTAAATAAAAACGACAAATCTGGATTCTTCGGCCAGGATCATTTTGTTCTAATGCATGAACTTTTCGAGCTATGTACGGTTTAAGTTTGTGTTTTCTTAAAATACCATGAACTGTAGTTTTTGATACTCCAATATTATGTGCAATTTCGCGAATCGAAGTTCGTGTATTTTGCTGTACTGCAAGAAGAACATCTAATTCCTTATCTTCGGAGAATTTCCGTTTTTGTGTTTTTGATTTGGTAAATGATCCATAATTTCTTAAATTCTTTTCAATTCTCTGAAATATTTTCGAACCTGGAACTTCTCTGTCCGGAAAACGTGCACTGTACCGACGAACTGCTTGAAGGCGATTGTTATTACATTCAAAGAACACTTGTAACATGTCCGTTAATTCATTATTTATTTTTAACGAAAATACGCTTTTTGTTGCGGCAAAACGTTCAAACAGGATAATACAGAAAACTTAATAATGTCAAACTGACACTTAAGGCACATTGACATAATGCTAGTGGACTGGGCCCAGTCTACTATAATGAAAGATGAAATTTATAAAGTTTTTTTTTTTTTTTATCATTAGGAGATGTGCGATATGTGTTAAACAAGGTGGCGGGCAATTTCAACATTTATTGTAAAGTGTTTTGTTTCTTATAATAATATTTATAATACTTACATTTCAAATGTTTCATGACACATTCGAATATTTATAAATAATGGAAGACATAGATGAAATTTATTATTATTATTTATTTAAGTTTTTTTTTTTGCAATAAACGTTTATCAAAAATAAACATGTTATACATCGTTGAATTCTGGAAAAAAAAACAATCCGAATATAGCCAAAAATATATATGTTGCCATTTAAAATAAAAAACTTGACTGTCGTTTGACATTAATGAAAACAATTGAAAACAACTAAAACACTGCTATCTTATAGTGTTTTTGATGCTATTAAATTTACTTTTTGTTTAAATAAAACCGGACAATAAATAACGGAATTATGAATGTTGGCGTTTTTTACGGGACAGGCTGTACCTATATTTGAAACAATCCTACATGTGTCGGCAAGTGATGCCTTTTTCAAGGAATATAAAATATAAATGACAGTATATTAATGTCATACGTATACATTTGTATTTGCTATGGATAAAATTATTCAAAGATACATTCTAATATAATAATAATAAATCATGCCTTAATATTCTAAAATAGATAGACAAGAAGAACAGGGAAACACAAGACATGAGTTATTATTACATATGCGCCCGTGGAGCGACTTAAGATGTTAAGCAGTCGGCATTCGCCTTAAACGAGAAGGAAAACCACGAAAACCTACTCGGACAACCAGACAGGGATCAAAATGCGGAACTGTCAGCATGATAAGCAAATGTACAGATATTTAAATAACATAAGATATATAATTATATAACAGCAACATATATTATGATGGTAAATTGCAGATCGTTACATAATTAAGTTATAGTATATACTGCTTAAATTTTTTATATCACTTTTGTTGTTAATTGAATTTTTTTCCTGTTTAATAATCATTTCTTTAATTTCCCTTTTCATTGTGTGTTGTTCTATATCAATTATTTGTGTGTTTTCAAAATGAAAAGGTAATCGCGTTGTAGTTTGTGTGTAGATAAAGCAGTTTTGTCTGTTTTAGAGTATTTGTGGGCTTGTATTCTTTTGTATAAATATTGTTTAGTTTGGCCTATGTAGTAACTATCGCAATCGCGACATGGTATTTTATAGATGACATGTGTTTCTCGCTTTTTTTCTATTTTAGGTTTAAGTTTTGAAAATAAATGTTGATTAGTATTACTAAGTTTATATGTTGTAGCTATATCATATTTTTTTAAAGTGTATTTAATTTTTTCTGATAATTGTGGAACATATGGAATCGTGATATATGTTGTGTTATTGTTTAAATTGTTATTGGTGTCTGCAGTGTTGTATACGTATGACATTAATATACTGTCATTTATATTTTATATTCCTTGAAAAAGGCATCATTTACCGAAACATGTAGGATTGTTTTAAATATATACATTTTGAAGTAAAACCAGACCTTAAATCGCCAACAAACTGAATTTACCATATGTATATATATATTGAATATATAAGTTCTGATTAAAAATATGAAAGGTTTCCAATAATAGAGTGGATAACTTACATTAGTTTAATTGTGAATTAATAAATTAAACAATGTGAGGTGTCTTAAGATGTATTAGCAATTAAGTTTCTTAGTGCTAGCTTCTTACACCCGTCCTTTTATCAATATAGAATATGCAAATAGAAAATACTTATTTTAAACTTTACAGTTCAATTGTATATGAAATTTAAAAGAAATTCCAATAACAATGAAGCAAATTATGTTAAATATTAAAGGAATAAAAACAAACAAACACAAATAAGAAATAATTTATTCTAACCCAGGAAAATATTGTTCAACCTCCTACAGTTTGGCATACATTAGAATGTGGTAACAATGAAGTTTGAATAAAATTTAAAATATTATATGCCTTAAGTCTTCATATTTCACGTTCTACATGTATTCTTGCACTAAACTGGGCTGTGGTTAGAAATGGTGGAATGTTAACATTAACCTCTGATTCCAATGTTGCAATCAGGGCCCAACACATAACCAGATTACTAGAAATATCTTATTTATTCATTATCTTCCTTTCAATCCTGTAATCAACTTTCTAACATAATTTTAAGTTATCTATTACACTTTCACTTATCATTGGACTAAATGTTCTTTCTACAGATATGAAAAACATTCTAAAATGATTCTTAATTTACTACAATAATTTACTTCACGTTTCGTAATGTTAATTCTAGAAAGCTAACCTCAGAACTAAGGTTATTTACCGAAAATTATCAAAATAAAGATTATTTCCACGGAAATTCGTTCGTTTTGGTAATAAGATATTTACCACCTCTAAAAACTAACGCTTTTTATGTTAATAAAAAATAAAAAGTTCAAGACTAGTTAATTCTTATGGAGCAAATACTTGTTTGGATTCACAACCTTTGCCTACCACAACAAAAATGGCGTCGTGACGTCAGACACTAATAGAGTGTATTGGACGTGTTACCACCTATCATCTGTTTGTGTAACCTCTCGTGCCACTAAACGCAGCGCTGCCTAACATCTGTCAGTCCAGCCTCCCGTGCTGCTAGACGCAGCCCCCCCACTTGTCGAACACCTAAAACTACTACCTCGATCTGTTATCTCTCTCTCACATTTGCCGAGGAGTTCTGTCATACACATTTTGTTGTACATAAGGCATATTCTTAAATTAGATAGTTTACTAGAAATAAAATATTATTGTAACAATCTATTAAATCAAAGCAATTCTATAAGTTTATTAGAATTGAAACTAAATTTACTTTCGAATATAAAAAACGGAAAAAGTCTTGATTTGAAACAGATTTGAAACAGAAATAAGAAAAACACTCTAACCACAATATATATATATATATATATATATATATATATATCAATAAACACTATATACTAAGTTGCCATCTGCAGTAGAATAACCTTAAAACCGAAAAAATGTTAAACGTAGCGTTTTTGGCTAAGGTAAACCTTAGAAGATATGCTCTTCACCGAATCGCCAAAAACGCTACGTTTAAAATGTTTTCGGTTTTAAGGTTATGCTACTGAAAATGGTAACTTAGTTGCCGAAACACGTATATAGTATTTATTGATATATATTGTGGTTAGGGTGTTTTTCTATTTCTGTTTCAGATCACAAGCCACAGTCTCCACCAATTTCGGATGAAACAGATTTATTTAATCCGAAACAATCTTTTTAGTGCGTTATTATTAAAATTTGAGTTTTTTCTACTTTACTGGTCGTCCCAATGTTGTTACGCCCGATCTTTTAGAAAATGTTAATCAAATTGTTGCACAATTGTTGTCTGGTTATGTTAATTTGCGGAATCATAAGTACCATTGCGTGCGAGTTAAAATTGGTGTTGGGGTGGCAATGTCATCACAAGAAATTATTGAAACAATAATCTTTAGAGAAACAATTAACGCCAAAGACACGCGGCCAATATTTTAGAGCCAATTAAAAATCATTTGGTCAACATACAATTAATCATTGGTTATTCCCAACATGATTCAGCCATACCACACACTGCACATGCAAGTATGAATTATTTAGAGTAATTTTTTCCAGTTCGCTAAGTATAGGTTTATTATGGTTAAGTAGATAGATCACCTGATTTGACGCCTCAGGGTTTCTTTTTATTCGTAGTTATTTGTGTGTTTAAAAAAAAGATAAAAAAAAATAATAAAATCAGACTCTGCAATCCAACGCAAAACAACGCATAAAAAATTGAAATACAGTTAAGTAGATCCTTTTCTCTAGGACCAAAAAAATATTTCTATAATAGTTTTGATTAGACGACGTCTATAAAATATATCGAGTGAGAAACAATTAATATGGGATAGATACATTAAATTTAATAAATTCGGACAAAAAGTAAAATAGATAAATAAATGAAAATCGGCATATATTATTCAAAATTAGAACTTTATTGCGTAGTTACTTTCACATTATTTGTCAATTATGAGTATTATCTGATCCTAAAGCGTCAATTGGTAAAGATGCACAATGTACAGTAGTATAGCGAGGCATAGAGCTTCCATTTTTCTTGCCTTTGTGATATTTCGATAAATGTTCTTTACAGCTTCTCCGGCTCACAAAGAACATATTACAGAGGTTGCAGGAATAAGGATGTGGCACTCTCAGATGTTTTTGTAGATCCTGCTTAGTTCTTAGTTCCATAGAACATTCAGGACAGTTTGATATGAGTACAGAATGTTTTAAATCATCATGCAGTTTCAAGTCCTCTCTAAAAAGAAATTGTAAAGCTGATTGCATATTATGTTGAAATTTCGTATATTTTTACGACTGAGTTTGCTAATAATACACTACTTCCAGCTTTCGTTGTGTGATTGTTGTAATAATTAATATTTTGCTGCTTTCTATTAGATATATAGCAGCTAGCAATATGAATTGTTAATCGTTTCTACAACCACCACACGACAAAGCCTAGAAGAAGATTAATATGTAAATTTTGTAATAGTGTATACAGTGTATATAGTATATAGGTACACTAGATTATTTATTTACTAATACTCACCGTGACGTAAATGTTTTTGTTGCATAACATTCATAGCATACATATTTAGCTAACATTCCATGATCTTTTTTTTTGTGATCAGTCAACCTGTCAAGACTATAAAATTCTAATGAGCAATTATTGATACATTTGTATTTTGTTATTTGTTCCACCGATGAATCATCATATTGTCCACCTACAGATCTGGTACGTTCGTTTGATAAAATTCCATTTAAACCATTTTCAGAATTTTCAAGATTTCTTGTTACGTGTTCTTCATTATTGTCACTTGATCTACAATAAGTAAATACATTTTTACAATCTAATTATATGGTATCTTTATAGACTAACCTGTCGGATTCTTGATACTCTAAAGAATTCATTGATTGCAACAGTCTCCGACTTCTTCTTTTTATTGGCTCGCTACAAGTAGTTAAATTCGATTTTGACCTTTTACCCCTTGACCAATTGTGACCTCTTCGTCTTCTTCTACCTCTAATACTACCCCGTCTTCTGTCAAATGTAATTTGTACTTCACGGTCAGCATATGGTGTACCTTTATAATAATGAATACATATTTTTACTAAATCACATGAAAATTTCATCTCTTAAATCTTACCATAATGAGTATTAGAATCAATTTCATGTATTTCTCTAAAAGGACTGCTTTCAACAGGTGCCAATAAATCACCAATACTTTGATCAACTTCAGTTTCGTGCACTATAAATGCATTTTGAACTTCTCTGTCAGTATATGATGTTCCAGCACGGTAATGAGCAACTGCAAGTAGTTATTAAGTAACAACATAACTTCCATTTCTGAAACTTTACCATAGTGGATATTATCTTCTGTTTGATGTACGTCTTT
The DNA here is from genome assembly GCA_935421215.2 of Melolontha melolontha. Classification (NCBI taxonomy): domain Eukaryota; kingdom Metazoa; phylum Arthropoda; class Insecta; order Coleoptera; family Scarabaeidae; genus Melolontha; species Melolontha melolontha. The sequence continues at coordinate 868,349 of CAKXYW020000036.1, read as the reverse complement.
AAACGAACTACCACACACCGATCTACTACGTTTATTAGGTAACATTCCATTTAAGTAATTTTGAGAATTTTCAAGATTCCTTGTTACTTGCCTCTCATTATCCCCACTTGGTCTACAATAAGTAAATACATTTTTTTCAATATCTAATAACAAGGTATTTTTGTAGACTAACTTGTCTGACTCTCGATACTCTAAATAATTTATTGATTGCAATGGTCTTCGACTTCTATTTATTGGCTCACTACAAGTAGTTAAATTCGATTTTGACCTTTTACGCCTTGACCAATTGTGACCTCTTCGTCTACCTCTTTTTCTGCCAAATGTAATTTGTACTTCACGGTCAGCAAATGGTGTACCTTTTAATTATGAACACATACATTTTTTATTAAATTACATGAAAATTTCATGTTTTAATTCTTACCATAATGAGTATTAGAATCAATTTCATGTACTTCTCTAAACGGACTACTGTGAACAGGTGTCAATAAATCATCAATATTTTGGCCAACTTCAATCCTGTACTCTGTAAATGTATATTGAACTTCTCTGTCAGCATATGGTGTTCCATCACGGTGATGAGGAACTATAAGTACTTATTAAGTAACAACATAACTTGCATTTCTGAAACTTTACCATAATAGGCATTATCTTCTGTTTTATGTACGTCTTTAAAGAAACTAGCACACACCGATCTGCTACGTTTATTTGGTAAAATTCCATTTAAATAATTTCGAGAATTTTCAAGATTATTTGTTACTTGCTTCTCATTATCACCACTTGATCTACAATAAGTAAATGCATTTTTTTCAATATCTAATAACAAGATACTTTTGTAGACTTACTTGTCTGATTCTCGATACTCTAAATAATTTATTGATTGCAAGGGTCTTCGACTTCTTCTATTTATTGGCTCACTACAAGTAGTTAAATTCGATTTTGACCTTTTACGCCTTGACCAATTGTGACCTCTTCGTCTACCTCTTTTTCTGGCAAATGTTATTTGTACTTCACGATCAGCATATGGTGTACCTTTATAATAATGAACGCATACATTTTTTATTAAATCACATGAAAATTTCATCTTTTAATTCTTACCATAATGAGTATTAGAATCAATTTCATGTACTTCTCTAAAAGGAGTACTGTGAACAGGTGCCAGTAAATTATCAATGTTTTGATCAACTTCAGTTTCACACTCTGGAAATGCATTTTGAGCTTCTTTGTCAGCATATGGTGTTCCGGCACGGCAATGAGCAACTACAACTACTTATTAAGTAATAACATAACTTCTATTTCTGAAACTTTACCATGGTATGCATTATCTTCTGTTTTATGTTCATTTTTAAAGGAACTACTTTGACCGAGTCCAAAAAACTCAGAAACATTTTGGTGAATTTCAGTTTCGCATTTAGTAAATGCAGATTCAGCATCACTATCAAGATGTGGAGACCCGTCATAATGATGCACATCTACAAATATTTATAGAATTACAATATAAGAAAATTTCAGTATTGTTGGTGTACATTTATAATAATATACACAAATACTTTTATTAAATCACATAAAAATTTAATCTCTTAATTCTTACCATAATGAGTATTTGAATCAATTTTATGTACTTCACTAAAAGGACCGCTTTCAACAGGTGCCAATAAATCATCAATATTTTGGTCAACTTCAGTTTCACACTCTGGAAATGCATTTTGAACTTCTTTGTCAGCATATGGTGTTCCGGCACGGTAATGAGCAACTACAACTACTTATTAAGTAATAACATAACTTCTATTTCTGAAACTTTACCATTGTAGGCATTATCTTCTGTTTTATGTTCATTTTTAAAAGAACTACTTTGACCGAGTCCCAAAAACTCAGAAACGTTTTGGTGGATTTCAGTTTCGCTTTTAGTAAATGCAGATTCAGCATCACTATCAAGATGTGGAGCCCCGTCATAATAATGTACATCTACAAACATTTATAGAATTACATAATAAGATAATTAATTTCAGTTTTTCTATTTCTACCATGATATATATTTTGCATATCCTCATTTACTTCTTCAAAAGAATTGTCGTGTTCAATTGTCAATAATTTAACGACATTATGATCGACTTCAGTTTCATGTGCTTCATAATTCAATTTACGTAGATTATTTATAAAACGCTTATATACATGCGAAAATTTATTATTGTAATCTTCTTGTCCTCCCATAGAAATTTTTGACAACATTTGCTTTTTGATATAGAGTAAATTTTTTAACAAATATACACACGGACTGCATAGTCCATAATCATCATGTAAATATTCTTCCTAGATACGTGATAAATATGTCGAACTTGTTTCATTATAAATTTAAAATGTTAGTACTTACACAGGGACCGAAAAATTCTACTATATAATTCTTGATAGGCCATAAAGTACGACCATAGATCACATTTATTTTAAAAAGTCGTGTTTCTCTTTTACATAATAAGCACGGTAAAAACACCATGATATTATTATTTATATAAGGAAATATTTCTTGAATTCCTAAAATACCGTTTAGTTACAACTTAATTTAGTTTGGTTATACATAAGAATATGTCGCCCTAATAATATCTTCGAAATAACCTCTAAAGGACCCCAAAGGAAACAACTTTTTCTAATAAAATAAATACGTACATACTAAAAAGGTATACCTAGGTTATCTATGCGATCAACACACATTATTTACCAAATCTTGGTAATTAATAGTCGATGAAATAAAAATGAAAAAATAATATAACTTAATCTCCACTTTATTGGTAAAATACCATAACAATTGTTTCGATAAACAGTGTCTCTTCCTCAGATGGCGTTGTGTTACGAACTAAACCTGAATGGTGTTAACAAATTTAAACTTAAACAAACTGTTATAATTAAAAAATACTTAGAAGGATAGTTTAATAATGGACACTTTACGTTCAAGATGTAAACCTTATTACAAAATTTACCGAGTACAAACATAAAAACGTGAGAACCAAAATAAAATAAAGATTCAGATGTGAAATAGGCCTAATGAAAATAGTTTAAATTTAACTGGTTTAAACAAAAACAATAAACATGATTTTGCTAAATACCTACCATAAACCGTCATATGCTGATACAGTAATTTATAATAAATCTATACATCCATACTCCCATAAAATGGCTTCGTTCGATTCGTTGATTCATAGACTTACTGGTGTTTATTGTTTTTGCTTAAACTAGTTAAACTTAATCTATCTTCATTAGGCCTATTTCACATCTGAATTTTTATTTTATTTTTGTTCTCACGTTTTTATGTAAAGAACACTTCGATTTCAAAAAAATATTAATAACTAACGTATGATCAAAAAGTCTTTGGATCGCTATTGCCGTGGAATTTATGAGATATGTATGAAATTATTTATTTCAATTAGTTTTGACATTTACTTGACAACTTTGAAGTCAGCTGGTTATAAAATATACATAAAATGCAACTAATTACTGTGAAGCATCTGTTCGCACAACAAATGGTAGAGTAAAATCTGGGTGATGTAAACGGAGATTTTCTACAAAGTTTTCTTTTAAAGTTGTGAAGCATAATTCGCATTCAGCTGTCCAATTCCATTTCTTCCCCTTTTTGATTAGTTCCAACAAGGGTAACGTTTTCTCGCTATAGTTTGAGACAAATTTCCTATAATAATTTAACACTCCTAAAAAACTTCTTAACGTTTTTAAATTCTTCGGTCTCGCATACTCCTGTATGATATCTAACCGTGTCGGGTCTAATAAAATGTTATTCTGATTAATCACATATCCTAGATAGTTAATCTCATGTCTAAAGAGTTGACATTTCGCTAAGTTAAGTTTCATACCATGAGTTTTTAAAGTGTTAAGGATAATGTTAATATGTTGTAGGTGTTGTTCCACAGTTTCGGAAAATATGATAATGTCGTCTAGGTAATGCAAAGCGAATTCATCATATCGGTCTAGTATACGATGTAGAAAACGTATCAGAGCGGCTGGTGATGTCTTTAAACCAAATGGACATACTCTAAACTGATATACTATTCCATTCACTAAGAAACCACAGTATTTCCTGGATTCCGGTTCTAAGTTTATTAACCAAAAAGCATTCTTTAAGTATAATTTACTATAAATTTGTTTACTTCCGCATTTCGTTAATAAGATGTCTATGTTTTGCGGCATTTCGAATTCTGGCTTAATTCGTTTATTCAGAGCTCTCGCGTCTAAGCATATTCTTAATGATAGGTCCTTCTTTTGAACTATTACAATGGGATTAATAAAATATGTGTTCGATCTCTCAATAATTCCGGATTGTTCTAATCTCTCTAATTCTAAACTAACTTTCTGTTGGTAGTAGTACGGAATCGGGTAATTCTTACTTATTAATGGGCAGTCATTGTCAATATTAATTGGATGTTCATATCCTTTTGCAAAAACAATATCGTTATTTATTAAAGTGATGTTTTCGTTTAAAATGTTAATTAATTGCGGTACGACGTTTGTATAAGGTATTTCTTGTTTATCAATTATATTCGTTATATCATTCTTATCATTTATAATGTCAGTTGTCTGTAAATCCTCCTTAATCTTGACCTCTTCTTCGCCCTCGTAACTATCTAACGTTCCTAACAAATCTGGCCTATTATTCACTCCTATATATTCATTATTTATAATATTATCATTTCCAACTCTATCAATAAACCTTTCTTCTGCTCTCCTATAGTACGGTACATTATATTCTAATAAATTATTTATTACAACTGCTAAAACTTCTTTCTTATAAGTATTATATTCGTGCACTTCCTCTACTGACAAATGTTTGTTAAATGTTAAATTGTTCTTTCCAATTGATAAAATACCTTTTTCAAAATTCAATATCATTTTCAACCTGTTGATATTGTCTATACCCAATATACAGTCATATTGTAACTTCTCTATTACGTAACAGTGAATTAAATAACCGATTTCGTTTATTCTTATTTCGGTATTGAGTTGCTTGGTGACAGTGCCCATCTTTCTTCCATTTGCGGTAACTATGTCGGTACCCTTAGTTTTAACAACGTGTTGTTCGTATCCCTTTATTTGTTTTGCCAGATCTTCTCTAACTAATGTAATCTCGGCTCCGGTGTCGATTAAACAATTTAATTTTATGTTGCTGAATTGTAAAATAATAATGGGTAGAGAATATACTTCATTTACGGCGTCCCCTGCGTCTTCTATGTTTATGAATTCCTCCGGTGATTGGTAAAATTTTATATTTTGTAACTTCCAGAACATGTTATAGCCGTTATTCTTATTTAATTTTGTTGGTTTGACGGTCCGGGTGTTGGGTTCAGATACGGATCGTCTTGTAAAATTGGAGTTTTTTTTTGTAGCTCCTCTAGGTCTGTTCTGTCAGGTGATAACGATCTATGTCGCCGGTAAGCATTATTACCTCGACCTCTTCCTCTACTTGCGTAGTGATTTATTCCGCGTCTCGATTGGTGAGTTTGTGTGCGCTGCGTGTTATAAGCATCGTTATTATCGGGTCGGTTATGGTTATAGTTGTTGTTCGAAGAATTATTATGATAATTGTTCGGATAAGGTCGGTTGTACGTATGTTGTGTATTCGGTCGATTCTGATTATTATAATTATTGTGAGGGTGGTGATTGTAGTTGTTATTATTATTGTTATTATTCGGGTTGTATGGTCGAGAGGTTGCTGGTGGATAACGATTGTTTTGCGCATAATTATTGGTGTTGTTATTGTTAGAATAATTATTGAAGCGTGGTATGGGGTTGGGAATGTAGTTCGGTGCTTGTGGGTTCCTAGTGTTGTTCGTCCGATTATTAGGCTGTTGTTGCTGGTTGGTTTCAGCGAAATCGTCCAGTCTTCGGAGTATCTCGATTAGAGAGTCCATGTCAGTGACCTTCTGACAGATAATCGCCTGAGTATCCGTGAAAATAAAGTGGTTTAACAATAGGCGCGCGATCATTGATTCACTCATGTCGCTGATGTGTTTGCACTGGTTGTATACGCGAGATGCATACATCTCCCTCGTCACTTGTCCCAATCTAAATTTCCCTGTTAACAAGCGAACTTTGGCCCTGTTCTGCTGGTTCTCGTCCCAGTAGTTCTTCGTAAATAACACAACAAATTGATCTAAAGAGTGGCAATGTTCCTCTATCCTTTGAAACCATTCTTGTGCGCTATTCCGCAATGTCGCTCGCACTACTTCGATCCGGTGTTTCTCGTCCATAACGTCCTCTAAATACCGTAGTATCCCATTTAAATACGCCATGGGGTGTACTCTAGTCATATCTCCGTCAAAATGTTGTAAGTTTTCGATTTTTATTATCGAATTACCTGTATTTATGTTATGTATAGGTGCTGTGTAAGTTCTAAGTTTATTTTCTAATTTGTGTAAGTTGTGCTGCGTTTCATTATAATTTTCGGTTTGTACAGTTTTCATATTATCTAGATTTAAGTTCACCGCCTGTATTTCTTGATTATGCATTTCTTTATTTTCGTTAATTTGTGTAGTAAGTTCGCGTCTTAGATGTTGGGTCTGTTCCTCATTGATTTGATTATATGTTGTTAACTTTGTATCTAATGTACAATTATTTTCGAGTATTATTTTATTTAAGTCTTTGTGAAGTTCTTTGTTCGCTGTATTGATTTTTGATTCGGTTATTTCGTAAATTTGAGTGGTTGAAGTTTCTAGTTGTTGTGCCCACTGTAAATTTTGCGCTTTAACGGTCTCATCTAGTTTTAGGAGATACTTCAACTCATTCTGCTCCATGGCCTTTTGTGTTGCGGTGATTTCTGCGATTTGTACGTCGATATCCCCCTTGAATGTATTAAGTTTCATTTCTATGTTTGTGTTGTTTAATTCTATTTTTTCATTTATATTAATTAGGTTAACTTCTAATCTCGTCGTAAGTTCGTTATTTAAATTTGTTAGGTCGTTATTTAAGTTATTTAAATCTTGTTTTAGTTCGCGATTGTTAGTATCTAGTTTGTTGTTAGTGTTATCTAATTTATTGTTAAGGTCTTTATTTGAATTGTTTATATCTTGTTTTAAGTCTTGGTTGTTGGTGTCCAATTTGTTGTTAGTGTTATCTAATTTGGTATTTATATCTTGTTTTATTTCTTGCATTTGTGCCATTAACATATTAAACATGTCCATTAATTTACTATCAGGCGAAACACTGGCTTCCCCTGAAACGGACGGTTGCGGTACTGCAATATCCCCCTGTTCACTCCGGTCTTCTTCTACTGCGTCTTTCGGGGTCTTAGCTCTGTGTCTAGTATCCATTTTAGAGAATATTTAGTTAGTTTGTAAATTATATTAGTATTTGTACGGGTAGTTGTAATTATATTGTAAATATGTTGGTTGTAAAATGTTGTTGTTTATAGTGTTATTAGATTTAATGTACACACGTAAATGCAATGACAAATAACAAAATATATGTATATAAAAGAAATATGAGTCTGCACTTTAATATTTCCCTGTAACAACCTTTTGAATATCTTACCGATGGTCTCGAATACAGCAATCCCCTGAAATGCAAACTGTGTTCTCTCTCTGAAGTTCCACAAAGACAAAATAACAAATACATAAACAAATAGTACAGTATGGTAAATGCGAATACAACGGTTCTCCTTGTTTTTTATTAATTCTTTGTGCCACGAAACTTTGTTACTTGAGAAAGTGTTCCTTCTTAATATATTTGACAATAGAGTGACTTTTTATTGAAGTGTGGAGTAGAAGTACGCCCCAAAACGTTAGGGCGCCAAAATGTTATATTGCAAAATTGCCCCACTACGTTGGGATCGCCAAAATGTTATATTTCAAAAGGCGTTAATATTTAAAAATGTTTATTATCGTTATAAAGGTCCCAAAAGTTGGGCTGACAAAATGTTATATTGCAATGAATATTAATATATACGTGAATGTTAATATGTAAATAAATAAATGTAAAATGAATGTTAGTTATAAAAGTTATATACAATTCAAATCGGGCTCGTTCAATACTTATCTTTCTTTTGTTATTTTGGTCGTCGGCTAGCTTCTTTAATTTCTTCAGGGTTAAGGTAGGTTCACCTCTCTCCACTTTGACTTTATGTACGTAGTTTATTTAATTGGGATCGGAACAATATCTCAAGTATATTACAAAGAAAACCAAAGTAAAATATTGACAATTAACTTTATTAATAAAGAATTATCTAGCAAAGTTGGGAATTTATATTAACAATTTTCGTGACACACAAATAACAATACGGGAGATACACTCAACAGTTGGTATTCTTATAGTCTAACAATATGGTGTACGACAAGTGCAAGTAGGTGTTGTTTTATTAAAAGAGTTTACAAAAGTAACATAGAATCAAGTTTTTAAAATTACAAACAGTGGATTCTAATATTTAAATAAGTGGAATAAAAATTACAGTGATATAATATCGGTGAAAGCAAAGTAAATAGTTACTTATGGAATAAACAAAGAAAATTCTAGAAAAGTATATGAGCAAGTAAAAATGGCGCGTAAAATATTGTTAAAGTTAGCAAAAACCTGCGTCTTCGGATATAGCTTCCGTTGCTTCCTGCTCCTGTGTTCTGCTGGTTTTCACAACGGGAAACTGGATAATATTTCTGCGATGGTCCCTCGGGATGACTTGAGTTTTTTGAAATCTCCAAGTCCGACGGCGGCTTGCTCGGATGACCGGTTTCGAGCGTACCAAGATGCTGGTCGTTGCACGGTGAAACTTATGGCGGGTAATTAACGTATTGAAACTTTAAAAATTCGTAGTTCTTGAACTAATTGGTCGGCAGATGGTAAACTTTGTCTACAGGTAGATCGTAGGTGTGAGTAACGTTGTGTAGACTCAAAAATCTCCAGAACTTAATAATTTCACCAATTTGTTTTAATTAATTCGGAGCACAAAAAACGTGACCTCTCACTGTGACGACTAATTACCGACGCTTACTTTTTCACTTGTTTTTAATTGCATAACTTTCCGCAAAATCGCCCCCTTCTTTACTTGCATTATCTTTTCGAATATTATTATTTTAGACATTTTTACAGAGTAAAACAGTAAAAAAAATTACAATTTGATTTATAAAATAACTTTGGTTGAACAACATATGTTTATGTGTTTACAAACACTCTGGCAATATCGGTTTATTTTCGGGTTATTGCACCGTTAGAATTGTGGGCGGGGCTTAATTGTTCAAATACATTTGAAAATAAATACGTTACATTTGTTTGAATAAACACGCGTTAAATATTAATTTGAATTAAAAATTGAAAGTAAACATTATAATAAAAATAGAAAAATAAGTTAATTATTTCAAAGCAAGTTTGTCGTCAAAATAACGTATTTATACCTTGAATCAATCTTTCCCCTTCTTGGTATTAAAGTACATATTAGATATAAATATTATGGTTACAAGTATTCTTTGTTTCTTTCAGAGAAAAGAAACCCTTCTTGCAATGCCTCAATATATATATATATATATATATATATATATATATATATATATATATATATAATAACTTCGTGACCTTGGTATGATATGATAAACCTAATCAGTAGGCGATTAAAGGTCTGTATATTACTTCAAAATATATGTATTTAAAAAACTCTACATGTTTCGGCTGTATACGCCTTTATCAAGAGAATACAAAATATGAATGACAGGATATAAAAAAATCCTATATCCTGTCATTCATATTTTGTATTCTCTTGATAAAGGCGTATACAGCCGAAACATGTAGAGTTTTTTAAATACATATATTTTGAAGTAATATACAGACCTTTAATCGCCTACTGATTAGGTTTACTATATATATATATATATATATCACTATATTGTCCTAGTGTTTTACAATCGAATAAATTCCAAACACTGAGCTCTGCAATAGTCTTCATCACTTATGTCACTATCTGATAGTATATCATAAAAGCACTTTAATAATATTTTATATTATTAAAAATACCTTTGTATTATACAAAACTGGTGCGGTTTACCTACTCATGTATGTTTCAATTATTCTGATACAAAGCACTCTTTGTTGGGTAATTCCGAGAATGAAAGAGTTTCATAAGACGTAACATAGTTATATGGGAATACACCCTTCTGTCGGATTAATTCAAATTTTTCACCCATATAATATCTTCTAATTTCCTCACATTGTTCAATGTCTAAATAAGATGATAATTTCGTCAAAGAGGAATTCATAAATCGAAATGAGTCTATAAATCTCAACTTGTAGAACACGTTTCTTTTCTTACCATTACAATCTATTATATCTCCCACGTGAACTTTTTTGGAAAATGAAATATATTTCTCTTTATTTTGTGCAATAACATCTACATCCTCCTTTTCCAGTGCCAGCACTTTTACAAACAAATGTGTATCATAATTTGACAAATTATGAAAGATAATAGGTATATATCGGGGCTCTTTATAATTTATATTACATACCATATGTGCTGCACCCCGATAAAATCCTGTCATATGATCATGGTCACGAACTTTTTCTTCAGGGACTGCTATTGCTTTTTCACAAATATGACACACTGTCTCTTGCTCATATTTATCACGCTCCTCATCAGTTAAAGGTTTTATTTCTACCTCTTTACTTAAATAATTTTTATATAAAAAAGTAACATCAGTTTCTAGCTCTCTAATAAAAGATGTGGTTGAATTTTGTCCACGATATAAACGCAATTTACTCAGATTATCATCAAAACTACTGTTCACATAATAGGCAAAAGAATATGGTTCATGTTCGAAACATTTCACAGTAAATGGTTTGGAAGGATCCGGTTCTGACGTATCAATAGGTTTTAATATTGCTTCGAAATCGGCATAAACCACAAAAGGAACTCTTAATTGTCGTTCAACTTAATCAAATTTTAATACATGTTCTGGTAGTTCCTCTCCGTACTTATTGATTTTTAATTCTGTGCCGGGAAACACTGCCTTCACCTGCTTACAATCTTCATTTTCATGTCTTCGTAATTTATCTTCACATGTGAAGAACATTAAACACCCTTCACATATGTATTTTTGATGTCCTGATAAAGATTTCTGTGACGAAACTAGTCGCGACAAATTCTTTATCCAACAGTAATGTGAATTTACATTTTCTGAGGTAACAAGTAATAAATTAATATGAGCTATTCTTCTCCGCTTCTTAAAATATAATGGGCCCACTACTTCTTGAGCTCTCACATTATTCTGAAAACATTCTTCTATACCATATACATTAATGGATATATTATTTTGCTCTTCAAACTTATGGATATCTTTTAAATTTACAGGGAAATGTATATCAGTAAAATCTGCAACTGTACTATAATGTGGATACGATGAAACTCTTTGCGGGAGTCCTACTGGTTCCCTTAAAGCAGAAGTAACGGCCCAAGCGAAACATTAGTTGTCAGAATTTTGAACATTTATTATAGCATTCTTTTTCTTTATTGATGGTGGTAAGTCCATATAAGTGGAACCTCTCAATGGACTAAACTTATTCATATTTACTTCCAAATATAAAACGTTGCTCAATGTCCACCCTGAAATATAATAAAAATAGTAATTTATAACACTGTGAGGAATTAACAATAATCTTATTTTACCTGAATCGCGCTCCTGAAATTCACTCATTTTATTCTTAATCTCATCAATAAAATCTGCGTATAGCTCATATAAATTACTTCCATGGGTTATGACTTTATTTCGAGTATTAAACGATTTTATTTCTACATTTTCCTTCGTCAATAAATAATATAAACCATACAATTCCAAATTCACTTTCATAGAAGTATGTATACTTAGAATACTATCCATAAGTGCTATCACTTTGTCCCTAATATTATTTGCAAATTCTTCCACATCAACGTATATGCGAGACGAATCACATCCTTGATAACTTACTATTCTATCCCCGAACGTGCCAACACTCTTCTTTACACCATTATCGATTATTACGAACGCTTTAGTACGGTGTAGAGTACTGCGGATATGTGCAGTATAACAATTTGTTTCTACATATACATCACAGATATCACATTTCATTAATTCTACTTCGTTATCGCTAAATTTCATTCTCTTCCCTTTACAAGAAGTTAACATGTGGCGACTTCTGTTATCTCTTCGAGTAAACGTCTTCCCACAGTATTCACATTCAAACATATTGACTTATTATTTTCCAAATATGCACTGAATAGAAACAACACCTCCACTGTACCGGCTCAACTGTTGCTGGAATGGAACGACCATCACCACATATACACCTCGTCGAAGGTCATGCTTAATATTATACTATTTTATGTGTGAAAACATTTTAAACTTATAAATTACATTGACTTATTTATACTAGTAACAATAAACATCTTAGCATTATATGTATAATCAATCTAATTAATCAAAGTCATACATTCTACCGTCCATATCATCGATTAAAATAATCGTCTCTATTTCAAATATGTCCTCCTCAATTTCTTCCTCCTCAATATCTACCTCGTCTATATCATCTCCTTGCTCCTCCTCAATATCGTCCTCGATATCGTCTTCAGCTTCACTTAACTCATCATCACTACTCCATTCTAATTCCACTATAATCACTCTATTTTTTCTTTCGTGTGCAGCACCCATATCTACTTATATGTTCAAACAAATATTAAGAAAACTTAACACTTTATGATAGAAAAATTCATTCTACTACTACTACTACTACTACTCCTACTACTACTACTACTACTACTACTACTACTACTACTACTACTACTACTACTACTACTACTACTACTACTGCTATTGGATTGCTTTATAGCCACCTACAGCTGTCATATATTTTCGGAATGTTTGTTATTATCCTATATTTTTATTGACCACAATATTAATATTTTCTTCTGTACAGGAACTTTACATTACAATTGATATGAAAGTGGTGGTAGTTTTCCCTACACAGGGAACACCACCACCTCCAACTCCCCCACCAACGAGCGACACCATTAATCACCCCTCCTCCGCCCTATAGCCCCGTTAGGAGGGGTTAAGGAGGCCTGAGAAGGAGGCAGCCCCCGGTTCTCCCGCTATTCAGTGGGTGGACGGAAGTTAGTGGGTGGGAGACCCCACCGGAATGGGATACACCCACTGAACCCGCTGCAATAAGGACACCAGCCCGAGAGTTGCCTCCCTCGGCGATCCGCCGCCACCGAGGGCACCAATGAAAAAGAAGGGGAGGAAGGAGTATCGGATTAGGATGGAGAATGAAAATTCTCCTCCCTCCTCCTATTCCTCCTCTTCATAGTTAAATAAATTGAATAATTAAAAAATCCTTGTTTCATTTTTTAATCGACATTCATCAATATATATTTATTGATATAGTAAACTTAATTAGTCGGCGATTAAAGGTCTGGTTATTACTTCAAAGTGTATATATTTAAAATAATCCTACATATTTCGGCAATGATGCCTTTGTCAAGGATATAAAAAATATAAACTACTATTATTTTATATTTTTTATATCCTTGACAAAGGCATCATTGCCGAAACATGTAGGATTATTTTAAATATATACACTTTAAAGTAATAACCAGACCTTTAATCGCCGACTAATTAAGTTTACCTTATCATACCAAGGTCACGAAAATACTATATTTATTAATATATGCAATTAGCATCGTTCAGTTTACAGTATGATATCATAAGAGCAATATGAAATTAAAACAACAATCACTTTCCTTGCCTATATTCAATTTTGATGGAGTATTTAATGAAAAACGTTTTACCCGGCACAGTAATCTTTTTGGTGGCGTTTGCAAACGAGCGCTTATAGTGGGACCTTCGGGTTGTGGTAAAACAAATGCTCTACTTACTTTACTATTACATCCTAATGGGTTTCGCTTCAAAAATATTTACATATGCTGCAGATCTCTCCATCAAAAAAAATATGAATATCTCAAAAATATATTGGAAACTGTCCCGGAAATTGGTTACTATGAATATATAGATGCTAATGATATGCCATCGCCGGATAATGTCGCAGACTATTCAGTAGTAATATTCGATGACATACCCGCTATTAATTTAGATATTGTAAAACAGTTCTACTCTTTCGGTAGACATCGTAATTTAGATTGTTTTTTCCTAATTCAGACATACAGTGCAGTTCCTAAACAATTATTGAGGGATAACACAAACTTCCTAATTTTGTTTCAACAAGACTGTACTAATTTAAAACATATATTTAATGATCATGTACATGATTTAAGCTTTGAACAGTTTTTAAGTATATGTAGAATGTGTTGGAAGAAACCTTTCGATATATTTCTTATCGATACTGATTGTAAATTTAATGAAGGAAGATACCGGCAAGGTTTTGATTCCTATATCACATTATGATGTGTCTAGTTCTTACATAAACACTATTTAGTCATTAAAAGAGTCCTACTTCTACAAATCTACATCAGTATGTGAGTATTCGTTAAAGAGTGAAGATAAAATGGAAGATAAATTAGTAAATAATTTAGTGCAAGCTCGCTCAGCTTTAAAAGCAAAATTAAGAACGTTAAAAGCTGACATTGTAGAATCTCAAAGAAAAATTGATATACAATACGCGCCTATAGCCAAACCTCTACAAGAAATTGCGATGAAATTAAATCCCGCTGAAACAAAGACAGATAGGATGCATCGTGAAAGTATTACTGAGGATATATCTGAAGCTTGGTCTGACATTGATTCGAATATATCACATGGCGCAATGGCTGGAACATCAGTTATACGACAAGGGAGAACACCTTCACGAAAACGTGTGGCCTGGTTTAGCCCAAGTACTCACTCTTCTCCGACGAAGCGGCCTTATGAAAAACTTAGCACAACGCCTCAAGCAACCAAAGCTAAAGCAATTTCTTCTGATTTAAAACCTCGGTTGTCGGTATCATTTGCACCACCTGTCAAAACTGCACCAAAACCTAGGATGTCAACATCATTTATGCAACCGACATTTATAGAAGATGATTACATAGGGGAACTGCTACCACAATATTCACTAGAAGAGGGAGGAGATCCAAGTGCAGAAGAAACTAATACAACCGGTAGTGTGGATTTAGAAAAATCAATGGCTCATGCCATTTCACTATTGGGTACGAAACCATCAAGATCAATAATTGCTAATAAATCTATGAATAAAACGCTCTTAGAAACGGATGAAGTGAGGGAATCATTGAAAGATTATAATCCCACGATACGCCCATATCTTATTGGTTTAATGATAGACGAAAATGAAGAATTTGATGAAAAGTATGGTGTACATGAAATGGATACTAATTTAAAAATGGGACAGGCAGATATTAGATTTGATGGGTCCAACATTGTAATCGGTGGATTTACATATAAAGCCACTAAGGGTTTATTAGAATTACTTTTCAAAAAGAAACCAGGTAAATTTTTATATGCTGATGCGAAGAATTATAAGTACATACTCAACGACACTCACTCTGCGCGAGTTGATTATGATCCTGATAAGAAGTATGCTGCCAGTAAAGCTAATAAATACACATCAATTATTAAACCTATTTTACAAGGAAAGAAACCTGAAGTTTGGTGGTCTCGAACCTGGAAGACTGGTTTAGGTTTATCAAAAATATTACCAGTAAAAAAGACGCTTATACCTAATAATGAAATTGAATATAAGTATTAGGACGATGTGAATGAATTGTGTGATAGATTGAAGTTGCTAGTAGCCTCGAAGAATGCCGGTCATACAGCAAACGAAAACGAGATAATAGCAATCATTGAGGAATTGAAGGAGGCTAAAATTATAAAATAGTCTCTCTGTATACTCTGTAAAGTCTTGGTTGTATGACAGTTTATATTTCGACACCAATGATTGGTAACGATGACAATAGATAAATTTGGAAGACACATACACAAGCATGTCCTTAAGAGACATTTAATGGATGTCGACGTAGTCTCAGACTTTCTCAAACATCCTAAATTTCAAGAAGTATTACAAATGCATAGAAAAAATATTCCTTCTCCCAGTGCAACAGAAACTTCGAAGTATATTATTCCAATATATAGTGACGGTTCCATTAACCTCATGGGTTATTATGTAAGTACGTCATTGGCGAAACAGACTTAGTTATATAAGAATAAATTATATCGTGGGAAGGTTATAAATGTCCACTATTCTAACGAGAAATTAACAGCACTGCAAATTAATAAGGAACTATTTAATTCCAAGAGACCGATAGAATTGACAGAAGGAACAACGTTTAGGTTGATATACGTTGGTACCAAACCTACGCCACCAAAAACAGAAGCAGTATTTGCGGAAATAGTCATTTAAGGAAATGTCGTCAATTAGGAGGGATGTTGTAAATGAAATACATAGACCAGCTCGGAGGAGGTTTACTCGACGTCGGGTTATCGTAAAAGGATTAAGGATAAAGGAAGGAATTTTTTAATACTCATATTAAGAAACTTATGGATTAATATAATATTAATCATTATACAACTTATTCTAGTTTAAAAAGTTCCATTGTGGAACGTTTTAATCGAACTCTTAAAAATAGGATGTGGAAGGAATTCAGTTTCAATGGAAATTATCGGTGGATTGACATGTTGCCAAAATTAGTGAGAGAGTCCTACAGTACACCGAACGACAGGGTACAAACATGTGGCGGTTAATCAAAAAAACATGCGACACATTTTAAGTTCTGTTTATAGCAACATGAAAGTAAGCGACCCAATCATTTCAAAATTTAAGGTTGGAGAGCCGGTTCGCATCAGCAAATACAGACATGCGTTTTCAAAGATGTATAGACCAAATTGGACTAATGAGATATTCGCTATAAGGAAAGTCCTTCCCCAAAACGTATCTCTTATCTGATTCAAAAAAAGAAAATATTTTAGGTGGCTTTTACGAATCAGAACTCTCAAAAGTGAAACACCCTGACGTTTATCTTGTTGAAAAAGTTTTACGAAGGCAGAAGGGTAAAGTTCTCGTAAAATGGCTTGGAATGCCTTCATCACACAATTCATGGATTTCAAAGGATAATATTTTGTAGGAAGTGAGTTGTACTTAGGATACAAAACAGTATCAAATATGTTCGAAATGTTTTTTATTCAATAATATAAGATATAAATTTTACAAAAGTAGATGCTGTCATTTACAAAACATTTACAAAACACTTGCAAATTTATTAAAAAATACATACAATGCATTTACAAAAACAACAAATATTTACACTGGTAAAATCCTCTAACCCATCTCACACATCTCTTCCAACTCTAAAAGTATATTTCGCAAGTTTTCTTACCGTGCAATCTCTTCTATTTTATGGTGACCCCACGCCAACGTATTACATTTATCGGGAAGGATATATCGTTTATCATCCTTAAATGATAAAGCTACTTTATTTCTCAATTCAGTATAAATTGTGTGTAACTCAGAATGAAATATGTACATTTTCCTTATTATGTTTCCTCCATTTTGCACAACATTCTTATAATCGGTTACCGATAAATTCTTATCAATAACATACTTTTTTACTCCCTTAGCTGTTTTAACAGTCCTATTGACTAATTTAAGACAATAAGCTTTAGCACCTGTTCCATAGAAGCATTCGATAATATCACCCGCGTATTCATCTTTCATTTTTCCCAGTCTAGGCAAACTCGGGGGTATTCCATGTATATTATCCTCAGTGTAATTCGATGTATCAAACATTTCTAAATTTTGCTTTATATCATTATATACGTTATAATTTTGCATACTTACTATCAACGAACCAGTGTCTGTATATAGTAGTGAAACGTCTGGACCATATAAAGGTTTTATGAAATCATAGAAAAAATTATACATTACCCACTTAGCGAGTTCCAAAATTGTAAACCCTACATATATGGGTTTTACATAATCTACACGTACCTTGCATAATTCAATTGCTGTAAGAGAATCGCTAAATACCTTGCAAGACTTAAAATTTGGTTTTGTGATATATGCCTCAGCACCGAGATTTTTATGGATGGTTTCCCAATGGGAAACCAATCTTACATCAACACGATTTTCTACATTTTCCATGGTTTTGCCAAATATGCTGTTCACCATTAATTTATAAAATTGTTTGAAAAACTCATTGCTAGATCCATTTCGTCTTGCAGTATTAAAATCGATATATTTCTTTAACCACTTGCTTTTCTTAAATCGAATACCTCGTCGAATTCCCTTTAATACCAGGCCATTCCTAACACATTGTTTCAAAGTTAAGTGATGTATGACATAATTTGATTTATCTGTAAGGTTTGGGATCAATTTACCATACTTGGAATTAGGTGGAATAACATGTTCGGGGCAAAATGGTAAGTCATTGTGCAGTTCGTGAAGGCGTTCGGGATATTCTAGATCTACTTCAAATACATATCCATAATCTCCATCATCCTCCAAGGTGTCTACATCCATCGTCAATAAATCTTCATTCGTTAACCAATCGAAGTCACCACATGGTAAAGAAAAGGACATAGTATGTCCGTACAAATTCGTAGCATCCATGTATAAAATATATTTCACAGCTTCTGATGAATCGAAATCTGATACTAATTTATTGTTGTCTGTTTCCATTCTTTTACAACACATGCTCACACCTCCACGTATACCTTTTTAAAAAAAAATGAAACATGTCGGCATCTGATATAATTCCAAACTTACACCGGTCATACGCAATATAGCATCCCAGCTCAATCCTGGGGATGTGAAATAATGTGCAGGGTCTAATTTATAATTCTCCAGACAGATATTCCGAAAATTTTCAAAAACATCTGCTAGCAATAATACATCTGATTGTATATATACATCGCTATAGTCCCCTAATGTTTCACACTCAAATAAATCCCAGACTCTTTGAGCTCTACAATAGTCTTCATCGCTTATATCACAATCTGATAATATATCATGAAAACACTCCTTCTTTGGTAATCCAGCAAAAGATAAAATTTCATGAGAAGTAACATAGTTGTATGGGAATACGCCTTTTATATCAATAAGAAAACTGACTCAACCTACTCTAATCATTTAATAGAGAATGAACATGAATTCAATTTACAATTCGATATTATACATGTAGAAAATAAAGGTAGAAAACTAAATTGTTTAGAGTCTTTAGAAATTAATAAACTCAAAAACTCAGAAATGTTACTAAATGATAAATTAGACTTGAATTCATCCCCACTGTTAAATCTGTTCACCCCTTGAAATATTGTTTCTTAGTTGCTTATGTTATATTATTAAACTTCAGCCTCACACAAGTAGGTAATAGTATAGTTTTCAAAAAGCAATAAATATAAATGTAATAGTTCCTAGAATTTTAACTTGGGTCAACTACCTGATTTAACGCTGTATATTGTATGTATCTTACTGTGTTAGCGAAACAGCTGTCATTATCTTATTAATAAAGTGTAAATCTAAAACATCTTATGTGTGTTTTATTTATTTGTAATAAATAATTCAGTGAAACCAAATATAATAACAGAATTAGTAGACTCAAAACTACTACTTGTGTATAAATTTATAATGAAAATGGGTAGGGAAGCAGTAAAAAATTGCGTGCAAATGTAGGCTTCCGTGAAAACGTTTCTATGAAAACAATACATTTGCACATTTTTTATTTCAGATTTAGTATTTATTCTCACATAAAATTCTGGGTGTTGAATTTTATGTCGAATTATTTTGAAAATTGTTAGATATAAAATGAGAGAAAAACGAAAATTTAATGGTGCAAGATTCAATAAAATCCATATGAAATTTAATTAGAACTAGATCTTACTAAATAATATTTAAATTATAAGTTAAAAAGGAGGAAAAATGATAGTACGTCATGTTACTATGGGGATAGGGTGAAATGGATTACAAACTTTATTTCCCGTCTGTTTAATTATCTGCAATATAGTTGCACCTTATTTTAAAAACAGCCTAAACTCTTTATATTAGGCAAAAGTGTTTAAAAGCTTACTAAAGGTAATGTTTAAAAAATAGTATCGTGATGTAAATAATTGCAAAACAATCGTCAATTCTGTAGTAATCCACTTGTTAATCATATGTTACTTTTATTAATCTTAAACAAAAATTAGAATTTCAGAATATTTCTAAATTAATTAACTAAAAAATTTTATTAATTAAAATCACTACTTCTTAATGAAAAAAGTTAATATAATTCTAATATTACACAGTACAGCCTACAAGTATTTTAAAATTAATGAATTAATTGAGGTACTTACGGGATTTTTTTGGAACTATAATAATCATATACCTATTTAATTTTTTCATTATCAAAAAGGATAAAAGATATTTCTGACATTTGAAAAAATTTTTTTTTTGTGATTATTATTAATACTTTTTCTCAGGTCAGGAACGGTAGGTCAGGAATGCAGTAGTAATACACCATCAACCAATGTCTTTGCAAAGTGCCTTTTTCAATATTTTGATTAAAATTTAGATTTTAATACGTCTTCAGTAAACGTGAAGCATTTCACCTAGACTCCATTTAAGTATTTTAGTCAACCACAATGATGGAAATGTTATAATTTGGGGTTGTATGTCATCGTTCGAAGTAGGAGATTATTTAATTAAAATCGTACATAGCTTTATATTAAATTATTTGAAGATTATCCAAATTACTATTTTCAAGATAATGCACCTTGTCACTAATCAAAGGATATAACACGGTGGCCAGCACAATCTGTATCGATTGAGCCTTTGCGGTCGATTTCCAAACCTCATCAGTGGGGATCGGCAAAATATATTTTGACGTCATTATTCCATAGCCGTAGAATATTCAAGGCGCTTCGATACCGGTACATACCCCCGCTACACATATTTGCTGCCGTTTGCGAAATACAATCGTTCTTAGTGCTGAAAATACCGTTACTTGCTTCTCTGTATATATGAAAGCTTAAACGAAGCAGTCTCATACGTGCAGCAGCTCACATCGAACGTCATCAAGAGCCGCCACTGTTTCACTATTTTCACTTTATATGTAATTCAAATGATTTCTTGCTTAACGACGTCTGTCATTGCTTCTAATAGGCAAGTTTGCGCCGGCCTACGGTTACATCTACATGGTATTGTCCACTATTTTTCGAGCGACTTTGATATTCACTTGCTATTAACGAACGCGAGAGTGAGATACCGTACTCGTACTATACTGTTTTAGTGAGCCGGATAAAATCTTTTGCCGATCCCTACTCATCAGTCATTTACAATTTAACATGGACACAACACACACATACATAATTTAAAAAATGCAATTATTGTTTCTGTTTTAACGGTACTATAAATTTAATCAACAGCAATATTTATGACAAAACTGTAGCTAAGGATTCTAAATATATCAAATAATAACTTAGTAATTACTTAACCAAAATAATAACATTCAAGATAACTTTTCAACTCGTTCTTTAGCAGGCAATGGTCTAGCAAAATCTTTGAGTAAATTGCCACTCTTGCTTAATGTCTTGATGTTATCGCGTTCTATATTGACTGGCACATAATCGTTTTCTTCGAATAAAGACGCTTTCATGAGAAAAAGTTTGTCATCCTGCCTTGGTATAGATCGCTCGTAGTTTTCACTTAGTGTAATTCATCTGAGGTTGGTACAGCCGATTCGACTGGGGTATATTCTGTAATATCGACGTTACCAATATTAAAATCAGGTGTTGTCTTGAGATTCGTCTGTACTTCAATGCCAACCTTCTGCTCTTGATTGGTTTGCGTAACCAGTGCCTCTTCCTCGTCGGAATCGGTGAATTTATAACTGGAGAAGTGTTTTACCATAAAAACCCAAGAACCAGTTTCCGGTCTGTAATCCAAGAATTTCGTACGGTGTTTATCGCATAAAGCCCTCAAAGTTTCAGAGAAATTTATAGATATTAACACTTGGGCATCTGTTATTAATTTGCGATCAACTTTTCGTTTTGGATAAACACGATCCAATGTGACTTGAGCTCGTCTATTCAAACCTTCTCCCAAAGGCGGTTTGGTAGCGTCATCAGGATATATTGTTAATTCTCTGTATCTGAAATGGACAAGATCGTCCAAATTTAGATTAGCCACATCCATCAAGTCAGGAAATGACACGTTGCCGTATCCGACGCGACCAATTGTAAATCCTTTCACCAAACATTGTCCATTAGCCTGTTTATACTCAAGTAATTTTTCTAGAGGTGGGACGGTATAATACTCGGGTCGTGTCAATATAATTCCACAAGTATCAACAGGTACGTCTGCCGAGTTATCGGATTTATCTAATTTATTCGGTATTCCATTAACTTGGCTTGGTGGACATACAATTTTCGTAGTTTCATTTGGGCTACCAATTAAATACGAATGACTTTCCACTTCTAGAGATTTATGCTGTTCTGGATCTTTTCTGGAGACCAATCGCTTTGCAAATCGCTTTAGCGTAAAATCTATTTCGCTTGTTCTTGTATCGACATCATCGTCAAACAAATTTACCTATAAAATAATATTAGGTCATATAATGTAAATAACATCTAATTTACCTTCTTTTTAATAAGTGGTGAAAAGACTTTCAATCTTTTTGTGGTTGGAGATACAATTTGGGCTTCGAGATACTTTTGTAGTTCTTTAGGATTCGTCGTGCAAGTAGATGCTGTTTGTTCAATAGGAGTTAAGCCTTCTAGATGTAGGCTAGAACCATAAGGGTTGATTGATTGCAAAAGTGGTCCTGAATCTTGTGGTTGCCTAAAATACACATATAAAATAAGTTTACAACGAAATTGTAAAATTATGCTCTCAAGACTTACAGTTGATGTTGGGGTTGTTGCGATTTAATTCTGAATCCAGTGTTAGACTGGAAACTGTTACCGAATAAATTTGTTGTTGGCGTAAACAAATTCTTGTTCGTATTATTCCCAAATTTAGATGAAGAGTTCAAGCCTAATTAGATAAATATATTATTTAAATTTAACGAAGAATTAAATATTTACCTGTTCCAAAAATTTGCTCTTGTTGTTGTCCGAAACCGGGTGTAGTAGTGTTAGGTTGGCCAAAAACAAAAAAGTTAAATCCAGTAGTATTAGTTTTAGCTGCTTGAAAGATGTTCGAAGAATTTTGAGGTTGAGTGCCGAATTGAAATGGTTGCCCCATATTAAATCCCTGTTGTTGTGTTGGTTTTACGAATAAATTAGAAATGCTTGGTTGTGTACTGGGTTGTCCGAATGTGTTTGTACCGAAAGTGATTTGTTGTGGTTGTGTGGGACCGAAAAGTGGTTGATTTGTTGGAGCTGCGAATAGTTTTGAAGCTGTACTCAAATCCAATGGGCCATCTGTTGTAGTACCGGTTCCGAGAGTAAACGAATTAGTTGTAGATGTATTTCCAAATCCGCAGGATGGTCTTCCTAAAAATTAAATTCGACATTATTATCTAATGAGATTTAGAAAACAAGAAAAATAATAATAATAATTTATTTTCAACCCTTTGACTACAATAGCATAGGATAAGTCAATTTAAACTTATATAAAATCTTAATCGTGGTCACAATTCTTCTTACATATGTAAGAGCGTTAATATCTGTATATAAAATAAACATTGATATCTAATACTACATTAAGAATACTACATTAATACTACATTTTTTAATTAAAAAATCACAAAAACAAAATAGAATAATTACAAATACACAGTTAGAATATGTTAACACCCCCATAATAGACGTGATTGTAAATATGTCCCAACCAGCACCCTAGCACTAAAAAATAGGTATAAATGTTAAAAGGACACGTATTGTAAGTTAGTTTTAAGATACTCTTTGACAATGGCTTAACAGCCGAAACATATGTTAGACATAGATCTAATAAAAAATTGTGAAATAGCCAAGTGTGTTTTTATAATAATTTGTTAATTTATTTTACTGATAAAATTTGTATATTGTTCCTCTAAATTATTTAAATTTAATACATCTGACCAGCAATCATCGCAACGCAATTGTTTAAAGTACAAAATATTTTTTTTCGTTATTTATGGGTCTGTATGTAATATAAGATTTATTTAGTTCAGTAGTTTCAAAGAAACATACCAACCTTTGAGCAGGGTGATCTGATAAACCATTATGTAAAAGAAAATTAATACTGGTAGCCGTAACTTTGTGGTAATTCATTTTGAAAATAATAAAATAAAATAAAACAATCACTTTGTTTTACCATTTTATTCACATATAATTGTGACCGCGTGTTTAATTTTTCGGCTAATTTTTTATTGGGGCAAGAAATAAACGAAACAACTGGTCTGATGGGTGCTTCCTCTTTGTGAATTTTTACTAAACCGTATAATTTAGGGGGGGGAGGATTCATATGGAAAAGTTTGTACTTATCTGTGTTTGAGATTACTGCATTACAATTTTTGACAGTTTGATAATGACATTGTATGTCGAAACCGCGGTCACAATTATATGTGAATAAAGTGGTAAAACAAAGTGATTGTTTTATTTTATTTTATTATTTTCATTATGTAAAACTTCACTGTGAAAGTTAAACATTGCCCGGTCGATGTATATATTATCCAAGCAGTTGTTTTTTCTAGTAGGCTCGTTTATAATGCTACAAAAGTTATAGGAACCTATCAAATCCTTAAAAATATTTAATTATTTTGACTCATTTAGAAAGTTTATATTAAAATCTCCACAAATCACTATCTTAAAAGCCTTATGTTTACTTAATATCTCTAGCATTTCAGTAAATTTATCTATAAATGTAAGGAAATTGCCATTTGGAGTCCTATATACTACCACTACAATCATACAAATATGTAATAAAACTAATTTTGCACCTGTACATTCAAAGTCAAATTCCACAGCTAAATTATTTACAGTCTCTACTTCCCTTACATTTACACAGTCCAATGACTCATTTAAAAACATTGCTACCCCGCCATGCACTGATGATTTTCTGCTGAAATTGTTCACTAAGCTAAATCCACCAAGACCAACAGACGGAATATTATTATTGGTAAACCAATGCTCTGTTATACACAAGATTTCTACTTTTTCACTTTCCACAAATATTTCCACTTCCCCAAGCTTATTGTTCAAACTTTGCACATTTTGATGTACCATAACAAGACGACCTATATAATCCCCCTTTGCTGACTGTATGTTTCTTCTAAAAAATTATTTTCTCCGGAAATATCTCATACAAAACGTATTATTTCGGCAATTTCTAAACAAATAAATTTTTTTGGTACGATTCTTAAAATGAATTCCATCTCTTGTGCAAACACAAGTCGAAACGAGATTATTAACACATAAAATCTGCACGTGATTATATTGCTGTGCCAAATTATATATCCTATAGTTTACGTGTTCTATGATAGCATTCAATTCCATATTATAACACCTAAACGGGATAGTACTAATAATCACATTCGTATTTCGAGCGTTTTCCATTATAATTCTGAATTGGTGTAACAGTTTTGCTACATCTTCACTTTCATAGCACTCTGATACATCATTAATGCCAGCCATTATTATCAAAAATTCTTCCTTTCCCCATTTTTTGCCAATCTTGTGACCGACTTGCTATTTCCCTAATTCCGAAGTTTGGTTTAACCATACCAAATGAAGCGTTTGATTCCAATTTATCATTGATAAATTTACTGCAGTCACGACCCTGACTATCACATAAAACGAGTATCTACTGTCGACTATTTTTACTATTATCACTATCCCCATCAATAATACTGCGTATTTCTGTATTTGTATTTTTAATTGGCTCTTTATCGTTTAAATGAATGTTATTTGACTTTTTTGGCAAGTTCAATTTTTGCTCATCCTCCGCGAAGTAACATGTCTCTGTCTGCGTATGCATTGATGATATGGGCTGTTTATAGCTTTTTAAGTCTTGGATAATTTTATTCTTTTCGTCTAAGGTAACATTTAAGTATTCAATTTTATGTTCCAAGTCCCTCACTTCTTTCTTTAATTTCGTGTAGTTTTCGTCGAGTTGCATATTTCTGTTGTCCGCGTCCGCTAATTTATTTCGTAAATCTTGTACCAAATCTGATAACTCACATTTATCATCATCTCTCTCACCATCTTTCCTATATTTTAATATAATATAACTATTCTTTAGTTTGTCCTGAGATTTTTTTGATGTCAATACTTTTGGTTCTCTTTCCTCAGCTAATATTCTTTTTTGCTGTTTTGAAGCTAAACGTGTGTTGGCCATTATAATTTATTATCGCTTATTTAATTATGCTATGTGCACATGTACTGTCAATTTATACAACTTACACATCAGATAACCCTTGTATCTTTATTTTCAAAATTCAGGTATAGCTTTTTGCCAATAATAGTAAGAAAACTGCAGAAAAAAACACCGTATTATAAAAAGATGAACTTGATATTTTTAGCGGATATTGTCTGCAAAATGTTTCAATTATTTCTTTCTACTTAGTATTCGTGAAATCCCTTCAACAATCCATTTTTAATTGCGCAAGACTTTCATAACAATGGATATAAAATGTATTCATATTACCATACCTACATATAATCCAAGAGCACTGTACAATATGAAAACAGAGAACACAGATGTATACACCTTTACGCGCATACGAAAATAGTTACATACTTATACAAATATGGACATGCATAGTTCAATTTATTAAAAATTTAAATCGGAATGATTAAAAAATAAACCCTTGAAATGTATCTTATAAAAATGAAATGTTTATAAGTTAAATACCATTTATACCATTTCTTGTAAGTTTTCTATGGGTCCGGAATGGCCGTCTACTTTCACGTTCCGGTAGTCTCTCGTCTTCTATTGCAGAATTCTTCAATTCTAACCAGGTATCAATTTGGTTCTTCATTTTAACTGAATTACTTTATTATTATTTATATTTATTATTTAGTTTTCTATATAACCTAAATATGTAAGTAGTTTCCGTGTTTTTTACCAATTTGACAGGTGATCGTCTTTTTTTCGGAGTATTTACGATTTCATGAATACTTGACATGAGCAGTAGCAAATAATGAAAGTTAAAAAAATGTATTTTATTTGAAATATTCGATATAAAAGGAGGTTTTTCTATTACTTACCGTTATTTATTTGTGTATTTTATTTTTGCATTTCGTGTGGTGCGGTGGGAATTTCTGTTTGAACTTATCTTAATAGGTATATCATTTTGTATATGTGATTTCGTAAATTAATTTATTTGGACCAATCCTTAGTAACATATATTGTTCTCAGCGAAAATAAATTCCGTAAAATTGGCCTTAATTTCTTTTGGCTTGCTTTTAATATACTCTGTTAATACTTCATTTAAATGCTATATTATAAAAATGTTTGGCAATCCTCATATGATACTAAATGAACATGCCCTACAAACTTACCTTTTGCTCAACTTTGAAAACAGTTTACAACCAAATTAGGTTTGTAACACGACTGAGTGTGCATGGGTGTAAGCCTGTGCGTGTTTTGCCCTGTTATTTGTATGTGTAAAAATACTATTTTGGGACGTTTGACAACTGTTATGTATGCTTGTGTTAATTATTTTGAAGATATTCTGATTGAAGAAAATTAACATATTTATTCAAATATTAACTATAGAATTGAGAAGGAAATCATCTTGAAACCCATTAGTTATGTTTCCACGCAAGATACCTTATCAACTTTAAAAGTGTTTAAATAAATATACTAATTTGTTTCAAACAGAATACCTTGAAAGATTAAATAAACACACAAGTATACATACCAGTAATCAAATGTCTTAAAATAATATTCTTACACTTATTATAATAAAAGAGCATAAAACCTACATTACTTAATTTCTTGAATATGTTACACTATTTTCAGATTGTGCATATTTGAAATTTATTTGTATAACATAATAGTACACGATCATAGATTTATCTCTCATTTATGTAGAAACTTGGAGATAATTATCTTTAAAAAAAGACTGAAAATCTGAAATATATTTACGGTTCCTTACATGTAAAGGCTGACAAATTAAAATATTCATATAAATGATATACATATTTTTCTGTACACATCAAATTGAAACTTTACTAAATGGAGATAGGATTCATACCAGATGGTACTATTGAATGATACAAGAAAATTATTAATCTAGAAAGATAGCATTTATATAAGTATTTACTGTCTAGTTTTCCATTGCAAAACCAATAGTTTTTGAACTATAATATAACGAATTAAGTTTCTCTTATTTAAAATCAATTTCGAGTATTCGTTTCTCTTTTAAGAAAAAAGAACAAGTCATAATGAAACATTGAATGTAAACTATGCATGAATTGATTTAAAACATATTGACAACTAATTAAAGCATATAGGTACATTTCAAAAAAATGTATTGATTTGATTTAAACAATATAGATATATAATGATACATATATTTTAATACTACATTATCTATACCGTTTCTTGGGCTTTTTTATTGCAAAAGATACAATAGGGTCAGTATTGTCATTTGCAATCTTGAGACCCTTTAATATTTAATTAATGTATGTCAACCATGCAAATATTACCAAGTTGATAACAATTTTCGTAAAATCATCCTTTATATTTTTAAGAGTTCCACAGTATACACTCTTAAAATCCACTTCTGTACAAACTATTTCACACAACTTTGATAAGTTTGAACACAAACACAGTCTTGGTAAGTTCAATGAAATGATCTGTACACACTTAAAAAACAATTCCATAAATGTTGTTTAAGGTAGCATTAACGATTTGTGAGAGTATCTACGAGCAACTGTTGTCATCACATTATTTTTACACACATGACCAAATTTTTATTTTTAAATATATTCTTTTGGCTACATAACCTGCCATATATGAAGCTAAATATGGTGGTAAATCCACTTTGCCTGCATGACTAATATTAAGTACCACATCTTCTCAGGACACATTTTTGTTGTTGCCTTAAAAAACAAAATTCTTTAAGTTATCTAAAACCCCCACTGATGAATCAGCTTCACAATTAGATGACACAGATTTGTCCGACATAAAATTACTAATTGTTAGAGCCTTAAATGCCGAGATAAAATTTGTACGTCTCATGATTGATTTTAACGGAAATACCAGAGGATTCTGTTTTATAAGCTAGGCACTACGTACCTACGCACGCGGATGAAGCTGTTACTGTTCTAAATGGATTCGAAATAAGGCCAAGAAAACGTATTGTTGTCCATAAATCAGTAGATAACTGCCGCCTCTTCGTCGGCAGCATTCCTACAGATAAAAGTCGTGAAGAAATCCGCAAATGTTTCAGTAACTATGTCGATGGAATTGTTAATGTCATTGTGCATCCGTCTAGGGATAATAGAAGCCAGAATAGAGGTTATGCATTTATAGAATTCGAAACGCATAAAGATGCTGCCATGGCTCGCCGGAATTTATCCCCGGGTAGGTTACTGATGTGGAATGTAGAGATAAATGTCAGGTAGGCTATACCCATACCGCAAGTAGATCAAGTATTATGGCCCAGGTAATAAAAACATATATTTATTATTTATTTTATAATTATGAGATTTTTAACAAACTATAAATTGAAAATCATTATTATAGCTTAGATTTTCGAAAAGTTTCATTAATGGTATAATATTTATTGCGTAAGTGGCGTGTTTAATAGTTATTTAATAAAAGCATTCACTTGAAATTAAATTATAGGTATGAAATTGCTTTAAACCCTAGTTTATTTAAATATGCATATGCAAAAGATTTACTCTCACCAAAAATCCTCTACCTAGTCATTTGTTGATTTTTTATCTTATTGAAAAAAATCAACAAATGACTATGTATTTGTTGATTTTTTTCAATAAGATAAACTGTACCAATTTCTATGGAAAGTTGTGATTACGATCACACAATTTCTCCTTTTTTACTATACGTGGCTGAAAATTGAATAATTTAGTTTTTTTGACAAATTTATAAAGTATAACGTGCTTTATTTTTCATCATTATCGACAATAATATATTAGTTAATAATATATTCAAAACGGGCAAGCGGTCTGTTAATTAATTTTTTTTAATCTCTCTGTATTTCGCAACAACTTCGTAGCTCCTTCAGAAGATGAAGTTAAAAAATGGCAATAATGTAAATAGACATATTGAAATTGTTTACATAAATCTTTTTAATTTAAATATAATCAATTTTAATGTGTCTACGTTATTTGCATTTTTTAACACTAAATTCTCATCTCCTGAAAAGCAACAAATTCATATATAGCGAGAATGGTAATAAATGAGTTTTAATTGACAGAACACTTGTCCGTTTTATTAACTTTATTTATCAATTGATATGTATATATATATAACGTGTGTATAAATTGTCGCATAAGCTACACGCAGCGACGTTCTTCGTTTGGTTCTGAATAAAATATCTTAATGTTAAAATGTCGTATCATGCTTCGTTTGTTTTCACGGGGTTCTTGAAGTTCAGACTTTTAGTGCGTAACTAACCTTTGCCCTTCGATATCTGTTAATAGAGATAGATGCAATTTAGTTTAAAAAAAAAATTTTACTAGCATTATTTCGTAAACGTTTTCTTTTTGATTTAAAAGCTTGTTTTAAACATTTATTCATTAACGTACTTCCACAAAAACACATTTGGCAACGTTGTAGAACAATAAGTTTGTATTTCAAAGTGAGTTCAATCAAAATCATTACTGTCAAATTTTGACATTTACGAATTTACGAAGCATGATACGACATTTTAACATTAAGATTTTTTATTCATAACCGAACGAAGAATGTCGCTACGTGTAGCTTTTGCGACAATTTATACACACCTTGTATATATATATATATATATATATATAAATATAATATTTTCGTGACCTTGGTATGATATGGTAAATTCAATCAGTCGGCGATTAAAGGTCTGGTTTACTTCAAAGTATGTATATTTAAAACAACCCTACATGTTTCGGCAATGATGCCTTTATCAAGGATATAAAATATAAATGACAGTATACAAATGTCATATAATTGAGTTGCTATGAATAAAATTATTCAAAGATACATTCCAATTGAATAATAATAAATCATGCCTTAGTATTCCAAAAACAGATAGACAACAAAAACAGGGAAAAGCAAGATATGAGTTATTATATAAGCGCCCGTGGCGCGTCTTAAGATGAAAAGTTGTCGGCATTCGCCTTAAACGAGAAGGAAAACCACGAAAACCTACACGGACAACTAGAAAGGAATCAAAACACGGAACAGTCAGCATGATAGGCAAATGTATATGATATTTAAATGTAATTGATATTTAAATAACTTAAGATACCTATATAAATATATAACAAAAAATATATATTATGATGGTAATTTTTAATTCCCACTCTCCATCAATATATGGTTTACCTAAAATTCACAAAAATAATATCCCTTTAAGACCAATAGCCAATAGTATCTAACATACAAGCCCCTGTTAGTAATATTATTAAATGAACGAATATGTTGAATAGGCAACTATGTTTGCACAGAATACATTGTTTTGTATGGTGGGAAATTTTTGTTATAATAGCTATATGTGACAAACTTCATAGTAGAGTAGTCGTGTAATATCTGTCTGTAAAATCGTATAATAAACACATAATAGTTTTTTGACCTTTTGTTTAAATTAAATTAACTAACAGGTTCTGGGCCCAGGCCACGTATATTAAACAGTATTAAGGGTAGAAGAAATTTTAAACAAAATTGCAAGTAGTGACGATTTTAGAATTCCGAAATTAGAAGAAGAAAACTATTATGCTTGGTAGAAATTTTAGGTAAAGGAAGAGCATTATTAAATATATGTGATGAATATGGTGGTTGGAGTATAGAGTTACAGAATGTGTTATATGTACCACAATTAGAAGATAACTTGGTGTCATTAAGTAAACTGGAAGAAAGAGGATCAGAAATTATTTTTAATGAAGGTACTGAAAAAATAATAAATAATGGAGACATTGTCATAAATGCAAAGAAGAAAAATTCATTGTATGTGTTTGAAATGAAAGAAATCACATGCAAAAAAGCAAAAGTCAGTAGTATAGACACCTGGCACAGGAGGTTTGGACATACACACATAGAAGCTATTAAGAAAATACCAGAGTTAGATATAAAAGGTGAAGGTCAAAAAGATTGTGTTGCTTGCATTCAAGGAAAAATGAAGAGAAATGTGTTTCCAAAAACAGTCAGAAAGCACAAATTATTATTATACAGGAGGTTTGGACATACACACATAGAAGCTATTAAGAAAATACCAGAGTTAGATATAAAAGGTGAAGATCAAAGAGATTGTGTTGCTTGCATTCAAGGAAAAATGAAGAGAAATGTGTTTCCAAAAACAGTCAGAAAGCACAAATTCAGTTTTGGAATTACTGCATACGGATATAGTAGGGAAAATTATACCAGCATCATTAGGTGAGACACAATACTTTATAACCTTTTTGGACGATTATTCAAACTATATAACTGCAAGAGTAATTAAAAGAAAGAGTGATGCACTGAATGAATTTCAAAAATACCAAACTAAAGTAGAAAATATGCAGGATAAGAAGATTAAACAATTACAAAGTGATAATGGGGGAGAATATGTCAGTGTTAGCTTCAGGGAACATTTGGAAATAAATGGTATTTTACATAGGAAGACAGCACCATATACACCGCAACAAAATGGTAAAGCCGAAAGGCAAAACCTGACTACTCAATATGGTAAGATGTATGTTAGCAGAGTCAGGGTTGCCACATACATTTTGGGCAGAATCTTTGAATACAGCATGTTATATTAGAAACCGTTGCCCATCCAAACCTATAGGCAATGAAATCCCATATGAACGGTGGCATGGTAAAAAACTCAATAAAGAAAACTTGGAAAAGATGCGTATCTTCCGATGCTGCGCATGGGCATTAAATAAAAAGGGAAGTAAGTTAGATATGAAAGCTGAAAAATGCATATTTTTGGGATACCCAGAAGGCACAAAATCGTATAAATTGTGGCATATTAAAGACAGAAAGATTATTGTAACGCGAGATGTTATTTTCCAAGAAGATTATTTTCCATTTAAAGACGACGTAGGTAAGGATGATAATAAAGCAAACCTAAATGAGTTTAGCTTTCAGATAGATGATGAAGAAACCAGAGATGATGACGTTCCAATAAATAATGAAGCAGAAGGAAATGAAATGGAAGGAATCGAAAATGGAGAAGAAGACGACAACGAAGAAGAGATGATTGTTCGAGGGGAAGTTGATGAAGTAGAAGTCAGAAGATCTGGAAGAGAGAGAAAACCAACAATTTGCCATTGTTGCAATTTAACACAATGTGGAGAGATAGAAATGCCAAAGACACCAGAAGAAGCTTTATCAGATCCTAATGCAGATAAATGGCGCAGCGCCATGGAAGAAGAAATTGCAAGAATGCAGAAAAACTGTGCATGGAAGATAGTAAAGCGACCTCAGGATGAAAACATAATTGGTAGCAAATGAGTGTATAAAGAAGTTAAACGTGTGTTTTGATATTTGAAGAAAACAATGGATGCAAAGTTAGTATTCAAGAAAAAGGGTGAAAAATTAAAACTGTATGTGGACGCAGACTGGGCCAGTGATAAAAGTGATAGAAAGTCGTGGAGTGGGTTCGTCATAATGTTCGCGGGTGCGGCCATTGTGTGGCGTACTAGAAAACAAAGAAGTAGAGATGGTTGCTCTGAACCGAACCTGTTCTTTTGAACCTAGTTCGCGTGCCGGAGCAGGTGCACCTAGTTCGCATTTTCCAAAAGAGTAGATCCGATTGAAACGATTCCGAGTCGTACAATTCTGATTCCGATCGTTCAAGTCCAGCGTCCGAGAGTTGATCTCGCAGTTGCAGATAAAAGATAGGTCCGCCTGGAACGAGTCCGACTAAGCGAAGCGAAATATGAGAAATAAGCGACGCAAATACTCCTATATGTATAAATAAATACAACTGGCAATTGTAGTTGCTGCGATTCCGAATAATTGTATATAGCAATTGTGCAACCAAATATATTTATTTTTTAATAATTAGTATGATTTCTAGTCATAAGAAAAACTAAATTTTTAGCTACACACAAAAATACAAATAAACCAAGTGATGTGTTTATTTTAATACATCATACATTTATAGTCTTCACTTTTTTTAACAGTAACATTATGTCTCTCGACTAGACATTATATTTTTTGTATAAGAAATAAGCGATAATACTATATTTATGGTATTATTTTTGTGATTATTTTTTTGTGTATATCGTATGCACTTTAATTAAAAAAAAATTATAAATTGCAATCTGACACCTCATTTAAAATGTAATAAGTTAACTGCTATTTGTATATACAAGCTGTGTGCCTAAGTAAACATAGAGATTACCCTGACTGATCGGACGCAAAATATGACTCATAATCGGTCGGAGTCGGAACTGATTTGTGCACCTAGTTTGCCGCACCTAGTTCGGAACTGGGATCCGGGTAGGTGCACCTACTCCGCTCAAGGAGTAGGTTATATCATCTCTACAAAGAAGTGTGTCATTATCAACGGTAGAAGCTGAATATATTGCTATGACTGAAATAACTAAAGAATGGTTATGGACTAAGAACCTTTTTATTGAACTTGGTATGAATGAATTTTTACCAAATCCATGTATGATATATTACGATAATCAAGGTGCGATTAGTTTAAGTAAAACTAATGTAATTTCAAACAGATCCAATCATATAGATATTAGATTACATTTTTTACGCGATCTGGTAGAGAATAATGAGATAGTGTTTAAGTATGTACTATCTGGCAAGAATATTGCAGATATTTTAACAAAACCTTTGTGTAATAGCAAATTAAGCGAATTTTTGTTGTGTCTGGCCTACAATTTGAATAAGTTGTAAATTAGCAATATGTTATCGCATGTACTTCAATAACTAAAATGTTTTAATTTTCATTAGTGGATATTCAACATCTCAACAAGGGGAAGTGTTAGTAATATTATTAAATGAACGAATATGTTGAACTGTTGAATAGGCAACTATGTTTGCACAGAATACATTGTTTTGTATGGTGGGAAATTTTTGTTATAATAGCGATATGTAACAAACTTCATAGTAGAGTAGTCGTGTAATATCTGTCTGTAAAATCGTATAATAAACACATGATAGTTTTTTGACCTTTTGTTTAAATTAAATTAACTAACAGCCCCCACTTATAATATAGCAAAATTCCTAGGTGATAGCATATCTAAGATGTTAGGAAAAACTGAATATCATACTAAAGACCAGGCGCGGCTCGTGATGACGTATTTTGGTTTGCAGTACAATGATCCGAGTGCTTCGTGTATTCTCGTGTACTAAATGTAACGTTTGCTTAGTAAACACCGAAAACACACGAGGCACTCGTATCATTGTACTGCAAACCAAAATACGTCATCACGAGCCGCGCCTGCTAAAGACTCATGGCAAAATTTCATTAAGGAACAAAAAGTACCAACTAATCACAAAATTATATCACTTGATGTAGAATCTTTATATACTAACATTCCTACAGATCTAGCTATAAACAAAATAGAATCCAAATGGGATGAAATTAGTCCACACACATCACTAAATAAAAACGAATTTATTAGAGGTATACACTTCTGTCTCGATAACACATATTTTCAATACAAAAGTCCTTTTTATAATCAAACATTTGGTATTGCCATGGGCTCTCCTTTAGCTGCTTCTATTGCAATTCTAGTAATGGAACATTTAGAACGACTTCCACCCCATTTGATGATATCAAAACATGTATTCCGACTAACAAAATAAACTATCTTTTAAATAAATTCAACAATTTTCACAACAAAACAATACATACAGATTGTAAAAAAAATACCAAATTAAAGTTTTATTCCTATTTTAAACATATCTCATTAACATAAACATTATAAAATTAGCAAGAGTATTAAAATATATTAAAAAAAGAAAAATGGATATCAAATATTAGTCGTTCTCGTCTGTCGGTACGTGGATATGGACATTTTCGTACGACATCCTCGGATAGAACAACACTGACGTCTGGTACATTTGGCCATTTAAAACGTCCTTCAGATTTGCTGTCACATCTTAAAAATTTTACTTCGTAGCCATCAAGATCTTTAGTAAGAACTTGACCTACATAATATCGCACACTTTTCTTCGAGCAAAACTTTACCAGAACATAGTTACCTTGTTCGATAGCCATACTTGAAGTCTCATCTTCATTGATGCAGGGATTTGATAAATCACTTAATCCATCGCTACTTGTAGCCAAAGAAAGTGATTCAAGAGTATCTGAATCACTACTACTATCGTTTATTTGAGTTTGATTTTTAGTTGTTTTTTTAGGTTTTATTGGTTTTGGTTTATTTTGTTTAGCGTTCTTGAAGTCCATAATCTCTTTAACTTTGGTACTTGTGAAAACTTCGGCCAAATTTGAAATTTTGCGCCTCTTTTGAGGAACAGAACTTGGAAGTGGCTTAAATGTATCTACTATAAGACGTTGAAATGAAATTTCATTGTAACTAGATGGAGTACATGTACTAACAACTGAGATACGGTTTGGGTTATGAATATGTGTGCCAGATGTAGTAGTTATTGGTAAGTTATTTTCGAAAATCCTGGAATCTACAGATTCATCTGGTACAGAATGGTGAATTGTCTCTACTTCAGCACCAATATTGGTATTGTGGGATTCTTCTTGAATAACAGCATCATCAGAATTAATGTTGGTCGTCTCTTGAAGATCGTGGTATATGAAACTGATCCCAGCTTTATTTGCTCTACTTCTATACAAGGTATGGTAGAATGGCAGACTCAAAGGCAATATCGAATAACAGGACCTCTTT
Source organism: Melolontha melolontha (assembly GCA_935421215.2). Classification (NCBI taxonomy): domain Eukaryota; kingdom Metazoa; phylum Arthropoda; class Insecta; order Coleoptera; family Scarabaeidae; genus Melolontha; species Melolontha melolontha. Next base: position 831,459 of record CAKXYW020000036.1, on the reverse strand, counting down.
GTTATAATGTATATACATATAGTAAAGATGATTGGGAAAATAAATCTTTATCATATTTTTGACCCAAACAAATATATCATAAAAATCTAATATATGGAACTAAAACAGAAGCCCAAGCAAAACAAGTTTTGTCCTTGAATTTTGATATAAAGAATACTGGGTTAATAGTTTCACCAAGTAATCTATGGCTAGGATATTCACCAGATGGAGTAATATTTGTAAACGGAGAACCTGCTGCTTTATTAGAAATAAAGTGCCCAATTCAAGGTAATTTAAATTGAAATGGTACATAGAAAATTAAGACAAAAAGAAAAAAGTCCATAATAGTAAATATAATTATTAATAATAACATATTAGCCTGACACAATTCAATAATACTAATTTATTGTTGTGTTCATTTTTTTTCTAGGTGCTGCAACAAATATTGGACAGGTATTGGATTCGAAATCAGTTCAACGATACTTGAATAAAGTCGAGGGGCAATGGCAGCTCAAGCAAAGACACAAGTATTATGGTCAAGTGCAATTAGGAATGGCATTACTAAATTTAAGTTATTGTAATTTTATTGTATTTGCTTCATTTGATAAAAGCATGTGTAATATTAAAGTACCATTTGATTACCATTTTACAAAGAAAATGCTTGAAACAGTAAAATCTAATTATTATACAAAAATGTTTCATTTTATATGCAAATATAAAAAATAATGTATAATATATAAAAAATTAAGTTTGTGATACAAAGGGGAAAAATGTAGACTTTTAGGTGTAAATTTTTTATTAGTACATATATAAATTAATATTTTGTACTTTTTTTTTCCATATTAATGTAAAATGTGTTAAGTTCTTAAGAACTTATCATCAGCCAAAATTGGTGCTGACAAATTAGTAACAGCACAAGCAATAATAAAAATGTCATTTATAAGAGGAACCAAAGTCCATTAGTAGGCAATTTGTAAAGATTTATATTTGGTGGTTGGCGTTCATTTAATACAGAAATTGTTGGTGAAGTTTAATTTTGGGTAACACAAAACTAGTGTGGAAACTGGGAAAATATAACCTCAAAATGCTATTTTAAAGTATAAATTTCAATACATATTTTCCTTTCATTTTCCCATAAAAAGACACACATTTTTGAAGCCAGCGAAACGTGAGCTTTCCATTTTTGTATACTTTGTTAATTAAATCTGCTGTGACCATTCGGAACTATAGCCGAATGTAGTGTAGTATTCATTGTTTATTATTTACATTGTATTCTTCCATTTCCTTTGCCATTTTGTATAGATTCTTTATCATATTATTGGTTACTTTTTATATTATTTCATTTAAAAAAATGCATATATCTATGTATTTTAACAAAATAAATATTAGGTGATTAATGCAATCTGAACACTACTACTCTAAAAAAATTATTTAACAAAGAAAAATTTCGTATATTAAGGAAATGCATGATCATGCATTGGTATTTATGGTGCAATGGATTTATAGAAAATGGAAACAGCCACTGGCTTTCATATTTTGTGAGGACAGCACTAGTGTATTCCAAATAATTGCTCTTTTGAAGAAACTTATTCGCTCACTAACTGTGGGTTAAAACCTATCACCACTGTGTGTGATCAGTGATCAGAGTGCTTCAAACAGAGCAGCTATTAAGATCTTATTAGATGAAACAAAACAAAGTTACCAACAAAGCCCAGAATATGACAAATTTGGATTTGGAATAGATGGAGAGGAGATTGTGCCTTTGTTTGATTATCCCCATCTTCTTAAATGTATACGAAATAATCTATTAAATAAGGATTTATTATATACATTTGAAGGTAGAGAAAGAAGGGCTTCATGTCAGCATATTAGATCAGTATATGAATGGGATAAAAATCGGGGTTATTTTAATGTCTTTACAAAATTAACAGATGCTCATGTTATTCCCAACAAATTGAAGAAAATGAAAGTTAGTTGTTGCACACAAGTGTTTAGTCAAAGAGTTGGAAAATTTTTACAACTATTAATTGATTCCAGTAATAATATGTTTATTTATTCTAAATATATTTTCTACTAATAATAACTCTTTTGCAGATACTTCACAAATACCCAAGGAAGCAGAAGACACTACCCAGTTACTACTTTTTTTTTTATAAGCTGTTTTTTATAGTTTCAATGAGACAAGTAAATATTCAAAAAAAGACACTGTGTTAAAAAGAATTATTCATGAAACATCTCCCCATCATGAGTTTTGGATAGAAGCTAAGCAAATTATTAACACCATATTTTTTATATTTGTCCTCGAACAAATAAATTTTCCACACCCCCTTCCATAAATAATTGGTTACATACTATATTCGGGATTGAGTATTTATGGAAGAAAATGCAAGCACTAGACTTTCACTATCTTAGGCCTAGGAATTTCAATCAAGATGGTCTCAAGAATTTTTTTTTTTGTATACGCAGTTATGGTGTGTGCAACATAAATCCCTTTGTACAAATTTTATCTCGGCATTTAAGGCTCTAACAATTAGTAATTTTATGTCGGACAAATCTGTGTCATCTAATTGTGAAGCTGATTCATCAGTGGGGGTTTTAGATAACTTAAAGAATTTTGTTTTTTTACGACAACAAAAATGTGTCCTGAAAAGATGTGGTATTTAATATTAGTCATGCAGGCAAAGTGGATTTACCACCATATTTAGCTTCATATATGGCAGGTTATGTAGCCAAAAGAATATATTTAAAATTAAAAATTTGTCATGTGTGTAAAAATAATATGATGACAACAGTTACTCGTAGATACTTTGACAAATCGTTAATGCTACCTTCAACAACATTTATGGAATTGTTTTTTAAGTGTGTACAGATCATTTCATTGAACTTACCAAGACTGTGTTTGTGTTCAAACTTATCAAAGTTGTGTGAAATAGTTTGTACAGAAGTGGATTTTAAGAGTGTATACTGTGGAACTCTTAAAAATATAAAGGATGATTTTACGAAAATTGTTATCAACTTGGTAATATTTGAAAATTCTTTCAATGGAGACTGTGGTTAAATAAAAATTTAAAAAAGGTATATAACCCCTTACCACAATTATTAGTCGTATCCTAAATACGTATTTCGACAACTAAGTTGTCATCATCAGTAGGTAAAAACTACTAATTAAAAGTCGCACATGGGGCACAGTTAAACAAGAGAAACGCTTCCGCACAACTATGATACACTGCAACCCTGTATAGACTAAATTTAACAAGTCAATCTAAAACTACGAGACAAACGCGTACCTACTTTTGGAAAGGTCTAAACATATGTTAAATTGTCGGACAAAGGAACGGCAGACATCCTCTCTAAGGGGGGCGGCACTTCGATTTTTAAAAACTACGATGACCCACTATTAAACTTAGATAAACCACCTTTTATTTTCACAAAACAATAGTATATTTAAACGTATTATCTCGAGTACATGTATAGTAAAAATATCTATTTTGGGTAGGGGTGTAAAAATATTTCCAATTACAAATGGTTAAAAAAATGCTAAAATCGGAAAGTATGGTCGTAAATTGTAAAAACTGTACTCTATTGAAAATTCTAAGAAGGACAAAATTTTGAAGGAACCGTTACATATGAAAAAACAAAGACATCTGACTGTGTTGACTTATATTAAATGACAATCAAGTGACGTGAAAAGGTTCTATGAATTATTAGATATTGTTGGTATATAATATAAAAGTAAATTATAATTAGGTGACATGTCATTGTTAAGGAGGTAATTTTTGTGTTTTTTCATATGTATGGCTTCTCACATGTCTAAATTTCGGCTGTTACCCACCCACCCTTTTATGTTAATAAAAATGTGAATAAACAGCTGAACGGTATAGGTGATTTATCGCTATTCAAGGAGGTATGTTTATTTTTATTTTTCGCGATAAATATACTTTCATAAGCATCTAGTTCGTGGGGTTTATTAATTCCTTTGATCAACTTCAAACCTGTAATCGACACATTGTGCAGTGTGCTCAAAGCGTGATTTGCGACATTTGATTTATCCGGTCTATTGTATTTGATATGTGATATGTGTTCTTTAAAACGGGTTAATATAGGTCGTTTAGTTTGGCCTATATATTTCAAATTACAATCCGCGCAACTAATTTCATATATCCCTGATTTCGAATTGGAATTAATTCTATCTTTAGTATTCCCTAACAGACTTTTGATGGTGTTTTCGGACCGAAAGGCTACCTGGAGACCTCTTTCTTTCACAACTTTATTAATGTTTTTCGTGACGGGGTGGTATGGTAGACATATGTACTTTTTCTCTTGGTTACTTTGGGATATCAAACTCGTGGATTCGCGGATTGTATTTTTTATTTTTGTTTTTCTAATTAATTTATTGATTATTTCTATGTCAAAGCCATTGTATGTTGCAATATCTTTAATGAAATCTTGTTCTGTTTCATATCTCTCTTTTGTTAACGGAAAATTTAGTAACCGATTGACTAAGAAGTTTAAGGAAGCCGTCTTATGTTGATAACTATGATTAGAATCCGCGGTGATGAATCTGTTGACATTGGTTTCTTTCCGGAAAATATCGATTTCTATTTTATGTTTATTTCTAATCAGTAAAGTATCTAAAAATAGTATCTTGCCATATTGTTCCTTTTCCACTGTAAATTTAATAGTCGGAAATTTCAAATTTAATTGATTAACAAACATGTCTAATTCGCTTATCCGTGTGTCAAAAATCGCGAGAATGTCATCTACATACCTAATCCAGACTCTAGGGAAATATTTAGCGTTGTTTTTGAATTCTACTTCAAATTGACTCATGAATAAATTGGCTATGAAAGGAGATAGGCAGTTGCCCATTGTTGTGCCTTGTTTCTGTTCATAAAATTTTTCTCCTACTTGGAAACAATTTTGCGTCATGCACAGTGTTGTCAATCTCATGTATTCTTTTATTTTTGAAGGTTCAATGTTATTCTTGTGGAGCAAGCTTTCTAGATATTTCATAGTCTCTGGAATAGGTACCGAGGGGAATAACGACGTCACGTCGAATGAAACTAAAATTTCCCCGGTTTCCAGTTCACAATCTTTAATTAATTTGACAAATTCTAAAGAATTACTGACTGACAAATTTTCTGGTTTAACGGGTAGGTTTTTAAATTCATTCACTAACCATTTGGAAATCAAATAAGTCGGTGAGTTAATACCTGAAACTATAGGTCTCATCGAGTTACCTGGTTTATGTATCTTCGGTAAACAATACATTCTTGGTACTACAGGATTACTAACATTCAATTTATACTTTTGGGTAGAAGTTATTAAAATTGGACATTTCTTAATCGCGTCATTTGTGTCACTAATCATTCTAGGTAACGGATTTCTCTTGATTTCTACATACGGACCTTCGGCAATTAAATTTTTGACTCTTTGAAAATAGTCGGTTTTGTCCATAATTACTAACTTGTTCCCTTTATCTGCTTTTAGGTAAAAGCAGTCCTTCGATCTAAGAGTTTTAATGATATTCCATTCTTTATTGACCGACTTCTGTTTGTGCTGCTGCAAATTCTTATCGATTTGGGTTTTACAAGCTTCTCGAATAAAGTCTTTTGGCCCTTGTTCAAAATATTTAATCGAAGTTCCGATGCTTGCAATCACCTGTTCCATAGGAATCTGACGGCTTGGCAAACAGTATTTTAACCCTTTGTTTAACAAGTCTATTTCTAAATCACTAAAATTCTCGGATGATTGATTGATCACTAGTGTTTCTTTTATAGGAATTCTATTAGTATCCTTTTTAGGTGGACATAACTTTCTGAATTTCTTATTAAGTTTTAAACATTTCTTTTTCAATTTATGGTCTTTAATTTCTGTAATTTTCCTATAAAAGTTACACCAATCTTCGAATTCATTATTGTTCATGCTTTTAGTTAATTTTAAATGTAAATTATATAGTTCTAATTCTAATTTACTACGTTTACTGTACAGATATTTCATTTCTAGGTTCAACCATTTCATTTTTGCATATGAAATGACCTTATCGTTATTTCTACAATTAGTCGTTACATTTACGTTCGTGAATTTAGGAAAAACATTGTTAATTTTACACCGTTTCAGAAAATTGATATCTGTACTTATAAGTTTAATTTTAATATATAACTTATGAAATCAATTGAACTCCTTTGACCGGGAAGTCATTGTGAAAATTCTTTCAATGGAGACTGTGGTTAAATAAAAATTTAAAAAAGGTATATAACCCCTTACCACAATTATTAGTCGTATCCTAAATACGTATTTCGACAACTAAGTTGTCATCATCAGTAGGTAAAAACTACTAATTAAAAGTCGCACATGGGGCACAGTTAAACAAGCTTTTAATTAATTTTAAATGTAAATTATATAGTTCTAATTCTAATTTACTACGTTTACTGTACAGATATTTCATTTCTAGGTTCAACCATTTCATTTTTGCATATGAAATGACCTTATCGTTATTTCTACAATTAGTCGTTACATTTAACGTTCATGAATTTAGGAAAAACATTGTTAATTTTACACCGTTTCAGAAAATTGATATCTGTACTTATAAGTTTAATTTTAATATATAACTTATGAAAAGAAACCAATGTCAACAGATTCATCACCGCGGATTCTAATCATAGTTATCAACATAAGACAGCTTCCTTTAACTTCTTAGTCAATCGGTTACTAAATTTTCCGTTAACAAAAGAGAGATAGGTATGAAACAGAACTAGATTTCATTAAAGATATTGCGACATACAATGGCTTTGACATAGAAATAATCAATAAATTAATTAGAAAAACAAAAATAAAAATTTCAATCCGCGAATCCACGAGTTTGATATCCCAAAGTAACCAAGAGAAAAAGTACATATGTCTACCATACCACCCCGTCACGAAAAACATTAATAAAGTTGTGAAAGAAAGAGGTCTCCAGCTAGCCTTTCAGTCCGAAAACACCATCAAAAGTCTGCTAGGGAATACTAAAGATAGAATTAATTCCAATTCGAAATCAGGGATATATGAAATTAGTTGCGCGGATTGTAATTTGAAATATATAGGCCAAACTAAACGACCTATATTAACCCGTTTTAAAGAACACATATCAAATATCAAATACAATAGACCGGATAAATCAAATGTCGCAAATCACGCTTTGAGCACACTGCACAATGTGTCGATTACAGGTTTGAAGTTGATCAAAAGAATTAATAAACCCCACGAACTAGATGCTTATGAAAGTATATTTATCGCGAAAAATAAAAATAAACATACCTCCTTGAATAGCGATAAATCACCTATACCGTTCAGCTGTTTATTCACATTTTTATTAACATAAAAGGGTTGGTGGGTAACAGCAGAAATTTAGACATGTGAGAAGCCATACCTATGAAAAAACACAAAAATTACCTCCTTAACAACGACATGTCACCTATTTATAATTTACTTTTATATTATATACCAACAATATCTAATAATTCATAGAACCTTTTCACGTCACTTGATTGTCATTTAATATAAGTCAACACAGTCAGATGTCTTGTTTTTTCATATGTAACGGTTCCTTCAAAATTTTGTCCTTCTTAGAATTTTCAATAGAGTACAGTTTTTACAATTTACGACCATACTTTCCGATTTTAGCATTTTTTTAACCATTTGTAATTGGAAATACTTTTACACCCCTACCCAAAATAGATATTTTTACTATACATGTACTCGAGATAATACGTTTAAATATACTATTGTTTTGTGAAAATAAAAGGTAGTTTATCTAAGTTTAATAGTGGGTCATCGTAGTTTTTAAAAATCGAAGTGCCGCCCCCCTTAGAGAGGATGTCTGCCGTTCCTTTGTCCGACAATTTAACATATGTTTAGACCTTTCCAAAAGTAGGTACGCGTTTGTCTCGTAGTTTTAGATTGACTTGTTAAATTTAGTCTATACAGGGTTGCAGTGTATAATAGTTGTGCGGAAGCGTTTCTCTTGTTTAGCTGTGCCCCATGTGCGACTTTTAATTAGTAGTTTTTACCTACTGATGATGACAACTTAGTTGTCGAAATACGTATTTAGGATACGACTAATAATTGTGGTAAGGGGTTATATACCTTTTTTAAATTTTTATTTAACCACAGTCTCCATTGAAAGAATTTTCACAATGACTTCCCGTTCAAAGGAGTTCAATAGATTTCATAAGTTATATATTAAAATTAAACTTATAAGTACAGATATCAATTTTCTGAAACGGTGTAAAATTAACAATGTTTTTCCTAAATTCATGAACGTAAATGTAACGACTAATTGTAGAAATAACGATAAGGTCATTTCGTATGCAAAAATGAAATGGTTGAACCTAGAAATGAAATATCTGTACAGTAAACGTAGTAAATTAGGATTAGAACTATATAATTTACATTTAAAATTAACTAAAAGCATGAACAATAATGAATTCGAAGATTGGTGTAACTTTTATAGGAAAATTACAGAAATTAAAGACCATAAATTGAAAAAGAAATGTTTAAAACTTAATAAGAAATTCAGAAAGTTATGTCCACCTAAAAAGGATACTAATAGAATTCCTATAAAAGAAACACCAGTGATCAATCAATCATCCGAGAATTTTAGTGATTTAGAAATAGACTTGTTAAACAAAGGGTTAAAATACTGTTTGCCAAGCCGTCAGATTCCTATGGAACAGGTGATTGCAAGCATCGAAACTTTGATTAAATATTTTGAACAAGGGCCAAAAAACTTTATTCGAGAAGCTTGTAAAACCCAAATCGATAAGAATTTGCAGCAGCACAAACAGAAGTCGGTCAATAAAGAATGGAATATCATTAAAACTCTTAGATCGAAGGACTGCTTTTACCTAAAAGCAGATAAAGGGAACAAGTTAGTAATTATGGACAAAACCGACTATTTTCAAAGAGTCAAAAATTTAATTGCCGAAGGTCCGTATGTAGAAATCAAGAGAAATCCGTTACCTAGAATGATTAGTGACACAAAAGGCGCGATTAAGAAATGTCCAATTTTAATAACTTCACCCAAAAGTATAAATTGAATGTTAGTAATCCTGTAGTACCAAGAATGTATTGTTTACCGAAGATACATAAACCAGGTAACTCGATGAGACCTATAGTTTCAGGTATTAACTCAACGACTTATTTGATTTCCAAATGGTTAGTGAATGAATTTAAAAACCTACCCGTTAAACCAGAAAATTTGTCAGTCAGTAATTCTTTAGAATTTGTCAAATTAATTAAAGATTGTGAACTGGAAACCGGGGAAATTTTAGTTTCATTCGACGTGACGTCGTTATTCCCCTCGGTACCTATTCCAGAGACTATGAAATATATATAATATGGCAATTTCCTTACATTTATAGATAAATTTACTGAAATGCAAGAGATATTAAGTAATCATAAGGCTTTTAAGATAGTGATTTGTGGAGATTTTAATATAAACTTTCTAAATGAGTCAAAATAATTAAATATTTTTAAGGATTTGATAGGTTCCTATAACTTTTGTAGCATTATAAACGAGCCTACTAGAAAAAACAACTGCTTGGATAATATATGCATCGACCGGGCAATGTTTAACTTTCATAGTGATTGTTTTATTTTATTTTATTATTTTCATTATGTAAAACTTCACTATGAAAGTTAAACATTGTTCGGTCGATGCATATATTATCCAAGCAGTTGTTTTTTCTAGTAGGCTCGTTTATAATGCTACAAAAGTTATAGGAACCTATCAAATCCTTAAAAATATTTAATTATTTTGACTCATTTAGAAAGTTTATATTAAAATCTCCACAAATCACTATCTTAAAAGCCTTATGTTTACTTAATATCTCTAGCATTTCAGTAAATTTATCTATAAATGTAAGGAAATTGCCATTTGGAGTCCTATATACTACCACTACAATCATACAAATATGTAATAAAACTAATTTTGCACCTGTACATTCAAAGTCAAATTCCACAGCTAAATTATTTACAGTCTCTACTTCCCTTACATTTACACAGTCCAATGACTCATTTAAAAACATTGCTACCCCGCCATGCACTGATGATTTTCTGCTGAAATTGTTCACTAAGCTAAATCCACCAAGACCAACAGACGGAATATTATTATTGGTAAACCAATGCTCTGTTATACACAAGATTTCTACTTTTTCACTTTCCACAAATATTTCCACTTCCCCAAGCTTATTGTTCAAACTTTGCACATTTTGATGTACCATAACAAGACGACCTATATAATCCCCCTTTGCTGACTGTATGTTTCTTCTAAAAAATTATTTTCTCCGGAAATATCTCATACAAAACGTATTATTTCGGCAATTTCTAAACAAATAAATTTTTTTGGTACGATTCTTAAAATGAATTCCATCTCTTGTGCAAACACAAGTCGAAACGAGATTATTAACACATAAAATCTGCACGTGATTATATTGCTGTGCCAAATTATATATCCTATAGTTTACGTGTTCTATGATAGCATTCAATTCCATATTATAACACCTAAACGGGATAGTACTAATAATCACATTCGTATTTCGAGCGTTTTCCATTATAATTCTGAATTGGTGTAACAGTTTTGCTACATCTTCACTTTCATAGCACTCTGATACATCATTAATGCCAGCCATTATTATCAAAAATTCTTCCTTTCCCCATTTTTGCCAATCTTGTGACCGACTTGCTATTTCCCTAATTCCGAAGTTTGGTTTAACCATACCAAATGAAGCGTTTGATTCCAATTTATCATTGATAAATTTACTGCAGTCACGACCCTGACTATCACATAAAACGAGTATCTACTGTCGACTATTTTTACTATTATCACTATCCCCATCAATAATACTGCGTATTTCTGTATTTGTATTTTTAATTGGCTCTTTATCGTTTAAATGAATGTTATTTGACTTTTTTGGCAAGTTCAATTTTTGCTCATCCTCCGCGAAGTAACATGTCTCTGTCTGCGTATGCATTGATGATATGGGCTGTTTATAGCTTTTTAAGTCTTGGATAATTTTATTCTTTTCGTCTAAGGTAACATTTAAGTATTCAATTTTATGTTCCAAGTCCCTCACTTCTTTCTTTAATTTCGTGTAGTTTTCGTCGAGTTGCATATTTCTGTTGTCCGCGTCCGCTAATTTATTTCGTAAATCTTGTACCAAATCTGATAACTCACATTTATCATCATCTCTCTCACCATCTTTCCTATTTTTTAATATAATATAACTATTCTTTAGTTTGTCCTGAGATTTTTTTGATGTCAATACTTTTGGTTCTCTTTCCTCAGCTAATATTCTTTTTTGCTGTTTTGAAGCTAAACGTGTGTTGGCCATTATAATTTATTATCGCTTATTTAATTATGCTATGTGCACATGTACTGTCAATTTATACAACTTACACATCAAATAACCCTTGTATCTTTATTTTCAAAATTCAGGTATAGCTTTTTGCCAATAATAGTAAGAAAACTGCAGAAAAAAACACCGTATTATAAAAAGATGAACTTGATATTTTTAGCGGATATTGTCTGCAAAATGTTTCAATTATTTCTTTCTACTTAGTATTCGTGAAATCCCTTCAACAATCCATTTTTAATTGCGCAAGACTTTCATAACAATGGATATAAAATGTATTCATATTACCATACCTACATATAATCCAAGAGCACTGTACAATATGAAAACAGAGAACACAGATGTATACACCTTTACGCGCATACGAAAATAGTTACATACTTATACAAATATGGACATGCATAGTTCAATTTATTAAAAATTTAAATCGGAATAATTAAAAAATAAACCCTTGAAATTTATCCTATAAAAATGAAATGTTTATAAGTTAAATACCATTTATACCATTTCTTGTAAGTTTTCTATGGGTCCGGAATGGCCGTATACTTTCACGTTCCGGTAGTCTCTCGTCTTCTATTGCAGAAATCTTCAATTCTAACCAGGTATCAATTTGGTTCTTCATTTTAACTGAATTACTTTATTATTATTTATATTTATTATTTAGTTTTCTATATAACCTAAATATGTAAGTAGTTTCCGTGTTTTTTACCAATTTGACAGGTGATCGTCTTTTTTTCGGAGTATTTACGATTTCATGAATACTTGACATGAGCAGTAGCAAATAATGAAAGTTAAAAAAATGTATTTTATTTGAAATATTTGATATAAAAGGAGGTTTTTCTATTACTTACCGTTATTTATTTGTGTATTTTATTTTTGCATTTCGTGTGGTGCGGTGGGAATTTCTGTTTGAACTTATCTTAATAGGTATATCATTTTGTTTATGTGATTTCGTAAATTAATTTATTTGGACCAATCCTTAGTAACATATATTGTTCTCAGCGAAAATAAATTCCGTAAAATTGGCCTTAATTTCTTTTGGCTTGCTTTTAATATACTCTGTTAATACTTCATTTAAATGCTATATTATAAAAATGTTTGGCAATCCTCATATGATACTAAATGAACATGCCCTACAAACTTAACCTTTTGCTCAACTTTGAAAACAGTTTACAACCAAATTAGGTTTGTAACACGACTGAGTGTGCATGGGTGTAAGCCTGTGCGTGTTTTGCCCTTTTATTTGTATGTGTAAAAATACTATTTTGGGACGTTTGACAACTGTTATGTATGCTTGTGTTAATTATTTTGAAGATATTCTGATTGAAGAAAATTAACATATTTATTCAAATATTAACTATAGAATTGAGAAGGAAATCATCTTGAAACCCATTAGTTATGTTTCCACGCAAGATACCTTATCAACTTTAAAAGTGTTTAAATAAATATACTAATTTGTTTCAAACAGAATACCTTGAAAGATTAAATAAACACACAAGTATACATACCAGTAATCAAATGTCTTAAAATAATATTCTTACACTTATTATAATAAAAGAGCATAAAACCTACATTACTTAATTTCTTGAATATGTTACACTATTTTCAGATTGTGCATATTTGAAATTTATTTGTATAACATAATAGTACACGATCATAGATTTATCTCTCATTTATGTAGAAACTTGGAGATAATTATCTTTAAAAAAAGACTGAAAATCTGAAATATATTTACGGTTCCTTACATGTAAAGGCTGACAAATTAAAATATTCATATAAATGATATACATATTTTTCTGTACACATCAAATTGAAACTTTACTAAATGGAGATAGGATTCATACCAGATGGTACTATTGAATGATACAAGAAAATTATTAATCTAGAAAGATAGCATTTATATAAGTATTTACTGTCTAGTTTTCCATTGCAAAACCAATAGTTTTTGAACTATAATATAACGAATTAAGTTTCTCTTATTTAAAATCAATTTCGAGTATTCGTTTCTCTTTTAAGAAAAAAGAACAAGTCATAATGAAACATTGAATGTAAACTATGCATGAATTGATTTAAAACATATTGACAACTAATTAAAGCATATAGGTACATTTCAAAAAAATGTATTGATTTGATTTAAACAATATAGTGCCACCACCGCGGCGTAAAATTTACAGTGTGGCGAGTGATAAGGTGTGATCGTACACTGAACCTCTCTGGTCTGAACCTACCTGTTGATGTTAAGTCCCCAGGAAGGTCTCTGCCGGCTAACTCTCTAGGCTACGGAGAACGTCGCGGATTCAAGGCCGCGAGGTGGAGGGGTATGTGGACGCCACCGTTATTATCCACCTGCAGAGATAACGCTATAACGGAAGCAGGCGGGACCTGGTAGCTCCAATAACACCAGAGGATCAGCCCCCTATCACTCGTCGATAAACAAGAAACTTGACTAACTCAATGCTAGTGGAAGGGATATAGAACGAAACGCTTTCAACAGTACAACTAAATTTATTGCGTACACAATTCGGTAAAACAAATTAAAATATCCAAAACGGCAAAGCCAACGCTTAAATGCTAGGTACCAGACACGGTCGTTTATACATGATTCAGAACTAACGTAACATTAAGGGTGAAGCCCGGTTCAAATACAATATGAACACCAATTGAAGGTAGAAAATTAATAAAAGTATAAGACCAAACTATATTACTCTCCCCCGTATAAGTAATTCGAGAGGTGGGAGGGGTTAGCCCAAAATTATTCCTCGGGTTGAAGTTAATAAAAGTTACAAACAAACGAGAACAAGGAAGTCTCAATTACGTAAATGCGCAAGATTCTAAATTTTAAAAAAAAAATCTCAAGTAATTTGGTAAGTTACTTAATATCAAATCCAAGGATAAGCCTTGATTTCAAATATATTCCAAAACAAGAAAAGAAACGATCATAACATAAAATTACCCGGTAGGAAACTTTTGGAGTATCCCCCGTATAACAGGTGTGCAAAAATTCTGTAATATCGAAATAGTTAAAGTAAATAATTTACAAGAGACAAAACTAGAATACCAATTCCGTATACGCAATTTTCATTCTGTACAGTATTTCTATATCGAACATGAAAGGCAGATTACAGGTAAACTATGATTAAAAATAATGACAAAACAAAACTTAGGCCCGTTCAGAAGGAATTGGGCTTGATTTCGACTTTAATATTGTGTAGAAGACAGACAGTGACGCTGTCGGTCTTCAGGTTTAAATAAAAGATTCCGATTACAGAAACCCGGGCAAAATGCTGAACAAAACGGGTTTAAATTATAAACAGACTCGTAAGATCCATTAAAACTAAATTGAAATAAGGGAAAATAAACTCCCTACGTATGATCTGTATATCGAGATAAATTTCCACCCCTAATGAGTGTCTTTCTAGTGGTATAAACTTGACATTAAATTTAAATTATAAGATAAGCTAAACGATTTCTGTTCTAAAAAGTTATTGTATTTAAAATTCAGCAAATAATAGAACAACACCTACTTTAACTGGTCCTACAAACTGTAAACGTTTCTTCCAAGTTCTGTTACCGCACACATATGCATCTCGATGCTCTATGATTTCCCGGTAGTCCTCACGCCGACGCCATTTTGGGGTAGAACAATTTGGAAGTTCGCGTCCTTCCTCCTATACCAAAAGGGTTCCGCAGAAGAAATGTGCCCCTATTACTCAGGTTACGGACGGCCTGCCGGTTCTCGAGATCTGCGACGGTAATATTCGAACGGCCTAAATACGTTCCCAAAATAACCAGGTAGAAATGCCGGAGAGACGCCTAACGCCTCACGGAAGAAAAATCTCCAAAGTCTCCGTTATACAAAGAATTGTACGTTCACAATAACGTACAGAAGAATCCTGTAAGTTCAAAAGGGATATAGCATAAATTTTAAGAGGATTTCCATACCTTTTACCGCAAAGATCAAATTTCTGTTTCACAAGTCACAAACACGACTCAGCGCTAAGGGAGATTAAGCCACAATGGCGGTCGTTTCGAAATTGATGAAGATGCCGGAAACACGTCATCGTAATTTAGGAAGTTCAAGAAGAAAAGGAGTTTAAATTTCGAATTTTTAAGTAGGATTTCAATTTGCAAAAAAAAAGGTGACATTTAAAACTAGCAACGTGAAACAATTAAATGTCTGGAGACGTAAATTTCTAAAAGGAGTCGGCAAGTGAGATTCCTGTCGCAGAAGGCGAACGTCGAAATGGAGATGGCGCAATAAGCGGTGAAACTATAATTAAATTAGAATTAACTTTTAAAAGAGCAAAATTAACGAAAGAAAAAGCGTTTAGATGATCTATAATTCGTAACAAAAATTCCTATAAAATCAGTTTGACATTCGGTAAGGCATTAAGCGAGTTATCAGTGTAAAACTTGCGATCGTTTCGGTAAAGGGTAAATAAAGATGGCCGCATGCTTTAAAACATAGGCTTTCAGAATGATTTGAAAGAATTGTAAAGGATTGACAATATTGTAGTTGAAGGGTCTAACTGTTCGATATAAGGAGTTTGAAAGCAAATTAAATAGCATTAGTAGAAATTTATTTAGAAGATAAAGCTACGAGGGTTTTATGAGTAATAATAGAGAAAACTTGCACTAAAATAGGTCGTTTGCAGAAAAGTGCATTTGTTAGCGTAACAAATTCCCCCCTTTCACAACAGAAATTTACTTGTAAATTTCTCCAGAAGTAGAAGGTAAGTCTCCTAAAGAAAACCAGAAAAGTGAAAACGTGAGCCTTAATTTAAAAAAAAACTGAACAAAAGTTCGGCGGAGCGGTGTCCATAAACGACGGAATCTAGCAAAACATTTGATAAGAATCGACGGAACGCAAATAAATCTAAATTCTGAAACTATAGTGACCTAAAGTCACAAAAGCGAAACGCAAGAATCTGATGAAACAATACAGAGAATTGCGGTAAAACCAAATATAAACGTAAGCTGAGTTATAACACGACACTAGTCGTAAACAAAAGGTAGCACTGAAGAGCGACCTAGGAACATGAATCAGAAATACACCTCAATCAAAACTATCTAAAACGGATAGAAGCAAAACGAAACGCAGAAGGCGAAATCGACACAAAGTCAAGCATAACTATCTTTCACTAGATAGGAGCAAAACTAAACGAAAAAGGCGAAAACGATACTAAGTCAGGCAAAACTATCTTAAAGAAGATAGGAGCAAAATATTACGCAGAAAGCGAAATTGACACAAAGTCAAGCAAAACTAACTTAAACTAGATAAGAACCAGGTAATACGCAGAAAGCGAAACTGACACAAAGTCATCTAACTATCCAAATCTAGAAAGAAGAAAAGTAAAACGCAGAAGGCGATAATGACACAAGGTCAGCAAAACTATCGACGCACAGATTGTTCGACGGCAGAAACTCATTAGCACATCAATAACCAAACCAACACACCATGTCAACAGTTAGCTCGGCCTAAACCACCACAATGGCCCTTCGACATTCAGCCGGTACGAGGATTACAAATAACGAGAACATAAAACAACAAAACAAACAGTACTGAACGGTCGTCACCCCAGCATCAGAATGTGCAACAGCCGATATCATGCCGAGTGTTCATGCGCCACGAAGAAAACAAGAAAGGGGAAGGAAAAGCTGCATATAGCACCGAAAAAAGCACAGACTAGAAGGGGATCATTACTCCTAGCGGCGAAAGAAGATAGAAAGCTGCGCTATGAACACAAGTCACGAAAATCGTTGCGTCACAACCAAAACTAGGGAACAACTTCCGACAGCCCTAAAGAGACTAACTACCGTGAAGCAGTAGCAGCTCAAAAAAACAGGATTAACTAAAAAGGTTTATTACTACTGTATAGGAAGCAAATGGTTAAGGAAAAGTAGGTAAGAATCTAAAAGGTAGGATATGAGTAACTGTGACACTGTGTACTTACGAGTTCCAACAATCTTACAAACGTTACGCCATGCGATAGAAACAACAACATAAAGAATCTTAAACTGGCCAAACAAAATAAGAGATTACGTTACAACAAAAGTTTAAAGTGCAGCGACGGCCTACCACCACACTGAAACGGTTGAGGACCAATACACAGAAAAAAGTAAACAAACATAGACACGTCCATGACCGATAAAAGAAAAATCGCGATTACAAACGAGGGGTGTCGGTCTCAGCCCTATAAGAAGCTAACGGGAATGGACGACGGAATTTATTGACGACCATCCCGCTTCTTAAAGTGAAAGAGTCAAAATCGGTAAATATAAGAAAACATCAAGATTTATCCAAAAGTCCACATACTATTATCTTAAAGAATCATTCACAAAGGTCAAGGAGAAAACGGTAAACAGCAAATATGCAGGTAAAATAACAACCCATATGCCAAATATTAACCTAAAGTGAAGACTTCTTTAAGAAAATTAAACAATAGTCAAAATCGGTATATAAAATTGGAATGTATAAAATCCAAAAGTCAATAACAAACGTCCAGTACGTATAAGAGTTTACAAAACCCTCACTCGAGGAAAACCTACACGGTACAATAAAACTATAAACGACAAGAACAAAACAAACAGGTAAGATCTGTATATAAGTGTGATCTCCAAATCCTCTAAATAGAGATGCAATAACAGCAAAAGAACAACACTATCAACAGTTCTAAACCTTATAACGTCCATACTCATATTATTAGTATAACAATCTACAAGATTGTTTACTGAGTCAACTCGAAAGCAAAAGCTATCATAGAATTTAAAAGACACCATATTAAACCAAAATTGTCAGAATCAAGAATCGATAAATGTATCAACAACCAAACGCAGTCCGATCCAAACTTGATATAACAAACTTATCTCAAAATAAGTACAACAAAACCTAGCACAGACAGCTAGAATCAAAACATACCAAAATTAAAGGATCTGCGATACGTAAACTTGTCAACACGAACAATCGTTCCAGAACAGACAAATGAATGTCACGGTAAATAAGTCAAGTCCAAAACGGTATACAGTACGATAATTTATTGAGAACTAACTCCAACCTGAAAAAAAAACGAAATGTACAGATGGAATGAACAACAATGCAAGACTCCCTTTTGGACGCCTTTTACGCCAGGGCGGATTACACCCGACTGAGTATTCGTCTAGCCCCCAGACAGGCCACAAAAATGTATACAAGATAGAATGTACCACACAGACAAAGACTCCTTTTTGGACGCCTTTTACGCCAGGGCGGATTACACCCGTCTGGGTATTCGTCCAGCCCCCAAACAGGCCAATTAAAAAAACACTAAACAACTCCAGGTTGCGCTTTTAGGTGTGCGCTATTCCAAGTTCCAGGCAGAAGTTCGCCTTCGCAAGTTTTCAATTCATAGGTGTCGGTAGACAAACGACGATGTATCAAGAAAGGTCCCAAAAATTTATCTGCCAGCTTAGCCGTATAGTATTTAGATGCGTCAGACAAAACGAAATTCCTTCGCCAGACCAGCTGATTCGGCAAGAACTCCACTGCTCGATGTCTCATGTCACATCGAGATTTAGATTTCGGTTGGGAATCAATGTTAACGATACGAGGTTCTTCCACCGACTTAACTTCACGAGAGTGATCTACCATACGACTAATAGGTTTGCGTTGCTCGAGTTTCGTATTCAAACAAGTGTGACAGCGATTAACATAGCGAATAACATCAGCTGACATTTTGGGCCAATAATATGTCTGAGATATGCGTCCTAAGGTTTTCGAGATATTCAGATGTCCAACAGTGGATGGTTTATGATATGCTTTTAATAAATCGGAACGACGATCTTTAGGGACCAACTCCCTCCAAGAATCGCTTACGGTACCAAAACTACCACGCCAAGGGCGTACAAACTTAAAAAGCTTACCATCAAAAATCTGAAACGCTGAATATCTTTCAGGAGATTCCCTAACATGATGTAAGAGTCGATTATACCATTTGTCAGAAGTATTGGACATGGCCTTCATTGAACAAACTTGAGCTTGAGCGTTAATCGGCTCACGGAAATCACTGTTACGATGTAAAACGGAAGTAGGATACGGACACAATCTCAACGACGTTTCCTGCTGTCGTTTCCTAGAAAAATTAGAAGATTGACAACGAGGGCAAGAGTTTACGGTATGTCCACGAGCACCACATCTAAAACAATAACGGGATTGACGAGGATTCGGACAATCTCTAACCAAATGACCTGGAACATTACAATTCCAACATTTCGGACTATTGCTGGATAAAGGTACAGATAACGTCGCAACACCAGATGATGTGTGTGTGTACGCCATATCAGGCTCTTGCAAAGAAGTTTTATTGCGAGGTGGAAGTGCATAAGCTTCTATGGAGATCTTACAAGCTTCTAGTTTTCTGCATAATTCTAAAAGCTGGTCTACGGATTTAATTTCTGTAAGCCCTAATTGACTCTGATAAAACGGAGCAATGTTTTGCAACAGAACGTCCAACCTAAGTCCCTCGGCAACTGGCACAGTCAAACGCCCAAACATACCATTCATTACCGCCACGTACATGCCTATCGTCTCATTCGGCCCTTGAGTACGCCTCTTTATTTCCTGAAACAATTTGTCGTTATAGTTGGGAGGTTGAAATTGAAGACGAAGTTCTCGTACAAAATCGACCCAAGTCGTTACCTTATGGCGAGTGGAACGCCACCAAACCAAAGCCTTTCCTGAAAACAACTCTGTAGCGGACCTTATTAACTGTTCCTTAGCGAGATTATTAGCTATGCATTTGTCTTCGATGGTTTCGAGAAATGCACTCAAGGATTGACGCGAATTTTCTCCATCAAATTTGGAGAAGTTCCACCTTGACACCGGAACAACCTTACACGACGGAGATGACGCAGAAACAGCTGCCGAACTCACCGCATGTGACGCAGTCGCACGAACAGGTGACAGAATCGGTTCTCCCACAGATTCTTCGGAATCGGAAATTTCGCTATCAGAAGCAGTAGGACCTTGTGCTACACTAGTGGATGCGAACACAAACGACATGTCAGCAGGAACGGTACCTGCCAAAGCTGACTTCCTAGCCTTCCGGGCCTTAGACTTAAGAGTTGTCTGAAGGGTTACCAACTCAACAAGAATACCTGCTACTTCCTCCTCAGCTTCAGGTGTCTCTGGCTTTGCTCGCCTAATACGTGAAAAAGCATGGATGATTTTTGTGTTAATTTTCCGATACCTTAAACTAGTTTCTATTTCAACAAATTGATCTAGAAGATCATTAATCTCGGCAATCTTCCTCTTGACTTCGCGAGTGTCCTCTTCGATAGTGTAGGGATTAGCTGGCTTAGCCATCGGTATACCCCCACTCTCTAACTGTAATAAACTCCTAAGAGTCGCACGCATTGTCTTGACAGGAACATTCTCGTTTGCTCCACGAACCCTTAGTTCGTAAACTAACTCATCTCGCTCTAACCTGTTGATTTCGATCTTACCTTCCATCACAACAAATGTTCAGACACACAAAGCGAAAATCTATTTACAAAAATATCGAAACCTCAAAATTCTAAACGAATTCAATAAATCTAAAACAACCCTAAGCTGAATATAAATCTCAATAAACGAAAGTCCCTCCCACAAGCGTGAGCAAGCAAAGTTTCTATAGATTTTAAAAATAAAACAAAATGGCCTCCACACAGGGCGCCAAAAACTTGCCACCACCGCGGCGTAAAATTTACAGTGTGGCGAGTGATAAGGTGTGATCGTACGCTGAACCTCTCTGGTCTGAACCTACCTGTTGATGTTAAGTCCCCAGGAAGGTCTCTGCCGGCTAACTCTCTAGGCTACGGAGAACGTCGCGGATTCAAGGCCGCGAGGTGGAGGGGTATGTGGACGCCACCGTTATTATCCACCTGCAGAGATAACGCTATAACGGAAGCAGGCGGGACCTGGTAGCTCCAATAACACCAGAGGATCAGCCCCCTATCACTCGTCGATAAACAAGAAACTTGACTAACTCAATGCTAGTGGAAGGGATATAGAACGAAACGCTTTCAACAGTACAACTAAATTTATTGCGTACACAATTCGGTAAAACAAATTAAAATATCCAAAACGGCAAAGCCAACGCTTAAATGCTAGGTACCAGACACGGTCGTTTATACATGATTCAGAACTAACGTAACATTAAGGGTGAAGCCCGGTTCAAATACAATATGAACACCAATTGAAGGTAGAAAATTAATAAAAGTATAAGACCAAACTATATTACTCTCCCCCGTATAAGTAATTCGAGAGGTGGGAGGGGTTAGCCCAAAATTATTCCTCGGGTTGAAGTTAATAAAAGTTACAAACAAACGAGAACAAGGAAGTCTCAATTACGTAAATGCGCAAGATTCTAAATTTTAAAAAAAAAATCTCAAGTAATTTGGTAAGTTACTTAATATCAAATCCAAGGATAAGCCTTGATTTCAAATATATTCCAAAACAAGAAAAGAAACGATCATAACATAAAATTACCCGGTAGGAAACTTTTGGAGTATCCCCCGTATAACAGGTGTGCAAAAATTCTGTAATATCGAAATAGTTAAAGTAAATAATTTACAAGAGACAAAACTAGAATACCAATTCCGTATACGCAATTTTCATTCTGTACAGTATTTCTATATCGAACATGAAAGGCAGATTACAGGTAAACTATGATTAAAAATAATGACAAAACAAAACTTAGGCCCGTTCAGAAGGAATTGGGCTTGATTTCGACTTTAATATTGTGTAGAAGACAGACAGTGACGCTGTCGGTCTTCAGGTTTAAATAAAAGATTCCGATTACAGAAACCCGGGCAAAATGCTGAACAAAACGGGTTTAAATTATAAACAGACTCGTAAGATCCATTAAAACTAAATTGAAATAAGGGAAAATAAACTCCCTACGTATGATCTGTATATCGAGATAAATTTCCACCCCTAATGAGTGTCTTTCTAGTGGTATAAACTTGACATTAAATTTAAATTATAAGATAAGCTAAACGATTTCTGTTCTAAAAAGTTATTGTATTTAAAATTCAGCAAATAATAGAACAACACCTACTTTAACTGGTCCTACAAACTGTAAACGTTTCTTCCAAGTTCTGTTACCGCACACATATGCATCTCGATGCTCTATGATTTCCCGGTAGTCCTCACGCCGACGCCATTTTGGGGTAGAACAATTTGGAAGTTCGCGTCCTTCCTCCTATACCAAAAGGGTTCCGCAGAAGAAATGTGCCCCTATTACTCAGGTTACGGACGGCCTGCCGGTTCTCGAGATCTGCGACGGTAATATTCGAACGGCCTAAATACGTTCCCAAAATAACCAGGTAGAAATGCCGGAGAGACGCCTAACGCCTCACGGAAGAAAAATCTCCAAAGTCTCCGTTATACAAAGAATTGTACGTTCACAATAACGTACAGAAGAATCCTGTAAGTTCAAAAGGGATATAGCATAAATTTTAAGAGGATTTCCATACCTTTTACCGCAAAGATCAAATTTCTGTTTCACAAGTCACAAACACGACTCAGCGCTAAGGGAGATTAAGCCACAATGGCGGTCGTTTCGAAATTGATGAAGATGCCGGAAACACGTCATCGTAATTTAGGAAGTTCAAGAAGAAAAGGAGTTTAAATTTCGAATTTTTAAGTAGGATTTCAATTTGCAAAAAAAAAGGTGACATTTAAAACTAGCAACGTGAAACAATTAAATGTCTGGAGACGTAAATTTCTAAAAGGAGTCGGCAAGTGAGATTCCTGTCGCAGAAGGCGAACGTCGAAATGGAGATGGCGCAATAAGCGGTGAAACTATAATTAAATTAGAATTAACTTTTAAAAGAGCAAAATTAACGAAAGAAAAAGCGTTTAGATGATCTATAATTCGTAACAAAAATTCCTATAAAATCAGTTTGACATTCGGTAAGGCATTAAGCGAGTTATCAGTGTAAAACTTGCGATCGTTTCGGTAAAGGGTAAATAAAGATGGCCGCATGCTTTAAAACATAGGCTTTCAGAATGATTTGAAAGAATTGTAAAGGATTGACAATATTGTAGTTGAAGGGTCTAACTGTTCGATATAAGGAGTTTGAAAGCAAATTAAATAGCATTAGTAGAAATTTATTTAGAAGATAAAGCTACGAGGGTTTTATGAGTAATAATAGAGAAAACTTGCACTAAAATAGGTCGTTTGCAGAAAAGTGCATTTGTTAGCGTAACAATAGATATATAATGATACATATATTTTAATACTACATTATCTATACCGTTTCTTGGGCTTTTTGAAGCATCATTGTCAGTGGTTGATTCATGAATTGTTTCCCTTCCAGCTACATTCCTTAGGTGTTCTTCCTTACCTATTTTTGCGTTGAAATCCCCTAGCACTATCAACGTATCATGTTTCGGTATCATTTCGCATGTTTCTTCAATTTTTTCGTAAAATGCGTCTTTTTCTTCTGGTAGTGATACTTCAGTTGGTGCGTATGCGTTTATTATTGATATATTCGCTATTTCGTTTTTTATTCTTAGATATGAGATTCTGCCATTTATTCTCTTAAATTCCAATATTTTATTTATGAAGTTCTTGTCTAACATGAACGCCGTTCCATTCCTTCCTTGTTTTTCTTCTCCTGCATACAACACACAGTACTCTCGCTTGTCTATTCGCCCCTCGTCTTTCCACCTCACCTCCTGTAATGCCAGAATTCCTATTTTGTATCTCTCCATTTCTCTGCTTATTTCTTCCATCTTTCCTATTTCCATCAATGTTTTAATGTTCCATGTTCCAATTCTTGCCCTGCCTCTACTATTCCTTACCAATTTATTCTTTTTCCGTTTCCTATTCATTGTCGTTGCCTGCTCGTCTCCATCATTTGTCAAGGTTGTAGTTAGTTTTTTGTAATTCGAAATTTTTTATTCTCTACAAATTCATTTCTGCAGCTGTCCCAAATCATTGTTATTCCATTTATTATTATTTTTTGATATCCTACTTTTATTCTTCCCCACTTTTCTCTCTCGTTTTTAGCAATTTCCCTCAAGTTTTTCTGAATTTTTAATTCCTGATCTGTTAAATCTGAATCAATGTAATATTTTGTACCTCGCAACTTGTTTTTATTCTTTAATATCATCTGTTTAATTTCCCAGTTTTCGAGTTTTACTCTTATGTTCCTACCATCTCCAATCTTTTCAATTTCTTTTATTTCACTTTTTACTCCTATAGCATTTTCTATAAATGTTTGTACTTGTTGCGGTTCTATTCTATCTTTAAATTCAACCCCTTTAATTATAATATTCGTTTTACGATGCTCTTTCTCTATTTTTTGTTCCACTTTTTGCACTCATTCTCCAAATCGATTACCTTTTTTCTTAGTTCTATGTTTTCTTTCCTCATTTCTTTAATCTCTTCAAAATATTGTTTTTGTTCTAGTCGTATTTCCTTCATTTCTTTCGTTAGTTCTTTCATTACTACTAATAATTCATCCATTTCTTGTAGAAATTTCGGTTCTAGACGTTCGCAACACAATTACTACTAATGCCCTACTCAGTTCAAACACCAGCTTGTGCAACGATTGGTCTTTCGCCTTTATTTCTTAATCTAATTTTATATTCTATCGTATTCTATCTATATATTCCGATTGCTACGTCTATGTACACGGAGAGCTGTAAATATCAGACAAAAAATTGCCGAGAGTGTAAACATTTGCCTGCGACAAAGACCGCAAAAAAAAGAGACACTCCGGAACCACAAGCAAGAGCAGAACAATAACGAATTCTACGTCAATTAATGTGGAAATTTAAATTTGATACACGAGGTATCTAAAACAAAGGGATATCAACATCCAATTAATATTGATAATGATGATCCTCTGATTAGTAAGAATTATCCTATCCTATATCATTACCAACAAAGAGTTAGTCTTGAACTACTTTAGAACGTTTAGAACAAACAGGAATCATAGAAAAGTCTAACACATATTTTATAAACCCCATAGTCATTGTTCAAAAGAAAGATTTATCATTACGGATTTGCTTAGATGCAAGAGCATTGAACGAAAAGAATCAAACCCGAGTTTGAAATGCCTCAAAACATCGATATCTTATTAACTAAGTGTGGAAACAAGCGGATTTATAGCAAGTTGGATCTCAAAAATGCATTTTGGCTTATTAATGTAGAACCGGAATCAAGAAAGTACTGTGGTTTCCTAGTAAATGGTATTGTCTACCAATTTCGAGTGTGTCCGTTTGGTTTGAAAACTTCACCAGCCGCACTTATTAGATTTTTACACAAAATATTGGACAGATACGACGAATTTGCCTTACATTATTTGGATGACATAATCATATTTTCTGAAAGCATAGAACAACATCTACAACACTTGAACATTATCCTAAGTACATTAACATCACAAGGTATGAAGTTGAACCTATCAAAATGCCAATTTTTCAGACATGAAATAAATTACCTAGGTTATATTATAAATCAAGAAAACATCTTATTAGATCCTACACGCCTTGATGAAATAAAGAACTATTCTAGACCAAAGAACTTAAAAACTTTACGAGGTTTCTTAGGTGTATTAAACTATTATCGTAAGTTTATTTCCAACTATAGTGAGAAAACGATACCTTTATTAGATCTTCTTAAGAAAGGTAAGAAATGGACTTGGACTCCAGAATGTGAGAATTGTTTTATACATTTGAAAGAAAATTTTGTAGAAAATTTAAAACTACATCATCCAGACTTCTTATTACCCTTTATAGTCAGAACAGATGCATCACATCAAACAATCGCAGCAGAGCTCATACAATTAAAAGATAACATCGAAACACCTATATATTTTATCTCTAGAACTCTCAAAGCTTGTGAGACCAGATACACGATATCTGAGAAAGAAATGTTAGCTATTGTCTTCGCTTTAACCAAATTAAGATACTATCTTATAGGTAAAACCTTTACGCTTGAAACAGATCATAAAGCATTAATTAATATCATGAGCTGTAAACTGAATAACAGCCGAATATATAGATGGACGCTGCTTATACAACAATGTGAATTCACTATAGTCTACAAACCAGGAAAAGACATGATTACCGCTGATGCTCTGACAAGACAGGACGGGGATGTGAAAAGACAGAACATATGTATAAATCTAGTCCAACTACAAAAACAAGGTATATTTTCGAGAAACAAACTATTACACATACAATCAGGCCCGGAATTCAATGAAATACACTATCACTTGAGAAACATAGGATCATTCAAAGGCATGTCAATCAAAGATAATTTAATAACAAAACAGATAGGTAAAAACACAGTGTATGTAACCAATGAAATTCATACTAGGGAAATAATCAACTACATTCATCAAACATATACACACATTGGAGCAAGGAAATGTTGGTTATTGTTCAGGGAAGCTTTCTATTGCATTAATGAGGAAAGAATTATAAAAAGCGTTATTAAACATTGTCGAATTTGCGAACTTGCCAAAGATAAAAATTTTAATGACACTAACATCAGCCATAATATTATAACATACGACAAACTTGAATTTTATATCTATAGATTTCCTATCTAATCTAATACCGAGCACAAAAGGATATAAAAACATCTTAGTGATTTGCGATATATTTTCAAAATTTATAAAACTTATTCCGACTCAAAAGTGCAACACTAATATTGTATTACAAGCTTTAACAGAATATTTTATTCAATATGGCAAACCCTTGGCAATTTTGTCCGATCACGCAACTTATTTTACAAACGACAGATACAAAGACTTTTTACATTCACATAACATCCAAACTTTGTTTACATCAATACGATATCCACAGGGCAATCCAACCGAAAGGTACATCAGAGAATCTTTGAAATATTTACGAATTCTATTGAATGAAAATCACAATAGATGGGCAAAATATCTTTCCCAGATCGAATTTACTATCAACAATACACCCAGTACAGTTCATAGTCATTGTCCTACAAAATAATGGGTAAACTATTAAAACCATACCAAGGTCCATATGTAATAAGGCGAATACTAGGTAACAACACGTATGAACTTATGGAAGAAGAAACTAGTTATATAAAAGGTAGATATCATATTACTATGTTGCAAGATTACTTAGAAGAATAATAAATTATGTTATAATTATATATATAGTCGCTACGATTTTAACGATATTCTAATTGGTATGTTACAGCTCGAACAAATTATTAACAATAAAAAGTATTATAATCATCAATAAAAATATTAAACTAATTTAAAATAATTTACTAACATGAATGGAAAACTAAACAAATAAGAAAACTCAATTAAAGATACGTAATTTAAAAAATGTAGAATACTAAACAATAAAAAAGAAAAGTAAAGCTAATAATTTATACAATGCCAATCAATATAGAAAATAACTATAAATAAATAAATATTTAATTAATATAAAACTTATACATAAAGTGAAATGATAATGGAAACAAATTTTGTAGAGAAAAATGAATTAAATTTTAAAAGACAATGAATTATCAATATGCTTGAAGTTTAGTATTATGAGAAAAGGAAAGAGAATTACACATTGATTAATAATTTATATACTTAGATTAATTTGTTATTTTTAAATAAATTATTTGACACATGATAAGGAAGGTACTACAGGTTGATATTCTCAATTTCATTCTTCTTAACAGGGAAAAGAAATATCTTCAATTACTTTTTATTTTCTTTTCACGGGGATAATGTAATGGGTCAAACAGCACCCGAATTCCAGCTCCTACAATGAGAAATACAGATAAACAACACATAATAAAACATTGTATAAAGATTAAATTGGCGGACGTAATTTGTGAAATTAGTATCGAAATGTAAATAAATTAATATGACGTTAACTTTAAATATTTCTAATTAACTTAGTTTTATTTCATAACTTATGTTTTAATTTAAATTTTTCAATTTTTTTTTTATCTACATTAAGATTTTATATCGATACTAGTTAACAACGTCCACTGATTTAAAAATATAATGAAACCACGAAAGCGATATTTAATATGCGAATTGTAACACAACCTATATTGAAAAGTACATTTTAAATATTTGATAATTATTCTACAAATTTTACGATCTTATTAAAACTAAAATATTATGTATATTCATATTTTAATTGATGTGGAGAAAGTAAAAACTTCGAGGCTTTTTGATAATAATTAAAATAGGCTGTGGAATAAAAAAGCCGAAAACGGCGTCTGATATAAAAATTCTTCAACAAATGGCCGTATTTTCTGAACATCGTAAAATTTAAATTATTATTAAATATTAAATAATTTTCGATCATTCGATACACAAATAATTGGCACAACTTTTGGTAAACAAATTTGGAGATTACCACGTCGAAAACTACAATAATCGACAAAGCATCATTTGGAATTTGGATTCCAACGATCAGGGAGAACCGAAGCCGTCGTTCGCAACAAACGCCGTTACCCATATTGGAGGAGCCGTACTCCGCATCTATCCTGATCACAGCGTTTGCAGCCTACATCACAGCTACATACATCGGAAACAGGTTCACATCCAACGTTATTCCTCAAATAAAACCTAAAGGTCAATATTTGTATAAATAAAACTACTAAATACAACTGAATATTTACATTAAATTTCTGAATTTTTACGTTTTAAAACATCAATTAAAAACTTGCAATCAAAACATACATACTTCTTAGGATAAAATAGGACTTACCTGTGTTATGTTTAATTTAAGTACAATTAAATATTTGATTATATAATATTCGCATTACCTAACCTTATCACTGTTTAAAAACACATGTGCCACTTATTAATTCTATTTATTGTCGTATAGCACGTAATATTCAATTTATGATACAGTTTTCTTATTTTTACATTCGATTTCTGTTACAGTTTTCTTATTTACATCAATAAATTTTACTTTTTTATTTTACTCAATCTTTTATTTGTTATTGTTGAATTGTTTAGTTTGGCTTAATACATATACTAATTACATTGTTCTTACGGGATAATACTCACCGACGAAGATCCAGGGATATATCTTAATTAATTTACGTACTCTTACTCTACGACTGCTAGCTGGCTATTAAAAAAGTACACAGATAGCGTCGAACAACTAAGAACTGTTTAAATTTATGGCACCCAATATTTAAATACAAAATCATCAACATTTACTTATATTCATTATTTTTCAAAATTATTATTCTCATTAGTTCACATTAGACCATCTCAGGTACACTTCAATATATATATATATATATATATACATATATATATATATATATATATATATATATATATATATATATATATATGTAACGATACTATGGCTCACTAAGTACTTAGTTAATATAAATATAAGAATAAATGAAGAATATAAGTTAAACTTAGAAGATTTGAATTTAAAAATTGGGCGCCAAGTTTTAACGTACTTAACCAACGCTATCTGTTAAATAACCCACTAGTTGCGGTAGAGCTTGAGTACTTATATTTTTATTTATATCTCGGGGCTCAAAGTCGGTTGTTTGTATATCCCGTAAGTACAATGTAAATGGTATATTAATTAAACACAAACTCAGCATTCAAACAATTCAAATAAAAGATCGAATCTAAATCAAAGTAATAAAAATTTATTAGAACAAAAATAGATAACTGTAACAATTATTACGTGCGAATAAGGAAACTGTACATAAACTAGTATTATCTGAACTATACGGTAAAAAACGGTATTATACAATTGTGCACATGTGTTACTAACTATCGTTAAGGTTATGAATAATACAACAGTGCAAATAGATATTAAAAGTTACTTAAAATTAGACACACAAAAGGTAAGTTATATATAAGTTTCATAAAAGATTAAGAATGAATGAATGAATGTATATATTTAAATAGATGTTTAGAAATGTAGAAATTCATGTATTATATTTTGATGCAAACAATGTTTAATATTGTGTTGGGATATAGATTTAATATTAACTTTTAAATGATGTTTTAGGTTTTATGGGAAATAACTGGGAAGGAACCTGGTTTTTTCCTGTGTCTAGGCTCTGGTATATGTTCTGGGCTCGCAATTGTAGGAATGGATCAGAGTTCGTCTGCTCCTATTGAAGTCCCTGCGTCGGTAGCGGTTCAAATGCTGGGGTTATCGGTATGATGTAGTTCCAGTTCCGAAAAGATGCTTCGTTCGATATCTATTATATTCGACGTGATGCTGGTCCAATTATTCTCTCAAAAGCTCGGCCTGATTTCAAGGTATCAAATGTATACTGATTTCGTAGGATATACTTGATTTTTAAATAGTAATTTTAATTAAACTTTTTGTGATAGAGAAAATGCGGCCATTCGTTGTAAAATTTTAGTATCAGACGCTTTCTTCGGCTTTTGTTTTCCATAGCCTGTATTAAATATCGGCAAAAGCCTCTAAGTTTATGCTTTATTTGCATCTAATATAATATGAATTTTCATAATGTTTTAATTTTAACATAATAGAAAAATTAATTAAATAATTTACAAAAGTTTATAATGTGGTTTTCAATGTTAGATTAGTTTGAAAATGCACCGTAAAAATCGCATTCGCGGGGTTCGAGACAATTTTAAATTAGTGGGCGTGGTTAACTCGCTTCGATATAAATCTTGATGTGGATAAATTAGATACCTGTAATATTACGCGTATGATTTGAATTTGAAATGGAAAAATATAAATATAAAAAAAGTAAGTTTAAAAATCAAAATAAGTTAATTATCAATTTTAAAGTTATCGTCGTATTAATTTATATACATTTCGAAACTAATTTCACAAATTACGTCCACCAATTCAATATTTATACATGTTTAATTATATGTTGTAATCTGTATTTCTTATTGTAGTGCTGGAATAAGTGTGCTGCTTGAACCATAACATTATATATATGTATATATATATATATATATATTGTTATATGTCCGAATACCCCACTTAAGTTGGGCTGACATACATAAATAAATAAATGTAAAATGAATGTTTGTTATAAAAGTTATATAAAATTCAAATCGGGCTCGTTCAATACTTATCTGTTTTTTGTTATTCTCGTCGGCTAGCTTCTTTGATTTCTTCAGGGTTAAGGTAGGTTCACCTCTCTCCACTTTGACTTTATTTACGTAGTTTGTTTAGTTAGGAACGGAACAATATCTCAAGTGAATTACAAAAAAAACCAAAGTAAAATATTGACAATTAACTTTATTAAGGATAAAATATCTAGCAAAGTTTGAGAATTTATATTGACAATTTCGTGACACACATATATCAATAAGGGAGACACACTCAACGGTTGGTATTCTTATAGTATAACAATATGGTGTAAGACAAGTGCAATTAGGTGTTGTTCTATTAAAATAGTTTATAAAAGTGACATAGAATCCAGTTTTAAAGTTACAAACAGTGGATACGAATATTTAAATAAGTTGAATAAAAATTACAGTGATATAATATCGGTGAAAGCAATGTAAATAGTTAGTTATGGAATAAACAAAGAAAAGTTCTAGAAAAGCACATGAGCAAGTAAAAATGGCGCGTAAAATATTGTTAAAGTTAGCAAAAAAAAAACCTGAATCTTCGGATATAACCTCCGTTGCTTCCTGCGCCTGTGTTCTGCTGGTTTTCACAACGGGAAACTGGAGAATATTTCTGCTATGGTCCCTCGGGATGACTTGAACTTTTTAGAAATCTCCAAGTCCGACGGCGGCTTGATCGGATGACCGGTCTCGAGCGTCCGAAGATGTTGGTCGTTGCACGGTGAAATTTATGGCGGGTAGTTTACGTATTGAAAACTTTAAAAATTCGTAATTCTTGAACTATTTGGTCGGCAGGTGTTAAACTTGGTCTACAGGTAGATCGTAGGTATGTGTAACGTTTTGTAGACTTAAAAATCTCCAGCACTTAATAATTTCGCCAATTTATTTTAATTACTTCGGAGCACAAAAAACGTGACCTCTCACTGTAACGACTAATTACCGACGCTTACTTTTTTCACTTGTTTTTAATTGCATAATTTGCCGTAAATCGCTCCATTCTTTACTTGCATTATCTTTTTGAATATTATTCATTTAGACATTTTTACAGAGTAAAACAGTTAAAAAAATTACAATTTGATTTATAAAATAACTTTAGTTGAATAAAATATGTTTATGTGTTTACAAACACTCTGTCAATATCGGTTTATTTTCGGGTTATTGCACCGTTAAAATTGTGGGCGGGGCTTAATCGTTCAAATGCATTTGAAAATAAATACGTTACATTTGTTTGAATAAAAACGCGTTAAATATTAATTTGAATTAAAAATGAATATAAACATTATAATAAAAAAATAGAAAAATAAGTTAATTATTTCAAAGCAAATTTGTCGTCAAAATAACGTATTTATACTTTGAATCAATCTTTCCCCTTCTAGGTATTAAAGTACATAGTAGATATAAATATTATGGTTACATGTATTCTTTGTTTCTTTTACGTACTCTTACTCTACGACTGCTAGCTGGCTATTAAAAAAGTACACAGATAGCGTCGAACAACTAAGAACTGTTTAAATTTATGGCACCCAATATTTAAATACAAAATCATCAACATTTACTTATATTCATTATTTTTCAAAATTATTATTCTCATTAGTTCACATTAGACCATCTCAGGTACACTTCAATATATATATATATATATACATATATATATATATATATATATATATATATATATATATATATATTGTAACGATACTATGGCTCACTAAGTACTTAGTTAATATAAATATAAGAATAAATGAAGAATATAAGTTAAACTTAGAAGATTTGAATTTAAAAATTGGGCGCCAAGTTTTAACGTACTTAGTAGATCCAACGCTATCTGTTAAATAACCCACTAGTTGCGGTAGAGCTTGAGTACTTATATTTTTATTTATATCTCGGGGCTCAAAGTCGGTTGTTTGTATATCCCGTAAGTACAATGTAAATGGTATATTAATTAAACACAAACTCAGCATTCAAACAATTCAAATAAAAGATCGAATCTAAATCAAAGTAATAAAAATTTATTAGAACAAAAATAGATAACTGTAACAATTATTACGTGCGAATAAGGAAACTGTACATAAACTAGTATTATCTGAACTATACGGTAAAAAACGATATTATACAATTGTGCACATGTGTTACTAACTATCGTTAAGGTTATGAATAATACAACAGTGCAAATAGATATTAAAAGTTACTTAAAATTAGACACACAAAAGGTAAGTTATATATAAGTTTTATAAAAGATTAAGAATGAATGAATGAATGTATATATTTAAATAGATGTTTAGAAATGTAGAAATTCATGTATTATATTTTGATGCAAACAATGTTTAATATTGTGTTGGGATATAGATTTAATATTAACTTTTAAATGATGTTTTAGGTTTTATGGGAAATAACTGGGAAGGAACCTGGTTTTTTCCTGTGTCTAGGCTCTGATATATGTTCTGGGCTCGCAATTGTAGGAATGGATCAGAGTTCGTCTGCTCCTATTGAAGTCCCTGCGTCGGTAGCGGTTCAAATGCTGGGGTTATCGGTATGATGTAGTTCCAGTTCCGAAAAGATGCTTCGTTCGATATCTATTATATTCGACGTGATGCTGGTCCAATTATTCTCTCAAAAGTTCGGCCTGATTTCAAGGTATCAAATGTATACTGATTTCGTAGGATATACTTGATTTTTAAATAGTAATTTTAATTAAACTTTTTGTGATAGAGAAAATGCGGCCATTCGTTGTAAAATTTTAGTATCAGACGCTTTCTTCGGCTTTTGTTTTCCATAGCCTGTATTAAATATCGGCAAAAGCCTCTAAGTTTATGCTTTATTTGCATCTAATATAATATGAATTTTCATAATGTTTTAATTTTAACATAATAGAAAAATTAATTAAATAATTTACAAAAGTTTATAATGTGGTTTTCAATGTTAGATTAGTTTGAAAATGCACCGTAAAAATCGCATTCGCGGGGTTCGAGACAATTTTAAATTAGTGGGCGTGGTTAACTCGCTTCGATATAAATCTTGATGTGGATAAATTAGATACCTGTAATATTACGCGTATGATTGAATTTGAAATGGAAAAATATAAATATAAAAAAAGTAAGTTTAAAAATCAAAATAAGTTAATTATCAATTTTAAAGTTATCGTCGTATTAATTTATATACATTTCGAAACTAATTTCACAAATTACGTCCACCAATTCAATATTTATACATGTTTAATTATATGTTGTAATCTGTATTTCTTATTGTAGTGCTGGAATAAGTGTGCTGCTTGAACCATAACATTATATATATGTATATATATATATATATTGTTATATGTCCGAATACCCCACTTAAGTTGGGCTGACATACATAAATAAATAAATGTAAAATGAATGTTTGTTATAAAAGTTATATAAAATTCAAATCGGGCTCGTTCAATACTTATCTGTTTTTTGTTATTCTCGTCGGCTAGCTTCTTTGATTTCTTCAGGGTTAAGGTAGGTTCACCTCTCTCCACTTTGACTTTATTTACGTAGTTTGTTTAGTTAGGAACGGAACAATATCTCAAGTGAATTACAAAAAAAACCAAAGTAAAATATTGACAATTAACTTTATTAAGGATAAAATATCTAGCAAAGTTTGAGAATTTATATTGACAATTTCGTGACACACATATATCAATAAGGGAGACACACTCAACGGTTGGTATTCTTATAGTATAACAATATGGTGTAAGACAAGTGCAATTAGGTGTTGTTCTATTAAAATAGTTTATAAAAGTGACATAGAATCCAGTTTTAAAGTTACAAACAGTGGATACGAATATTTAAATAAGTTGAATAAAAATTACAGTGATATAATATCGGTGAAAGCAATGTAAATAGTTAGTTATGGAATAAACAAAGAAAAGTTCTAGAAAAGCACATGAGCAAGTAAAAATGGCGCGTAAAATATTGTTAAAGTTAGTAAAAAAAAAACCTGAATCTTCGGATATAACCTCCGTTGCTTCCTGCGCCTGTGTTCTGCTGGTTTTCACAACGGGAAACTGGAGAATATTTCTGCTATGGTCCCTCGGGATGACTTGAACTTTTTAGAAATCTCCAAGTCCGATGGCGGCTTGATCGGATGACCGGTCTCGAGCGTCCGAAGATGTTGGTCGTTGCACGGTGAAATTTATGGCGGGTAGTTTACGTATTGAAAACTTTAAAAATTCGTAATTCTTGAACTATTTGGTCGGCAGGTGTTAAACTTGGTCTACAGGTAGATCGTAGGTATGTGTAACGTTTTGTAGACTTAAAAATCTCCAGCACTTAATAATTTCGCTAATTTATTTTAATTACTTCGGAGCACAAAAAACGTGACCTCTCACTGTAACGACTAATTACCGACGCTTACTTTTTTCACTTGTTTTTAATTGCATAATTTGCCGTAAATCGCTCCATTCTTTACTTGCATTATCTTTTTGAATATTATTCATTTAGACATTTTTACAGAGTAAAACAGTTAAAAAAATTACAATTTGATTTATAAAATAACTTTAGTTGAATAACATATGTTTATGTGTTTACAAACACTCTGTCAATATCGGTTTATTTTCGGGTTATTGCAGCGTTAAAATTGTGGGCGGGGCTTAATCGTTCAAATGCATTTGAAAATAAATACGTTACATTTGTTTGAATAAAAACGCGTTAAATATTAATTTGAATTAAAAATGAATATAAACATTATAATAAAAAAATAGAAAAATAAGTTAATTATTTCAAAGCAAATTTGTCGTCAAAATAACGTATTTATACTTTGAATCAATCTTTCCCCTTCTAGGTATTAAAGTACATAGTACATATAAATATTATGGTTACATGTATTCTTTGTTTCTTTCAGAGAAAAAAACCCTTCTTGCAATGCCTCAATTTTCCCCCTTGATTAAAAGATAGAAACTTGTTGAGAGCTTTTAATCAACCGTATCTAGGAGTAAGACAGAAATATATAAGTGCAGTATAGTGCTCTGATGAAAATTTAATGAAATGTGTGTGTTCACGTTAAAAATATTTCAAATTCTATAAGTAGTTATTTATCTTATTCTAGCTAATAATTCCCTATTTAGTAATTGTCATTAAATGGTTAAAGTTAATTGTTTTATTTTGTTGTTCGGGTTTTTTGTTTGGAAACCCTTTTTAATATTGAGTAGTTATTTTCTTCTTCCCCTTTTTTTCTTATTTAATAATAATATGATTAATTTAATTAGCCTAGTCTAAATGTAAACTTGTGATTAGTATAGATAATATAATATAGTAATATAGTACTTATTATTGGTTTACGGACTATAACATGCTTGGTTGGTTTGTTCTGAAAGTTGTTTCGGCTTGTTGTGTATATATATAAAAAAATACTTTATTTTTAAGTGTGGTAGTCTTGCAACATAGTTATGTGATATCTACCTTTAATGTAATTTGTTTCGGGTTCAAAAAGTTCGTAGGTGTTGTTACCAATGATTCTCTTAATCGTATAGGGACCTTGGTAGGCTTTCAGTAGCTTTCCCATTATTTTGTGTTTTAAATCTGTTACTCTTAATCTCTTAACTATAACTTGGTCTCCTACATTGTAAGTTTTGTACTTCTTATTTGCCGTATTTCTCTTTTCCTCCCATTTTCGCTTTCTTAGTGATAATCTTTCTCTGACTTCTTGTAAACGATTATGTAAATTTATATGCTCAGAATCAGTCCATGGTCGTTGTGGTGGTTGTCCAGTGAATAAAGTTATTGGGCAGTGATTATGCACTGTGCTAGGTGTATTGTTTATAGTGAATTCTATCTGTGGTAACAGTCTGGCCCATTTTCTGTGATTTTCGTCCAGCAATATACGTAAATATTTTATCGTTTCGCGTATATATCGCTCGGTAGGATTTCCCTGTGGGTAGCGGATTGATGTATAGACGGTGTTGATGTCGTGTGAATGTAAGAACTCCTTGTAGCGATCGTTAGTGAAATAGGTAGCGTTGTCCGATAGTATCGTTTGTGGTTTTCCATAATGTGTGAAGTAGTCCACTAAAGCTTGTAAAACGGTGTTTGTATCGCATTTCTGCGTAGGTATGAGTTTGATGAACTTAGAAAATATATCACATATTACCAAAATGTGGCGATAACCTTTAGTGCTAGGAATAAGGTTGGATAGAAAATCAATTGATATTAACTCTAGTCTATCATATGCAGTTATATTATGGCTTATGTTGGTGTTAGTGAAAGTTTTATCTTTGGTTATTTCGCAGAGTCGACATTGTTTTACCACGCTATTTATTATTCGTTCGTCATTTATACAGTAGAAAGCTTCTCTGTAGAGCATCCAGCACTTTCTTGCACCTATGTGGGTGTATGTTCGGTGTAAGTATTCTGTTATTTCTCTGGTGTGTTGTTCGTTTGTGACGTAGACAGTAGTTCTTCCTATTTGTTTTACTATGAATTGGTCTCTGATTGATATACCTTTATATTCACCTACAGTTCTTAAATGTTGTCTTATTTTATCGAAGTCTGGGCTTGATTGTATCTGTAAGATTTTTGTTTTTGAGAAAATGCCTCTCCTTTGTAGATTTATTAAGTTGATGCAAATATTCTGCCTCTTTACGTCCCCCTCCTGTCTCGTGAGTGCATCGGCAGTTACCATTTCTTTGCCAGGTTTATATTTTATTATGAACTCGTACTGTTGTATTAACAAAGTCCAACAATAAATGCGACTGTTATTAAGTTTGCAGCTCATGATGTTGACTAAAGCTTTGTGGTCCGTTTCTAATACGAATGACTTTCCTATCAGATAATATCTGAGTTTCGTTAACGCAAATACGATAGCAAGCATTTCCTTCTCGGAAATCGTGTATCGAGTCTCGCATGTTTTCAAAGTGCGTGATATAAAATAAATAGGGATTTCTTGATCGTCTTTCATTTGTACTAGCTCTGCTGCAATTGTCTTGTGTGAAGCATCTGTTCGCACAACAAACGGTAGAGTAAAATCTGGGTGATGCAAACGGAGATTTTCTGCAAAGTTTTCTTTTAAAGTTGTGAAGCATAATTCGCATTCAGCCGTCCAGTTCCATTTCTTCCCCTTTTTGATTAGTTCCAACAAGGGTAACGTTTTCTCGCTATAGTTTGAGACAAATTTCCTATAATAATTTAACACTCCTAAAAAACTTCTTAACGTTTTTAAATTCTTCGGTCTCGCATACTCCTGAATGATATCTAACCGTGTCGGGTCTAATAAAATGTTATTCTGATTAATCACATATCCTAGATAGTTAATCTCATGTCTAAAGAATTGACATTTCGCTAAGTTAAGTTTCATACCATGAGTTTTTAAGGTGTTAAGAATAATGTTAATATGTTGTAGGTGTTGTTCCACAGTTTCGGAAAATATAATAATGTCGTCTAGGTAATGCAAAGCGAATTCATCATATCGGTCTAGTATGCGATGCAGAAAACGTATCAGAGCGGCTGGTGATGTCTTTAAACCAAATGGACATACTCTAAACTGATATACTATTCCATTCACTAAGAAACCACAGTATTTTCTGGATTCCGGTTCTAAGTTTATTAACCAAAAAGCATTCTTTAAGTCTAATTTACTATAAATTTGTTTACTTCCGCATTTCGTTAATAAGATGTCTATGTTTTGCGGCATTTCGAATTCTGGCTTAATTCGTTTGTTCAGAGCTCTCGCGTCTAAGCATATTCTTAACGATAGGTCCTTCTTTTGAACTATTACAATGGGATTAATAAAGTATGTGTTCGATCTCTCGATAATTCCGGATTGTTCTAATCTCTCTAATTCTAAACTAACTTTCTGTTGGTAGTGGTAAGGAATAGGGTAATTCTTACTTATTAATGGGCAGTCATTGTCAATATTAATTGGATGTTCATATCCCTTTGCGAAAACAATATCGTTATTAATTAAAGTGATGTTTTCGTTTAAAATGTTAATTAATGGCGGTACGACGTTTGTATACTGTATTTCCTGTCTATCAATTATATTCGTTATATCATTCTTATCATTTATAATGTCAGTTGTCTGTAAATCCTCCTTAGTCTTGACCTCTTCTTCGCCTCGTAACTATCTTGCGTTCCTAACAAATCTGGCCTATTATTCACTCCTATATATTCATTATTTATAATATTATCATTTCCAACTCTATCAATAAACCTTTCTTCAGCTCTCCTATAGTACGGTACATTATATTCTAATAAATTATTTATTACAACTGCTAAAACTTCTCTCTTATAAGTATTATATTCTTGCACTTCCTCTACGGACAAATGTTTATTAAATGTTAAATTGTTCTTTCCAATTGATAAAATACCTTTTTCAAAATTCAATATCATTTTCAACCTGTTGATATTATCTATACCCAATATACAGTCATATTGTAACTTCTCTGTTACATAACAATGAATTAAATAACCGATTTCGTTTATTCTTATTTCGGTATTGAGTTGCTTTGTGACAGTGCCCATCTTCCTTCCATTTGCAGTAACTATGTCGGTACCCTTGGTTTGAACAACGTTTTGTTCGTATCCCTTTATTTGTTTTGCCAGATCTTCTCTAACTAATGTAATCTCGGCTCCGGTGTCGATTAAACACTTTAATTTTATGTTGCTAAATTGTAAAATAATAATGGGTAGAGAATATACTTCATTTAAGGCGTCCCCTGCGTCTTCTATGTTTATGAATTCCTCCGGTGATTGGTAAAATTTTATATTTTGTAACTTCCAGAACATGTTATAGCCGTTATCATTATTTAATTTTGTTGGTTTGACGGTCCGGGTGTTGGGTTCAGATACGGATCGTCTTGTAATATTGGAGTTTTTTTTTGTAGCCCCTCTATGTCTGTTCTGTCAGGTGATAACGATCTATGTCGCCGGTAAGCATTATTACCTCGACCTCTTCCTCTGCTTGCGTAGTGATTTATTCCGCGTCTCGATTGGTGAGTTTGTGCACGTTGCGTGTTATAAGCCTCGTTATTGTCGGGTCGGTTATTGTTATAATTGTTGTTTGACGAATTATTATGATAATTGTTCGGATAAGGTCGGTTGTACGTATGTTGTGTATTCGGTCGATTCTGATTATTATAATTATTGTGGGGATGGTTATTGTAGTTGTTATTATTATTGTTATTATTCTGGTTGTATGGTCGAGAGGTTGCTGGTTGATAACGATTGTTTTGAGCATAATTATTTGAATTGTTATTGTTAGGATAATTGTTGAAGCGTGGTATGGGGTTGGGAATGTAGTTCGGTGCTTGTGGGTTCCTAGTGTTGTTCGTCCGATTATTAGGCTGTTGTTGTTGGTTGGTTTCAGCGAAATCGTCCAGTCTTCGGAGTATCTCGATTAGAGAGTCCATGTCAGTGACCTTCTGACAGATAATCGCCTGAGTATCAGTGAAAATAAAGTGGTTCAACAACAGGCGCGCTATCATTGATTCACTCATGTCGCTGATGTGCTTGCACTGGTTGTATACGCGAGATGCATACATCTCCCTCGTCACTTGTCCCAATCTAAATTTCCCTGTTAATAAGCGAACTTTGGCCCTGTTCTGCTGGTTTTCGTCCCAGTAATTCTTCGTGAATAACACAACAAATTGATCCAAAGAATGGCAGTGTTCCTCTATCCTTTGAAACCATTCTTGTGCGCTGTTCCGCAATGTTGCTCGCACTACTTCGATCCGGTGTTTCTCGTCCATAACGTCCTCTAAATACCGTAGTATCCCATTTAAATACGCCATGGGGTGTACTCTAGTCATATCTCCGTCGAAATGTTGTAAGTTTTCGATTTTTATTATCGAATTACCTGTATTTATGTTATGTATAGGTGCTGTGTATGTTCTAAGTTTATTTTCTAATTGGTGTAAGTTGTGCTGCGTTTCATTATAATTTTCGGTTTGTACAGTTTTCATATTATCTAGATTTAAGTTCACCGCCTGTATTTCTTGATTATGTATTTCTTTATTTTCATTAATTTGTGTATTAAGCTCGCGTCTTAATTGTTGGGTCTGTTCCTCATTGATTTGATTATATGTTGTTAATTTTGTATCTAATGTACAATTATTTTCGAGTATTATTTTATTTAAGTCTTTGTGAAGTTCTTTGTTCGCTGTATTAATTTTTGATTCGGTTATTTCGTAAATTTGTGTGGTTGAAGCTTCTAGTTGTTGTGCCCACTGTAAATTTTGCGCTTTGACGGTCTCATCAAGTTTTAGGAGATACTTCAACTCATTCTGTTCCATGGCCTTTTGTGTTGCGGTGATTTCCGCAATTTGGACGTCGATGTCCCCCTTAAATGTATTAAGTTTCATTTCTATGTTGGTGTTGTTTAATTCTATTTTTTCATTTATGTTAATTAGGTTAACTTCTAATCTCGTCGTAAGTTCGTTATTTAAGTTATTTAAATCTTGTTTTAGTTCGCTATTTAAATTCGTTAGGTCGTTATTTAAGTTATTTAAATCTTGTTTTAGTTCTTGGTTGTTGGTGTCTAATTTGGTATTTAAATCTTTATTTGAATTATTTATATCTTGTTTTAGTTCGCGGTTATTAGTATCTAGTTTGTTGTTTGTGTTATCTAATTTGGTGTTTAAATCTTTATTTGAATTATTTATTTCTTGCATTTGTGCCATTAACATGTTAAACATGTCCATGAATTTACTGTCAGGCGAAACACTGGCCTCTCCAGAAACGGACGGTTGCGGTATTGTAGTGTCCCCCTGTTCACTCCGGTCTTCTTCTACTGCGTCTTTCGGGGTCTTAGCTCTGTGTCTTGTATCCATTTTATAGTATATTTAGTTAGTTTGTAAATTATATTAATATTTGTACAGGTAGTTGTAATTATATTGTTAATATGTTAGTTGTAAAAGGTTGTTGTTTATAGTGTTATTAGATTTAATGTACACACGTAAATGCGATGACAAATAACAAAAATATATGTATATAAAAAAATATGAGTCTGCACTTTAATATTTCCCTGTAACAACCTTTGAATATCTTACCGATGGTCTCGAATACAGCAATCCCTTGAAATACAAAACCGTGCTCTCTCTCTGAAGTTCCACAAAGACAAAATAACAAATACATAAACAAATAGTACAGTATGGTAAATGCGAATACAACGGTTCTCCTTGTTTTTCTCCCTTTTTTTTTTTATTTATTTATTAATTCTTTGTGCCACGAAACTTTGTTACTTGAGAAAGTGTTCCTTCCTAATATATTTGACAATAGAGTGACTTTTTATTGAAGTGTGGAGTAGAAGTTCGCCCCAAAACGTTAGGGTGCCAAAATGTTATATGTCCGAATACCCCACTTAAGTTGGGCTGACATACATAAATAAATAAATGTAAAATGAATGTTTGTTATAAAAGTTATATAAAATTCAAATCGGGCTCGTTCAATACTTATCTGTTTTTTGTTATTCTCGTCGGCTAGCTTCTTTGATTTCTTCAGGGTTAAGGTAGGTTCACCTCTCTCCACTTTGACTTTATTTACGTAGTTTGTTTAGTTAGGAACGGAACAATATCTCAAGTGAATTACAAAAAAAACCAAAGTAAAATATTGACAATTAACTTTATTAAGGATAAAATATCTAGCAAAGTTTGAGAATTTATATTGACAATTTCGTGACACACATATATCAATAAGGGAGACACACTCAACGGTTGGTATTCTTATAGTATAACAATATGGTGTAAGACAAGTGCAATTAGGTGTTGTTCTATTAAAATAGTTTATAAAAGTGACATAGAATCCAGTTTTAAAGTTACAAACAGTGGATACGAATATTTAAATAAGTTGAATAAAAATTACAGTGATATAATATCGGTGAAAGCAATGTAAATAGTTAGTTATGGAATAAACAAAGAAAAGTTCTAGAAAAGCACATGAGCAAGTAAAAATGGCGCGTAAAATATTGTTAAAGATAGCAAAAAAAAAACCTGAATCTTCGGATATAACCTCCGTTGCTTCCTGCGCCTGTGTTCTGCTGGTTTTCACAACGGGAAACTGGAGAATATTTCTGCTATGGTCCCTCGGGATGACTTGAACTTTTTAGAAATCTCCAAGTCCGACGGCGGCTTGATCGGATGACCGGTCTCGAGCATCCGAAGATGTTGGTCGTTGCACGGTGAAATTTATGGCGGGTAGTTTACGTATTGAAAACTTTAAAAATTCGTAATTCTTGAACTATTTGGTCGGCAGGTGTTAAACTTGGTCTACAGGTAGATCGTAGGTATGTGTAACGTTTTGTAGACTTAAAAATCTCCAGCACTTAATAATTTCGCCAATTTATTTTAATTACTTCGGAGCACAAAAAACGTGACCTCTCACTGTAACGACTAATTACCGACGCTTACTTTTTTCACTTGTTTTTAATTGCATAATTTGCCGTAAATCGCTCCATTCTTTACTTGCATTATCTTTTTGAATATTATTCATTTAGACATTTTTACAGAGTAAAACAGTTAAAAAAATTACAATTTGAT
Organism: Melolontha melolontha; assembly: GCA_935421215.2. Classification (NCBI taxonomy): domain Eukaryota; kingdom Metazoa; phylum Arthropoda; class Insecta; order Coleoptera; family Scarabaeidae; genus Melolontha; species Melolontha melolontha. The sequence goes on along the minus strand of CAKXYW020000036.1, from coordinate 787,518 downwards.
TTATAAAATAACTTTAGTTGAATAACATATGTTTATGTGTTTACAAACACTCTGTCAATATCGGTTTATTTTCGGGTTATTGCACCGTTAAAATTGTGGGCGGGGCTTAATCGTTCAAATGCATTTGAAAATAAATACGTTACATTTGTTTGAATAAAAACGCGTTAAATATTAATTTGAATTAAAAATGAATATAAACATTATAATAAAAAAATAGAAAAATAAGTTAATTATTTCAAAGCAAATTTGTCGTCAAAATAACGTATTTATACTTTGAATCAATCTTTCCCCTTCTAGGTATTAAAGTACATAGTAGATATAAATATTATGGTTACATGTATTCTTTGTTTCTTTCAGAGAAAAAAACCCTTCTTGCAATGCCTCAATATATATATATATATATATATGTATATATAAAGATAATTATTTCGTGACCTTTGTATGTTATGGTAAATTCAATTTGTTGGCGATTTAAGGTCTGGTTTTACTTCAAAATGTATACATGCTGTCCCGTAAAAAACGCCAACATTCATAATTCCGTTATTTATTGTCCGGTTTTATTTAAACAAAAAGTAAATTTAATAGCATCAAAAACACTATAAGATAGCAGTGTTTTATTTGTTTTCAATTGTTTTCATTAATGTCAAACGACAGTCAAGTTTTTTATTTTAAATGGCAACATATATATTTTTGGCTATATTCGGATTGGTTTTTTTTTTCTGAATTCAACGATGTATAACATGTTTATTTTTGATAAACGTTTATTGCAAAAAAAAACTTTAGAAATTTCATCTTTGTCTTCCATTATTTATAAATATTCGAATGTGTCATGAAACATTGGAAATGTAAGTATTATAAATATTATTATAAGAAACAAAACACTTTACAATAAATGTTGAATTTGCCCTCCACCTTGTTCAACACATATCGCACATCTCCTAATTACTCCAAAGGTCGCATTTAAAAGACAAGCGGCAGGTACTTCTTGACAAGTGTTAATAATTCTTTGTCTTAAAATGTCAACATTTTCTGGAGTTGTTAAATAAACTCGATCTTGTAGATAAGCCCACAACCAAAAATCGAGGGGCGTAAGATCCGGTGATCGCGCAGGCCACTCGATAGGACCGGATGTTCCTATCCACCTATTTCCAAATTGGATGTTCAACAAATCAGTATTTACTCTGGCGTTGTGCGCGGGAGCCCCATCTTGTTGAAAAAATATTCTATTTAAATTTGCCAAAGGTAATTCATCTAAAAAGTTTGGGAGATTTTCGTGTAATAAAGTGTAGTATTTTTCTTGATTTAAGCAACCATCTATGAAAAATGGCCCAACTAATTGATCACCTAAAATGCCACACCAAACATTTACGTTGAAACGTCTTTGAAAATTATTTTCAATTACAAATCTCGGACTGTCTGCACTCCACTGTCGATGTATGTTTCTATTAAAAATACCGTTGTTGCTGAAAGTGCATTGATCAGACCAAATTATCCTTCTGTAAAAATTCGGGTCTTGTTCTAATGCATTTAAATAAAAACGACAAATCTGGATTCTTCGGCCAGGATCATTTTGTTCTAATGCATGAACTTTTCGAGCTATGTACGGTTTAAGTTTGTGTTTTCTTAAAATACCATGAACTGTAGTTTTTGATACTCCAATATTATGTGCAATTTCGCGAATCGAAGTTCGTGTATTTTGCTGTACTGCAAGAAGAACATCTAATTCCTTATCTTCGGAGAATTTCCGTTTTTGTGTTTTTGATTTGGTAAATGATCCATAATTTCTTAAATTCTTTTCAATTCTCTGAAATATTTTCGAACCTGGAACTTCTCTGTCCGGAAAACGTGCACTGTACCGACGAACTGCTTGAAGGCGATTGTTATTACATTCAAAGAACACTTGTAACATGTCCGTTAATTCATTGTTATTTATTTTTAACGAAAATACGCTTTTTGTTGCGGCAAAACGTTCAAACAGGATAATACAGAAAACTTAATAATGTCAAACTGACACTTAAGGCACATTGACATAATGCTAGTGGACTGGGCCCAGTCTACTATAATGAAAGATGAAATTTATAAAGTTTTTTTTTTTTTTTATCATTAGGAGATGTGCGATATGTGTTAAACAAGATGGCGGGCAATTTCAACATTTATTGTAAAGTGTTTTGTTTCTTATAATAATATTTATAATACTTACATTTCAAATGTTTCATGACACATTCGAATATTTATAAATAATGGAAGACATAGATGAAATTTATTATTATTATTTATTTAAGTTTTTTTTTTTGCAATAAACGTTTATCAAAAATAAACATGTTATACATCGTTGAATTCTGGAAAAAAAAACAATCCGAATATAGCCAAAAATATATATGTTGCCATTTAAAATAAAAAACTTGACTGTCGTTTGACATTAATGAAAACAATTGAAAACAACTAAAACACTGCTATCTTATAGTGTTTTTGATGCTATTAAATTTACTTTTTGTTTAAATAAAACCGGACAATAAATAACGGAATTATGAATGTTGGCGTTTTTTACGGGACAGGCTGTACCTATATTTGAAACAATCCTACATGTGTCGGCAAGTGATGCCTTTTTCAAGGAATATAAAATATAAATGACAGTATATTAATGTCATACGTATACATTTGTATTTGCTATGGATAAAATTATTCAAAGATACATTCTAATATAATAATAATAAATCATGCCTTAATATTCTAAAATAGATAGACAAGAAGAACAGGGAAACACAAGACATGAGTTATTATTACATATGCGCCCGTGGAGCGACTTAAGATGTTAAGCAGTCGGCATTCGCCTTAAACGAGAAGGAAAACCACGAAAACCTACTCGGACAACCAGACAGGGATCAAAATGCGGAACTGTCAGCATGATAAGCAAATGTACAGATATTTAAATAACATAAGATATATAATTATATAACAGCAACATATATTATGATGGTAAATTGCAGATCGTTACATAATTAAGTTATAGTATATACTGCTTAAATTTTTTATATCACTTTTGTTGTTAATTGAATTTTTTTCCTGTTTAATAATCATTTCTTTAATTTCCCTTTTCATTGTGTGTTGTTCTATATCAATTATTTGTGTGTTTTCAAAATGAAAAGGTAATCGCGTTGTAGTTTGTGTGTAGATAAAGCAGTTTTGTCTGTTTTAGAGTATTTGTGGGCTTGTATTCTTTTGTATAAATATTGTTTAGTTTGGCCTATGTAGTAACTATCGCAATCGCGACATGGTATTTTATAGATGACATGTGTTTCTCGCTTTTTTTCTATTTTAGGTTTAAGTTTTGAAAATAAATGTTGATTAGTATTACTAAGTTTATATGTTGTAGCTATATCATATTTTTTTAAAGTGTATTTAATTTTTTCTGATAATTGTGGAACATATGGAATCGTGATATATGTTGTGTTATTGTTTAAATTGTTATTGGTGTCTGCAGTGTTGTATACGTATGACATTAATATACTGTCATTTATATTTTATATTCCTTGAAAAAGGCATCATTTACCGAAACATGTAGGATTGTTTTAAATATATACATTTTGAAGTAAAACCAGACCTTAAATCGCCAACAAACTGAATTTACCATATGTATATATATATTGAATATATAAGTTCTGATTAAAAATATGAAAGGTTTCCAATAATAGAGTGGATAACTTACATTAGTTTAATTGTGAATTAATAAATTAAACAATGTGAGGTGTCTTAAGATGTATTAGCAATTAAGTTTCTTAGTGCTAGCTTCTTACACCCGTCCTTTTATCAATATAGAATATGCAAATAGAAAATACTTATTTTAAACTTTACAGTTCAATTGTATATGAAATTTAAAAGAAATTCCAATAACAATGAAGCAAATTATGTTAAATATTAAAGGAATAAAAACAAACAAACACAAATAAGAAATAATTTATTCTAACCCAGGAAAATATTGTTCAACCTCCTACAGTTTGGCATACATTAGAATGTGGTAACAATGAAGTTTGAATAAAATTTAAAATATTATATGCCTTAAGTCTTCATATTTCACGTTCTACATGTATTCTTGCACTAAACTGGGCTGTGGTTAGAAATGGTGGAATGTTAACATTAACCTCTGATTCCAATGTTGCAATCAGGGCCCAACACATAACCAGATTACTAGAAATATCTTATTTATTCATTATCTTCCTTTCAATCCTGTAATCAACTTTCTAACATAATTTTAAGTTATCTATTACACTTTCACTTATCATTGGACTAAATGTTCTTTCTACAGATATGAAAAACATTCTAAAATGATTCTTAATTTACTACAATAATTTACTTCACGTTTCGTAATGTTAATTCTAGAAAGCTAACCTCAGAACTAAGGTTATTTACCGAAAATTATCAAAATAAAGATTATTTCCACGGAAATTCGTTCGTTTTGGTAATAAGATATTTACCACCTCTAAAAACTAACGCTTTTTATGTTAATAAAAAATAAAAAGTTCAAGACTAGTTAATTCTTATGGAGCAAATACTTGTTTGGATTCACAACCTTTGCCTACCACAACAAAAATGGCGTCGTGACGTCAGACACTAATAGAGTGTATTGGACGTGTTACCACCTATCATCTGTTTGTGTAACCTCTCGTGCCACTAAACGCAGCGCTGCCTAACATCTGTCAGTCCAGCCTCCCGTGCTGCTAGACGCAGCCCCCCCACTTGTCGAACACCTAAAACTACTACCTCGATCTGTTATCTCTCTCTCACATTTGCCGAGGAGTTCTGTCATACACATTTTGTTGTACATAAGGCATATTCTTAAATTAGATAGTTTACTAGAAATAAAATATTATTGTAACAATCTATTAAATCAAAGCAATTCTATAAGTTTATTAGAATTGAAACTAAATTTACTTTCGAATATAAAAAACGGAAAAAGTCTTGATTTGAAACAGATTTGAAACAGAAATAAGAAAAACACTCTAACCACAATATATATATATATATATATATATATATATATATATATATTGTTGTGATGCATGTTATCCATGTTGAGCTGCATCTAAAATAGGAAGAATAAGACATACAAAGTGAAAAAGGGTTATAATATAATGGTTATATAAATAATATTATTAAGTCTTAGTAGTGTCGAAGTGCATATGTATTTTTATAACGATCATTTCATTCTTTAAATTTCTATATACATTTTCCTTTCATTATTTAATTTTATTATATCATATTCAAATTTTCAAATATTAGCGCGAAAAACATATTCAAATCCATATGCAACTTTGTATTATATCGACACTAGTAAGACACGCCTACAAATTGACATCTCGCTATGTTTACATTTATCATGCGCAGTATGCGATTTGTATCATTCAAATTTATCTTAACCTAACTTGGTAATTTATAATATAATTTTTAAAATCATTTAGATATTCTAAATTAATCAAATACTTTTTATATAAAATTGTTAAAAGGGTAAATCATCGAGATTATTGATATCAATAGATAGCGTGTTTGGTAATATTCAGACAAGTGCTGTCGAATTATTCGATCCTTGAATTTGAAAAAAATAGACGCATCTTTTTAGACCAAGCCTTAGAAATCTTGTATAAAACACAAATTTAAATTATAAATTCAGCTAAAAGTGATAAAAAGTATCCAGAATATTAATTAACTCGATCGTCAAGTGAATTACTACAAGAATTTTCGGTAATAACGAACTTTCAAACAATATAGCGTCACAGACGTAGTTCCACCGAAAACGATAGAAAATCAGAAGAAATATATATAAGAATCCATCGCCGAACTTCAACAATATAGTCTAACGTACATCAACAACGATACCTGAAATTCTACAGCCAGAAACGAGCGCAGTGAGTAATTAGGCACCGAAGACGAAGTCCGAGGAAAATCTTCGATAGCGTCCGCGTAAACAGCCACCTACACCGCCATCATTTTGTGCTGCACCCGAACATTTTTGGATCACCGAGGATCTTCCCAATTCACACAGACGATCTACAAACATACATCAGCATCATTATTATAACAGGTTTTCAGATAATATTTATTTTTTTTTCAAAAATTAAATTCTTTAAACTTTTATTTAATAATATACTCGAATTATTTACCTAATCTATCACATCCTGTCATGATCTTTATATTTAATTAAACAACCGATTTATAACTTAGAGATAACAATAAAAGGGTACTCACCATAATTGTAATAAGAGTATTCACATTTATATACATATTATTTATTAGTTTAACACACATAACCTCTTTTCACATTAGTAACACCTTGTTGTTTATGCGTATATGCAGTTTCGTTAATATCACATTTGTAATACGTTATATTTTTACAGTTTCCTTTAATTTAATAAACATAATATTTTTAATTTTACATGAATCTTTTATTTGTTCATATTTATTTGTAGGAGTTATTATATTAAGCGTCAACATTAATATTATTCTCTTTTTTGGAAGCAACAACCTAAAACTCACAACGAGCCCGAGATCACTCACATTTAGTAAAGTTTTATTAAATATAGTTTCTTGCTTTCCGACTAGTTGGCTATTTGAGATAAAGATAGCGCAATCTGGGGTGAGATTTTATAAATTAAGGCGCCCGACTAATCTTTTCAAATACATAATTTTATCTTACACTTTTATCTCATTAACATTTCATAATCTCACCTCAGCCCATTAAGGGTGGTTCGTTATCAATTGGCGAGCCCAACGTAGACGCGGATCGTTATCAATTGTCGCCGACAACGTGGGCCTGTTGCTTCTTGTTGATAACTCATCTACAAAGTTAAATATTGCAAATAATTGATACTTTTCAAATTGTTTCATATATTATATAGACAAAAAAGGTGTAGATTATTATTGTCGTTGTGTGTACATGTTTTTCCCATTACAACAGCAGATTGTTACCTTTATTTCACTACATCGCAGACTTTGGAGGATTCTAGGACATATTAAAGGTTAGTGAAAGGGAAAATATCACCTTGTGCTTACGTTATTTTATTTAACTTTTGATTCACTAATAAAATTACAGTGTCTCGAGTATTATTATTCATATTTTAAACATAACTTTGTATTTTTCAACTATTTATTATTATCATACTTCTAAAATAAAGGATACATCTTTATATAAATTCATTAAACTTTATAAATTTAAAATATATCAAAATGGATACTCGACATAGAACCAAAGCAGTTAAGGACAGTACTGAAGAAGATAGGGTTGAACAGGGAGACATTCCCGTGGCACAAGCGTCTACAACTGAAGGGGTAAGTTCACCAGACATTGGCCAGGTGATGAATATGTTACAGATATTAATGACACAAATGACCGATTTAAAACAAGATAACAAAGACTTAAAACAAGAACTAACTAATACTAATAATAAAATAGATACAAATAACGATAACTTAAAACAAGACTTAACAAATAAATTAGATAATACTAATAATAAAATAGATACAAATAACGATAACTTAAAACAAGACAATATAGAATTAAAACAAGAACTAACTAATATGAAAACAGACATAAGCAACATGAATAATGATCTAACAACTAAATTAGAGACAAACATGAACAATATTAATCAAAAATTTGAAATAAATAATGCAAACATCGACAACAAATTAAGTGCTTTCAAAGTTGATTTAGAGGGTAAGATAGCAGAAATTTCTACAGCTCAGAAAAGGATGGAAGAAAACGAACTTAAGTACTTAATTAAACTGGATGAAACCATTAATTTACTAAATTCACAATGGACAAAACGATTAGGCACAACCAACAAATTGGAATATAATTGCAATAATCAGACTAATAAAATAGATTCCGGAAATGTCGATCAAAAACAAACCATTTCTAATATATTTAACATACAAAAAGAGGTACAGGGTACGACAACAATTAACTCAAGTAACATAAATAAAGAACAAAAAGAAATAATAAACAATCAAGTACGGGGAGATCGACAGATAAACGCCAATATTCACAATAATAACAACACTGATGCAACCAAAGTCATACATGACGTGAATATTAACAAACTGCGTAGATACCAAGTTAAAAATAATTTATACAATCAATTTCAAATAAATGACAAAGCATACCAGAGTTTCTTAATAAACAATGAAAGGGAATGTAATAATTTTTACATAGAGAAGACGGGGATTAATAACATTAATTTTAACTTATCCAATATCAAAATCAAGAATATTAATCATAATTATGCAACCAACTTAATACAAACTAACAAAATTAACATACAAAACATCACTTTAATTTCACCAAATTTAACTATACACGATAGTATGATAACTAACTTAATAAATAAAGAAGGCATGATAAACAATTCAATGATATACGAATACTTAAATCATAACAATTTTCTTCATAATTTATACAGTATAAAAATCAATACCAATATACACATTTACACAAAAATTATAAATATATACACACTAATTAACAAAAACTTACATATATCTCAAGGAAGAGGTAACATGATATTTCTACACCGGGATAACAGCATTAATATCTTTAAAACAGTTCGTCGAAAATTAACTATTTAAATAAATACGATGACAGAATATCGACATTTAAAAAAAAAAAAAACGATGATGAACAAAGCAGAATACGGGGATACGAGTTATAATTACAGATAAATTAAAATAATTACACTTATATTAAACATAAACAAACAGATGATAAACACAATTTAATAAGAAAAAGAAAGAACACATAATAAAACTATAATACAATAAATGAATATATAACTAGCTAGATAATTAATAAATAAAATTATAAAGAAAACAAACATAACTGGAGCTATAATATTAATACTTATTTACAATAATTAAGAGAGATAATACACTGAAAAAAAAAAAAAAGGTAACACCACATATTTAGATGGTTAAAATAAGCTTACAAAAGAACAATTATTTAAAATAATATTGGTACTATCAATCGAATTAATAAAAGGGGAACATATTCACTTATAAACATGCTAATTTAAAAAAAAATAAAATGAAAGTTTGAACGTATTATTATTGAAAAAGAGAGAACATAATTGAAAATAAATAATAAAGGAGTGTAGATATGACATAAGAGGGACTAGGTAAAGATTTTGAAGGTTGAAGGTATTAATACATATGATAGAGGTGTATAGAATTATATATGAAATAAATGAATTATTATTATTATGAAATTATTAAAATATAGACAAAAGTGTCTTCTAATAAGGTAGAATATATATGTTAAAGGAGTGGTATTTTAATTGATTAGAGAATAGAATGTGAATGTAACGTCTTGCATGTATGAAGAGAGAATTATTTATTATGAAAGCTAAAGCTTATATCAGTATATCAATTATAATAAAAGACTAAGAATAACGATTTATTAATAGAATTATTGAGCATGTACCATCAATAAAAGATATAAATAAAATAACCCCAATGATAATACTACGAACAAATATCTGAATATATAATGTAATTAGTACAAGAAGTATATAATACAAATTTAAAACCACAGAAAACAGTAATATACAATTGAATAAATACAGTCATTAAAATTATTAATTACATTGAAAGGTATGTTATAGCTCGCAAAATACATCAATTAAATGAATACTACAACTAAACTATTTTTATATAATTACAAATAAATATACTTAAACAAGAAACATTAATTTAGACTGGATAATTTGAATTTGGACAGCTTGAATAAATAAAGAGAAGTTACAAAGAAACAATAGAATAATATTTGATAATTAAAAAAAAAAAAAGAGAAGAAAAGACTTTGGTATACTAATATAATGTTAAGGAAGTTCATCACACAAACAAACATTTCGTTTTTACAATTCATAAAGTTTTTATATTAAGGTGTTAACTTATTTTTCTTTCTAATTGTTTAATTCGAACGACACGTAATAAGTTTAGAAAAACAAGGTTGTTATCTTTCATTTCCTACATCATCTTCAGCGAAAAGAATGTCCTCATTTGTACATTCCGACATTTTTTCGACGGGGACATTGTTGTGATGCATGTTATCCATGTTGAGCTGCATCTAAAATAGGAAGAATAAGACATACAAAGTGAAAAAGGGTTATAATATAATGGTTATATAAATAATATTATTAAGTCTTAGTAGTATCGAAGTGCATATGTATTTTTATAACGATCATTTCATTCTTTAAATTTCTATATACATTTTCCTTTCATTATTTAATTTTATTATATCATATTCAAATTTTCAAATATTAGCGCGAAAAACATATTCAAATCCATATGCAACTTTGTATTATATCGACACTAGTAAGACACGCCTACAAATTGACATCTCGCTATGTTTACATTTATCATGCGCAGTATGCGATTTGTATCATTCAAATTTATCTTAACCTAACTTGGTAATTTATAATATAATTTTTAAAATCATTTAGATATTCTAAATTAATCAAATACTTTTTATATAAAATTGTTAAAAGGGTAAATCATCGAGATTATTGATATCAATAGATAGCGTGTTTGGTAATATTCAGACAAGTGCTGTCGAATTATTCGATCCTTGAATTTGAAAAAAATAGACGCATCTTTTTAGACCAAGCCTTAGAAATCTTGTATAAAACACAAATTTAAATTATAAATTCAGCTAAAAGTGATAAAAAGTATCCAGAATATTAATTAACTCGATCGTCAAGTGAATTACTACAAGAATTTTCGGTAATAACGAACTTTCAAACAATATAGCGTCACAGACGTAGTTCCACCGAAAACGATAGAAAATCAGAAGAAATATATATAAGAATCCATCGCCGAACTTCAACAATATAGTCTAACGTACATCAACAACGATACCTGAAATTCTACAGCCAGAAACGAGCGCAGTGAGTAATTAGGCACCGAAGACGAAGTCCGAGGAAAATCTTCGATAGCGTCCGCGTAAACAGCCACCTACACCGCCATCATTTTGTGCTGCACCCGAACATTTTTGGATCACCGAGGATCTTCCCAATTCACACAGACGATCTACAAACATACATCAGCATCATTATTATAACAGGTTTTCAGATAATATTTATTTTTTTTTCAAAAATTAAATTCTTTAAACTTTTATTTAATAATATACTCGAATTATTTACCTAATCTATCACATCCTGTCATGATCTTTATATTTAATTAAACAACCGATTTATAACTTAGAGATAACAATAAAAGGGTACTCACCATAATTGTAATAAGAGTATTCACATTTATATACATATTATTTATTAGTTTAACACACATAACCTCTTTTCACATTAGTAACACCTTGTTGTTTATGCGTATATGCAGTTTCGTTAATATCACATTTGTAATACGTTATATTTTTACAGTTTCCTTTAATTTAATAAACATAATATTTTTAATTTTACATGAATCTTTTATTTGTTCATATTTATTTGTAGGAGTTATTATATTAAGCGTCAACATTAATATTATTCTCTTTTTTGGAAGCAACAACCTAAAACTCACAACGAGCCCGAGATCACTCACATTTAGTAAAGTTTTATTAAATATAGTTTCTTGCTTTCCGACTAGTTGGCTATTTGAGATAAAGATAGCGCAATCTGGGGTGAGATTTTATAAATTAAGGCGCCCGACTAATCTTTTCAAATACATAATTTTATCTTACACTTTTATCTCATTAACATTTCATAATCTCACCTCAGCCCATTAAGGGTGGTTCGTTATCAATTGGCGAGCCCAACGTAGACGCGGATCGTTATCAATTGTCGCCGACAACGTGTAGAATAACCTTAAAACCGAAAAAATGTTAAACGTAGCGTTTTTGGCTAAGGTAAACCTTAGAAGATATGCTCTTCACCGAATCGCCAAAAACGCTACGTTTAAAATGTTTTCGGTTTTAAGGTTATGCTACTGAAAATGGTAACTTAGTTGCCGAAACACGTATATAGTATTTATTGATATATATTGTGGTTAGGGTGTTTTTCTATTTCTGTTTCAGATCACAAGCCACAGTCTCCACCAATTTCGGATGAAACAGATTTATTTAATCCGAAACAATCTTTTTAGTGCGTTATTATTAAAATTTGAGTTTTTTCTACTTTACTGGTCGTCCCAATGTTGTTACGCCCGATCTTTTAGAAAATGTTAATCAAATTGTTGCACAATTGTTGTCTGGTTATGTTAATTTGCGGAATCATAAGTACCATTGCGTGCGAGTTAAAATTGGTGTTGGGGTGGCAATGTCATCACAAGAAATTATTGAAACAATAATCTTTAGAGAAACAATTAACGCCAAAGACACGCGGCCAATATTTTAGAGCCAATTAAAAATCATTTGGTCAACATACAATTAATCATTGGTTATTCCCAACATGATTCAGCCATACCACACACTGCACATGCAAGTATGAATTATTTAGAGTAATTTTTTCCAGTTCGCTAAGTATAGGTTTATTATGGTTAAGTAGATAGATCACCTGATTTGACGCCTCAGGGTTTCTTTTTATTCGTAGTTATTTGTGTGTTTAAAAAAAAGATAAAAAAAAATAATAAAATCAGACTCTGCAATCCAACGCAAAACAACGCATAAAAAATTGAAATACAGTTAAGTAGATCCTTTTCTCTAGGACCAAAAAAATATTTCTATAATAGTTTTGATTAGACGACGTCTATAAAATATATCGAGTGAGAAACAATTAATATGGGATAGATACATTAAATTTAATAAATTCGGACAAAAAGTAAAATAGATAAATAAATGAAAATCGGCATATATTATTCAAAATTAGAACTTTATTGCGTAGTTACTTTCACATTATTTGTCAATTATGAGTATTATCTGATCCTAAAGCGTCAATTGGTAAAGATGCACAATGTACAGTAGTATAGCGAGGCATAGAGCTTCCATTTTTCTTGCCTTTGTGATATTTCGATAAATGTTCTTTACAGCTTCTCCGGCTCACAAAGAACATATTACAGAGGTTGCAGGAATAAGGATGTGGCACTCTCAGATGTTTTTGTAGATCCTGCTTAGTTCTTAGTTCCATAGAACATTCAGGACAGTTTGATATGAGTACAGAATGTTTTAAATCATCATGCAGTTTCAAGTCCTCTCTAAAAAGAAATTGTAAAGCTGATTGCATATTATGTTGAAATTTCGTATATTTTTACGACTGAGTTTGCTAATAATACACTACTTCCAGCTTTCGTTGTGTGATTGTTGTAATAATTAATATTTTGCTGCTTTCTATTAGATATATAGCAGCTAGCAATATGAATTGTTAATCGTTTCTACAACCACCACACGACAAAGCCTAGAAGAAGATTAATATGTAAATTTTGTAATAGTGTATACAGTGTATATAGTGTATAGGTACACTAGATTATTTATTTACTAATACTCACCGTGACGTAAATGTTTTTGTTGCATAACATTCATAGCATACATATTTAGCTAACATTCCATGATCTTTTTTTTTGTGATCAGTCAACCTGTCAAGACTATAAAATTCTAATGAGCAATTATTGATACATTTGTATTTTGTTATTTGTTCCACCGATGAATCATCATATTGTCCACCTACAGATCTGGTACGTTCGTTTGATAAAATTCCATTTAAACCATTTTCAGAATTTTCAAGATTTCTTGTTACGTGTTCTTCATTATTGTCACTTGATCTACAATAAGTAAATACATTTTTACAATCTAATTATATGGTATCTTTATAGACTAACCTGTCGGATTCTTGATACTCTAAAGAATTCATTGATTGCAACAGTCTCCGACTTCTTCTTTTTATTGGCTCGCTACAAGTAGTTAAATTCGATTTTGACCTTTTACCCCTTGACCAATTGTGACCTCTTCGTCTTCTTCTACCTCTAATACTACCCCGTCTTCTGTCAAATGTAATTTGTACTTCACGGTCAGCATATGGTGTACCTTTATAATAATGAATACATATTTTTACTAAATCACATGAAAATTTCATCTCTTAAATCTTACCATAATGAGTATTAGAATCAATTTCATGTATTTCTCTAAAAGGACTGCTTTCAACAGGTGCCAATAAATCACCAATACTTTGATCAACTTCAGTTTCGTGCACTATAAATGCATTTTGAACTTCTCTGTCAGTATATGATGTTCCAGCACGGTAATGAGCAACTGCAAGTAGTTATTAAGTAACAACATAACTTCCATTTCTGAAACTTTACCATAGTGGATATTATCTTCTGTTTGATGTACGTCTTTAAACGAACTACCACACACCGATCTACTACGTTTATTAGGTAACATTCCATTTAAATAATTTTGAGAATTTTCAAGATTCCTTGTTACTTGCCTCTCATTATCCCCACTTGGTCTACAATAAGTAAATACATTTTTTTCAATATCTAATAACAAGGTATTTTTGTAGACTAACTTGTCTGACTCTCGATACTCTAAATAATTTATTGATTGCAATGGTCTTCGACTTCTATTTATTGGCTCACTACAAGTAGTTAAATTCGATTTTGACCTTTTACGCCTTGACCAATTGTGACCTCTTCGTCTACCTCTTTTTCTGCCAAATGTAATTTGTACTTCACGGTCAGCAAATGGTGTACCTTTTAATTATGAACACATACATTTTTTATTAAATTACATGAAAATTTCATGTTTTAATTCTTACCATAATGAGTATTAGAATCAATTTCATGTACTTCTCTAAACGGACTACTGTGAACAGGTGTCAATAAATCATCAATATTTTGGCCAACTTCAATCCTGTACTCTGTAAATGTATATTGAACTTCTCTGTCAGCATATGGTGTTCCATCACGGTGATGAGGAACTATAAGTACTTATTAAGTAACAACATAACTTGCATTTCTGAAACTTTACCATAATAGGCATTATCTTCTGTTTTATGTACGTCTTTAAAGAAACTAGCACACACCGATCTGCTACGTTTATTTGGTAAAATTCCATTTAAATAATTTCGAGAATTTTCAAGATTATTTGTTACTTGCTTCTCATTATCACCACTTGATCTACAATAAGTAAATGCATTTTTTTCAATATCTAATAACAAGATACTTTTGTAGACTTACTTGTCTGATTCTCGATACTCTAAATAATTTATTGATTGCAAGGGTCTTCGACTTCTTCTATTTATTGGCTCACTACAAGTAGTTAAATTCGATTTTGACCTTTTACGCCTTGACCAATTGTGACCTCTTCGTCTACCTCTTTTTCTGGCAAATGTTATTTGTACTTCACGATCAGCATATGGTGTACCTTTATAATAATGAACGCATACATTTTTTATTAAATCACATGAAAATTTCATCTTTTAATTCTTACCATAATGAGTATTAGAATCAATTTCATGTACTTCTCTAAAAGGAGTACTGTGAACAGGTGCCAGTAAATTATCAATGTTTTGATCAACTTCAGTTTCACACTCTGGAAATGCATTTTGAGCTTCTTTGTCAGCATATGGTGTTCCGGCACGGCAATGAGCAACTACAACTACTTATTAAGTAATAACATAACTTCTATTTCTGAAACTTTACCATGGTATGCATTATCTTCTGTTTTATGTTCATTTTTAAAGGAACTACTTTGACCGAGTCCAAAAAACTCAGAAACATTTTGGTGAATTTCAGTTTCGCATTTAGTAAATGCAGATTCAGCATCACTATCAAGATGTGGAGACCCGTCATAATGATGCACATCTACAAATATTTATAGAATTACAATATAAGAAAATTTCAGTATTGTTGGTGTACATTTATAATAATATTCACAAATACTTTTATTAAATCACATAAAAATTTAATCTCTTAATTCTTACCATAATGAGTATTTGAATCAATTTTATGTACTTCACTAAAAGGACCGCTTTCAACAGGTGCCAATAAATCATCAATATTTTGGTCAACTTCAGTTTCACACTCTGGAAATGCATTTTGAACTTCTTTGTCAGCATATGGTGTTCCGGCACGGTAATGAGCAACTACAACTACTTATTAAGTAATAACATAACTTCTATTTCTGAAACTTTACCATTGTAGGCATTATCTTCTGTTTTATGTTCATTTTTAAAAGAACTACTTTGACCGAGTCCCAAAAACTCAGAAACGTTTTGGTGGATTTCAGTTTCGCTTTTAGTAAATGCAGATTCAGCATCACTATCAAGATGTGGAGCCCCGTCATAATAATGTACATCTACAAACATTTATAGAATTACATAATAAGATAATTAATTTCAGTTTTTCTATTTCTACCATGATATATATTTTGCATATCCTCATTTACTTCTTCAAAAGAATTGTCGTGTTCAATTGTCAATAATTTAACGACATTATGATCGACTTCAGTTTCATGTGCTTCATAATTCAATTTACGTAGATTATTTATAAAACGCTTATATACATGCGAAAATTTATTATTGTAATCTTCTTGTCCTCCCATAGAAATTTTTGACAACATTTGCTTTTTGATATAGAGTAAATTTTTTAACAAATATACACACGGACTGCATAGTCCATAATCATCATGTAAATATTCTTCCTAGATACGTGATAAATATGTCGAACTTGTTTCATTATAAATTTAAAATGTTAGTACTTACACAGGGACCGAAAAATTCTACTATATAATTCTTGATAGGCCATAAAGTACGACCATAGATCACATTTATTTTAAAAAGTCGTGTTTCTCTTTTACATAATAAGCACGGTAAAAACACCATGATATTATTATTTATATAAGGAAATATTTCTTGAATTCCTAAAATACCGTTTAGTTACAACTTAATTTAGTTTGGTTATACATAAGAATATGTCGCCCTAATAATATCTTCGAAATAACCTCTAAAGGACCCCAAAGGAAACAACTTTTTCTAATAAAATAAATACGTACATACTAAAAAGGTATACCTAGGTTATCTATGCGATCAACACACATTATTTACCAAATCTTGGTAATTAATAGTCGATGAAATAAAAATGAAAAAATAATATAACTTAATCTCCACTTTATTGGTAAAATACCATAACAATTGTTTCGATAAACAGTGTCTCTTCCTCAGATGGCGTTGTGTTACGAACTAAACCTGAATGGTGTTAACAAATTTAAACTTAAACAAACTGTTATAATTAAAAAATACTTAGAAGGATAGTTTAATAATGGACACTTTACGTTCAAGATGTAAACCTTATTACAAAATTTACCGAGTACAAACATAAAAACGTGAGAACCAAAATAAAATAAAGATTCAGATGTGAAATAGGCCTAATGAAAATAGTTTAAATTTAACTGGTTTAAACAAAAACAATAAACATGATTTTGCTAAATACCTACCATAAACCGTCATATGCTGATACAGTAATTTATAATAAATCTATACATCCATACTCCCATAAAATGGCTTCGTTCGATTCGTTGATTCATAGACTTACTGGTGTTTATTGTTTTTGCTTAAACTAGTTAAACTTAATCTATCTTCATTAGGCCTATTTCACATCTGAATTTTTATTTTATTTTTGTTCTCACGTTTTTATGTAAAGAACACTTCGATTTCAAAAAAATATTAATAACTAACGTATGATCAAAAAGTCTTTGGATCGCTATTGCCGTGGAATTTATGAGATATGTATGAAATTATTTATTTCAATTAGTTTTGACATTTACTTGACAACTTTGAAGTCAGCTGGTTATAAAATATACATAAAATGCAACTAATTACCATAACCTAAAATCTATTTTATTTATGTCTTATGTGTACTTCAAAGTAAAGAAGTACAGAAGTAAATAATTCTATAGGTGGTTTTTACACTTCATGGCTATCGCGAACCAAAGACTTTTTGATCAAACGTTATTTTGAATACCTATATACAAATGTAAAAAAAAACAAGCATCATTTTCATTTATATTAACTACAAACGTACTTACATACACTTCTCAAAATATATTTTCCCTGCAACAAACGACATATATGTATGTATTCGTGTAAACGACCAGTATGACGAATATTGGGTTAGAATTCACGCGTTTTCTCCTGGCGTTAAGATGCGCAAAACTATTAACGTCATGTACTCTATAGACAGACCAACATTATCGGTCTAGAGTACGTTCATAAGTGATTAATATAGACATGTAATGTAGACTTTCCTAATTAAAATAGTCTTACCTACAGAAAATAATGTCATTTTATACTTTAAAATTGTAGTTGTTAATAAAAAAAATGGTTCTACAACAAGCTAGTAGAAGATATGCTCTTCATGCATTAACAGTTTGTATGTAATTTTTATTGGTTACGATGAACTTTGTATTACCTATTAGTTAATTAAAATGAAACAAATTCTATTGACACATATTATAATTAGCAAAAATGTCGAAATAATTATGATTTATAATTAGAAGCTTCGTGTATTTAATAAAAGAAAAAGAGATTTACAAGTATTAGTAATATTTTTTATACACATGTACAAAAAACAGTTGAATTTGAAATGCGAAATAGACCAGGTGAATCCGACATTGGTGGAGACTGTGGCTTGTAATCTGAAACAGAAATAAGAAAAACACCCTAACCACAATATATATCAATAAATACTATATACGTATTTCGGCAACTAAGTTGCCGTCTTCAGTAGAATAACCTTAAAACCTGAAAAAATGTTAAACGTAGCGTTTTTGGCTAAGGTAAACCTTAGAAGATATCCTCTTCACCAAATCGCCAGTGGAATAACACTGAGTGTTATCCCACAGTAGAATAACCTTAAAAACTGAAAAAATGTTAAACGTAGCGTTTTTGGCCAAGGTAAACCTTAGAAGATATGCTCTTCACCAAAAAAACACTACGTTTAACATTTTTTCAGTTTTTAAGGTTATTCTGCTGAAGATGGCAACTTAGTTGCAGAAATACGTATATAGTATTTATTGATATACATTATGGTTAGGATGTTTTTCTTATTTCTGTTTCAGGTGAATCAACGATCGGACAAAGTACATTCTATTATAAATGGTGAATATAATAAAAAATTCATATGCTGGAGTTGATAGGGTTGGTATTGCTGCGCATTCTAATAATGTTTAGACTTATGCAGAATGTTCAGTAAATCGCTGGAACAAAAAAGATACATTTTTAAAATGAATGACTTGAACTTATGCAAGTCTAATTCTTGAGTATACGTTAAATTTTGAACATTTTTATTAATATACTTAGCAGCTAGAGGTAATAGTTTTCGAGATATGTGCGATTGAAGAGAAAAAGTAACATTCCTATATGTGTCAATAATTTCCAGAAGGTGTGCCATGAGAGGCATTTGCACGGAAGTTGTTCTCTGGGTGTTGGCGAAGGTTCGATAAAGTAAAGGAAATTTTGCGCCCAAAAATCCCGTATATTTTAAATGGAACGCCCTATATTTTCTAAATAGTCATCTTAAGTGCTTTAGCAGCTCTTTTTTGTTAAGCTCGTCCAATACATATCTTCCATATTTTGGAAGATAATTAATTTTCTTTTAAAAATCCGTTTCTCTATGCATTAAAAATTACAGTAGCCATGAAGAATCATAGTAGCTATTAAAAAAGGTGGTATAACATACTGCAGTAATATCAAAATATCCGCAAAGGTGTAAAGCTACGATAGCTGATCTCTAATGCATTATTGTTGTTATTGTTTCTGTTATTATTCTAGTATTTTCTGTTCGTGTTCGTTTTTGCGTTTTATTATTTCATTTATTAAGTTATTTTAATAATAATTAATTTCTCAAAGGAAGTGCTAATTGCCATGGTATACGTCTTGGGAGGAGCACAGAAAAATTGTTTACTTGCGTTACGCATTTATCCGAATAGACGTTAGCCGCCGAAGAGAACCTTTGAAAATCTCAAACATAGATTTTATGAGAATGGTAGTGTGAAGTATAGTAAAAGATCTGTATTAAATAGACACACCACTACAAGGGATAAAGACTTGGAAATTCTTCTTCGTGTCGAACAAAACCCACACATTAATAGTACAAGATTAAGTGTCATTGCAGACACTCCGCAGTCGACGGTAAACCGTACAACGAAGAAGTATAAACTCCACCCTTATCATATAGAACTACATCAGCAATTATATCCTCGTGACTATAAAAATCGAATTCGTTTTTGTAATACAATGAGAAGACAAATTAATAGTAATCCTAATATGCTATCATTAATACTTTTTTTTGATGAAACAGCCTTTAAAAGTAATGGCTTTGTTAATTGCCATAATATGCATTTATTATTCTACGGAAAATCCACATATGAATAATCAAAATGTTTGTAGTTTTAATGTGTGGTGCGGTATTATTGATACCTAAATTGTTGGTCGGTTTTTGAATAACATTTAATTGGAATCTTCGAACTAGGAATGGAATGTGGTTCTAGAATAGTGGAGCGGCGGCACATCACCACTGTAATGTCCGTCAATTTTTATATGCTACTTTTCTTGACAGATGAATTGGACGAGTGGTTTTATAGAATGGCCGCACAGATCATGTGATCTTACCACTTTAGATTTTTTCGAGACAAAATTTACGAGGAAGAACTAACAACAAGACAGAATATGAAAAATAATATGAGAAATGTTTGCAGAGAACTAAATATAAAGTAAATATAACTAACAAAAACAAACAAACCGCATATGAAGGTATTTTGCTCCACTTAAAATAAATATTCTTCAGAACACTAAGAAATACCGCAACAATAGTACAATAGAAATCAATAATCCAATGACCATTTTTATTATAGCGAGTGATTATTAAAATTCTCACTCGTAGCAGGTCGTGTATATAAAAAGTATGTTGTAACTTAAGTCAGTAAGATGTTAATCCAAATGTCTATCAATGTCAATTATACAAGGTGTCCCGTATCGTTATGTTCAAATTTTAGAAGTGTAAAGTAGACTTCATTTCAAGTAACAAAAACGCAAAACTTGTATATCCATTTTTATTTATTTCAAAGCTACAGATCTATGAATGTGATTGTCAGATCATGAAAAAAAATGTAATCCTAAAGTCAATACAAACTGACTTTATTTAAAAAAAAGGTATACGATTCAATAACAGGCCTATGATTGTTAACGTCGCATAATAAAATGTTATCCTAAAATAAATAAACACGTGACGTAGTGCACACAGTAATTTCTTGGAGATCTAAAAAAAGAGTACTGGGAATTGATTTATGATAAAGAAGGTTCTTACTTATTTCGTAAGTGCTGAACCATGAATATCACACAATAAACAAATGATCAGATGACTGTTAACGTTGGATTTTTTAATAAAGGATTACATTACTTTTCAGTTCATACAACAGCTTATTAGTGAGTGGACACGTTTTCTTTATTCAAAATGCCTTACCGATTTTCTTCTCAAGAGTATGCGGACATGCATTTGGTGTATGGCTACTGTAATGGCAGTGCACGTCAAGCAGTTATTGAATACCGACATCGGTTTCCCGATAGGCGCATTCCTCATTGCAAAACGTTTCTGGAAGTGTACAGACAATTTCGGAATGCGGACTGCGTGATTATCTTTTCGAACGAGGAGTAAATTTGCCAGCAGACTTAGAGGAAGAAGCAGTAGCTATTGTTACAAGGGATCCAACTCTCAGTGTACGTCGAATCGCTAGACAACTAGAAGTGCCACGAATGACAGATTGGCGAATTTTTAAACGTGAGGGCTTATATCCATATTACCATCGCAGGGGACACGGTTTGCTTGAGGCAGACCACTATGCTCGTCTAGTTTATTCTACCTGGATATTAAGACAGTCACGGCTTCATTTTAATTTCTGCGGAACAGTCCTCTGGACAGATGAATCTACGTTCACGAGAAGTAGTATTACAAATCTGAGAAACCTGCACAGGTAGTCATCAGAAAATCCCAAAGCTATACGTCCATCTAAATTTCAACATGAATTTTCTATTAACGTTTGGGCGGCCCAAATCGATGACTTGTTGATTGGTCCTGTCGTTCTTCCTGGGAGGTTAAATGCGGACAATTACCTTCAGTTTCTTATTGACGAACTGCCAGGTCTTTTAATGGATGTCCCACTGAATGTTCGACGAGACATATAGGTTCACATGGATGGGGCACCACCACATTTCGGAATTTCTGTCCGAAATTGGGTTAACGTCAATTATCCAAGATCGATTGGTCGAGGTGGTCCTGTTGCATGGCCACCCAAATCACCCGATCTTAATCCCCTTGAATTTTATTTATGGGGGTACATGAAAAATTTAGTCTATGGGCAAGTTTAGAACACAAGAGAAGAGTTGTTGGATCGTATTCACCTGGCTGCCGAGCAAATCCGACAGGAAAGTATGAAATTCGGATAAGTACTTCTTCTGTTGACTTACGGGCACAAGCCTGCATTCAACAAGGAAGTAGACAGTTCGAAAATATTATTAATTGAACTTTTTCAAATAAAATCAGTTTTTGTTGACTTTAGGATTACATTTTTTTTCATGATCTGACAATCACATTCATAGATCTGTAACTTTGAAACAAATAAAAGTGGATATACAAGTTTTGCGCTTTTGTTATTTGAAATGAAGTCTACTTTTCACTCCAAAAATTTGAACATAACGATACTGGACACCTTGTATTTCATATTGTTCGATGAAAAAAAAAAATGGCTTTTAACGAGATGCATACAGTTTCTATACTAGAATGTTACCTCTTCACATCTTTTATAAAAAATATAAATATGTTTAATATAAAATCCAACATTTTAATTTATTTTATGATAATCATGATGTTTGAAAACATAAGTTACTTAAGTAAACTTAAGTTACGACATGCCTTTTGTATATATGGCTTACTTGAGTAAAAATTTGAATGATCACTCGTTATTATTTTGACAGAAATTCAATCTTTTTCTATAAATAGATTTCAACAACTACTATATTTTTTCATGGCTACTATGATCTTTAATGTATAGAAAAATTGATTTTTAACAGAAAATTAAATATCATCCAAAATATTGAAGATAGGTTTAGGAATACTTACTTAACAAAAAAGATAGCTGCTAAAGCACTTTAAAAAATATAGGGCGTTCTATCAACACCCAGTATACATTACAATTTTCGTACAAATGTATCTCATGGTACACCTTCTGCAAACGTCATACCAAGTTATTTTATTTTATGCTATGGCACTCTCTAATTATTGGCACTTAAAAACGTACATGGAAGTCGCAATACGGTATTTAAAATCCTTAATAAAAAGAGCAAACTCTTAACAGACGGCCGGATTCAGGATGACCTAGGGGTTCTACGACCTTGCAAGATGCTCTATTGTTGGTTCACTTGAGTGAAAATCCTTTAGATACCGTTGTTGTTGCAGTCGCAGCTAGTAGTTAGTCTGGGTCCGGACGCATAGCATATAGCCGAGCAAAAGAATTGGAGTTGCGTTGTCGTTATGCTACTCGTAACCTAATTCTCAAAAAGGAACATATGGAAGCGCGTATAGGCTTTGCTTTGGAATTCATTGTTTATGGAATAGATTTCTGGAGGCGTGTCATTTTTATTGACGAAAAAGTTTTTCAGTCAACAAATAGTGATCGAATTCGAGTGTATCGCCCGGCAAATTAAGCGCGAGAACAATAATTTTATAATTATTGTTTGTTTTTTTCTTAAATATGTATATGTATAGTTTAGTTATATATAATTAAATAATGATAACTTCAAATTGGCACTATGTATGAAATTCTAATTATCATATTTAAATTGTAAAACTTTCTCTCTATTCTAAGAAGCGACTTCCTTTATATTTGCATATTTATTACTTTCTATTTATTAGACTATGTCTACCTTTTTTTTATTATTTAATTATTGAACGAGTTCAATACTCAGTTTTTGCGTTTCTTAAATGTGCATCAATAAATTCCATTAAGAAGGATAGAATTTAATCTAAACTTTGTGCTTAGGTTTAAGATTAGTTCTTAATCAGCATAGTTCCAAAATATATATTGCTAGACCCTCGCAGAGTATTATTGCTAGCAGGTACCATCTACAAAGATCTCTAAAATTCCCATGAATTATGTCGCCATCTGATCGTACAACCGATACGGGTCACATTTATTAGTTATGTAATAGTTTGTGTAACGAGTAAGATTTCAAACATTAATGCAATATCAAAATTAAGTATATCAAACGTTAGACTCAATAAAGAATTATTATAGTTGAAGGTGCACTTTTATTATCCTCCAGCGCAAAAACACACGCTTGACGCTAATTACAAAGGAATTGGTAGGTCATGAGTTATTATTATGTTTGCGTCCCTGGAGCGACTTAAGATGTTAAGTTGTCGGCATTCGCCTTGAACGAGAAGGAAAATCACGAAAAGCTACTCGGACAGCTCAGTCAGGATCTAAACACGGAACTGACAGCATGATAAGCTAGTGTACAGATATTTAAATAACATATGATAGATATTTATATAATAACAACATACTTTCATGATGGCAAATTGCAGATCGTTACATTATTAGGTTATTAGTATATAACCTTATCTTATCTATGAACTTATCTTAAAAACGGGAGAAAAGGTATAATGTAACAATAATAATAATAATTATTTCTTGCTAACGAAAATAAACACACTGAATGTGCCATATGGGACTGAATTACATAGAAAGGTAATTGAAAAGTTCCCAGAACTCAGAAATAAAACTATACAAAATGTATTGGATCAGCGTAGATCTATATTTATCAATAATCGATTATCTCCAGAAGTCATTGATGGAATAAGAAATGAGGTTTCTGTAGAATTGGAGATTGAGAATATAAATGATAAACAACAAACGCTGATCCAAGAAGAGGGAAATAATGTAGAAGTGAATATAGATGAAGATATTGAAGGAATAGTCAATTCTCAATCTATTATAGCGGACGAACATCAAAGGAAAATAACTTCTTGGACGTTGGAAATGAAGAAGTTTATGCTCAGATGTTATTACACAATAACAAAACTGGGAACAGTTAAAATACCGTATGGAGCAGAGCTACATAGACAGGTAACTGAAAAGTTCACAGAGTTGGCGGATAAAACCATTCAAAATATCGTAGATCAAAGACGATCTATATTCATTAATAATAGATTATCAGCGGAAATAATTAATCAAGTGAGACAAGAGGTTTCCTTAGAACTTGGTATGGGTAGTAATGATGAAGTGGAGGTTGAAGAACAGATTAATCCGTTTTCAGCTGAATTAATAGTCTTGCCCGTACAGGTAAAATAGATTTCATTTAGAATTTGAGAATA
Source organism: Melolontha melolontha (assembly GCA_935421215.2). Classification (NCBI taxonomy): domain Eukaryota; kingdom Metazoa; phylum Arthropoda; class Insecta; order Coleoptera; family Scarabaeidae; genus Melolontha; species Melolontha melolontha. Next base: position 762,177 of record CAKXYW020000036.1, on the reverse strand, counting down.
ATTTTCTTAAATATCATGGAGTTGTACCTAGTACGAAGGCGTATCTAAAAAAGCTTATCTACAAAAAGGGCACATCTGATATTATAAACGAGGTAAACGCCATTATTGGGACAAAAATAAAACCGGCACAACGCTGGAGGAGCTCCACAGTTTAATATATACAGGTGCATGTACGGTTTTGATATTAAATGATCAAAATATAGACCGCGTAGATATGCGATTCGATGGTAGAAATAGAACTCCTTGTTGGGAAAAACGATTAACATGGAAAATAGAAAATCTGAGACGGGAAATTGGAATATTAACTCAAAGCCTAAAGGACAATGCTAGCGCGAGGGTTAAGAGAGATGCAGAGGCTATGGTGAGCCGTTATGTTTCACCTGAAAACTCCAATGCTGTAAAAATTTTGGATTTATTAAAGCAGAAATTAGCGGCATATGCAAAGAGGTTGAAACGATATAAAATCAGTAATACCCGAAGGCAGCAAAATAAACAATTCGCTAGAAATCAAAAATTATTCTATCGTGGCTTGAGTGATGCAAATCCTGGACAACAGATCCACTTACCAACGAAAGACAAAATATCAGATTATTGGTGTGGAATATGGAGTACGCCGGTGCAACATAGAAATGCAAAATGGCTGGCGGATGAAAGAAGAAAGGTAAGTAACGTTAGAACAATGCTAAATTGGCGGATTGATTTAGAGGACGTGAAAAGAGCAATCCAAAAAGCATTGAATTGGAAAGCACCTGGACCAGATAAAATACAAAATTTCTGGTTAAAAAAATCTGCCGTTGTATTTTAAAAACGTTCCGACACAGTCAACATGTGTGGAACTTTGATTCGAACTCACGTATCTTTTAAGTGTTTCTTTTAAGGCTATGACGTAGCGTATCATCTGATATTTAAGTCGATCTGCGTTCAGGTAGAACGTCTTTTCACGTGCTAGCCGTGAAGAAACCTGTTGCTCGGTAACTGAAAGTTAGTCCTTGCTATAACGCTTGTACTTATTCTGCGAGGGCAGGATTTGGTCTTACTTGACTTAGATTTATTTTACAAATTTCTTTAGTGAGTGTAAGTTTCATTCGATTTCATGCTTCAGGTGAGTTTCAAAACATAGGGACGACTGTAATTTTACTGCAGCTTCGTACTCTGTTTTCTTCTGGAATTTATGTACTTTCATTTATACGTTTTCCCTCTTTCATATATTTAGGGCTGTAATTCACGGCTTAGGGAGAGTGTTGCTGTAATAGCGACTGCGCGGAAAAATCCCGACTTAGGCATCCCGTTTGGAGGACGCATCGATTCCCGCAACCTACAGGACCCCGGAAACCACGAACTAGAAACCTACGAATCTTCTACTCGTAAGGTAGTGTGAAAAAAAAATAGATTAATCGATTCCTGAAAACCTGACGAAATTTGAGGAATTCCTACTGATTTCCGGTTAATTAAACGTAGATATATAACTTATTTGCAATTATCTTTCTTTAATATAAATTTATAAATACAAAAACTGAGAGCGTACCACATGTTTCACCGATACGTATCAATATTTTGTCTTATATAGAGAAAAACCTTCTGTTTATCATTTGATTTTATGGTTGTTAGATTCTTTTAAATATTAATCTTTCTTTTATATAAAATCTGTGAACGTACCACATGTTACACTGAAACGTATCAATATATTGTCTTATATAGAGAAAAACCTTCTGTTTTTCAGTTGTTTTAATCGTAGTTAGATTCTTTTAATATTAATCTTTCTTTAATATAAAAAAACTGAGAGCGTACCACATGTTGCACTGTAACGGTACATTAATTCGTCAAATTTGAAAATGCTTTCTTATTTTAATAATGTGTAAACTTTCGTAAACTAAACTTTTCCTATGCTTTGATAAGATTAGTTATTTTTCTATATTATGTATAATTCCTAATTTACCTTACGAACTAAGTGGCTAATAGCGATTTAATAAAGTAGTTTGAGAATTAACTTTTATCCTTTTCTTTAAAGTAACGAAGTTTGATATTTGTTCGTTTGATTAATTCATACCATTCCCTACTCGGGATAATTTATTTCATGAGCCAATTAACTAACTAGATTCAACCCTTAGAATTTTGTAAAAAACACTCTGGTACTAGTCACTTTACCAGGTTGAGAACTGTTTATATGGTTTGTTATAATTCGCAGGGTTAAAGATTATGTTAATTATCGACATAGATTTATACTTTTAAGTATAATAGAATCATTTTCATTCTGCCTTTTTTTTTGTGACTTATCAGATATTGAATTAATCCTTTAAGATTAAGTTAATTTTCGTCATAGAATTATGCTACTATTTAATTTCTAAACATTTACATACTGCATATTTTAAGTTAAACCTGATATTAAATTTAAACTTATTTATATACTGAAATCCATTTAGAGATTATTTCCGTATGTATAGCGTGGATACTGTAAAGTCAACAAAGCTTTGGTGCACTAATGACGCTAGAATATTAGCTTAGCTCTTGTTATCATCCTTCTCTGTACGTGTCATTATTTAGGAAATTCTTAAAGTAACATACGATGCTGTATAATTTAAATTTTAATTAGCCTGAAACTTATTCGTTCTTTGACTGTAATTTATTTTCCCTATGCATTGTACGCTCAATAAATTTATGATTTACTGATTTAATTTGTGTTTGCGTTTGTAAGCCTTGAACCCGAACGAGCAAAAGAGTTTTAGAATTTTGATCTGGAAGCCGAACACTCCTAAGTAGAGTACTTGTGCCCATCAGGCCCGAGGGTGTTCTGCGTTAACCAAAAAACTTGCCAGTCCGAACGCAGTGGTGCCCAAATTAGATCTTGCGTTGTGTTGGCCCACGACGCTCCCGTTTTCTTATATTGAGCTGGTCGGCAAGTTTTTCTAGGGGTCTTTGTAGATCTCTGGTATTGCTACCCGAACTGTTTAAAGGGGTAGTAATAACAAAAAGAATAAATAAGTATTTTTTTATAGTATAATATTTTTTAAAAAAATTTATTTGTCAAATAGCGGTATCAGAGGTAAAATCCCTCCAGATTTCGGTATTGGTAATATTAGAGGTATCTTTATGAGCTTTCTACCACCAGCTTTTTTAATGGCAATTCTGGCGGCATAAACGTCAACTTTCAATAATTTCTTGTATAATCTCATTTTTAATCTGTCTAATATAAATATTGAAAAACTATTTTTGACCAGTTATTAAAGATTAGATTTTCGTAAATCATAAGCTATGTACCTACACGTATGAACACATTTTAATAAATTTTACCAGTCACATGCCAATGTATATTTTCACCTAGGTACATATACGGTATGTATACATACATGTAGGGATTAATTGTAATGTACCTACATCATAGATATATTTAAGTTATATAGGTGGCTTAAAAATATAAATGCGGAAGAGTTTGATATCTAATAAGAGTAATTAATAAAAATTTTTAAAACATATTTTATTTCTAGCATTTTGTATTTGAATGATCTTCTCATATACAAGGGTTGTGAGATACAAGTTTAAAACGAGTTCATTCTTATTTAAAGAAAAGATCGTGTAAAATTTACATCTGTCAAAAGATTATAGTAAGGTTGGAATTCCATTAAATCACATTGCCACAAGTAATCAAAACCCTTAATAATAATTCAACGTTTAGGAAAGTTTTTTCCGAGCAGGTCGATGAAGCTGTTGGTATATATGCAAATAGTTGCAAGTCTCGGTCATCCAAAATGTTTTTTGTTTGTTATGTATCCAAAGAGGTATCTCATGTAGTCAGTAATTCTTCAATATTTTGAATTTTATCATTTATTTCAGTTATGGTTTTGGAAATATTATTATCAAGAGTTTCCACTCTTGTTTTTAAATTCTGATAATTATTTGAATGTTCAGTTTTTGCTTTACTCAACATATTAATATCATCTTGAATTAATAAAGTTGTTTTATTAGCGTTTTTAATTGTTTCATTACGTAATTTATGCACGCCCTCTGCTACTCTTTCAACAGCTTTATTTAATTCCGCAACTTTTTCATTTATCAGTTTTTCATAGTCGAGGTGGTGCTATATTGTTTTAAAACCGATACAAGGGAGCTACTTACTGAAGAAACGTACTGCTTCTTACCAGGTTAAATGGAAAATATCAAATCAGCGTTTCAAGACCGTATTCGAACTGAAGTTATTATTAATCTAAAACATACTGACTCGATATTATTTATGAAGGATACATCCATTATATTTGAATGAAGAATCTTGAATGTGTTAAAAAAGGAAAAGGGCATCAAGGTAAACACAATGTTTTGTGGCGAATTTAAAATACAGAAAACCTACCAAGAGATTAATTAATTAAAATATTTTAATATTAAAAAATATACAAATTTTTCAAGACATCAACAAACAGGAATGATTTATTATCTACATACAACAACCGATTCTCGTTGATCTCGAAGAGTTTCAAGAAAGAGACAGCAGCTGGGCCTTATCAACTGTTATCAATCTCCATGTAGATATTAATAAATTTACATTTACAGAGCAGCCATGTTGTTAACATTTTTTTGAAAAAAAAAACAGATACTAATATTTCACCTATCTTAACAATACGGGTTTTAAAATATTTCATTATAAATCTTTACTAACTTGCTATTATCCATGTGTCGGTTACATTGTTCTAACACATCCATCAGCTCTCCTACACCACAGTATTTACTATTTAGTTATGCAAATGCAATCATAAATATACAAGTTGTATCTCAAACCGAAAAAAAAAAGATTTAAATCATCACCAGCCATATATAAAAAACAAAACAAAAATAAATATTCAATTTTTTATCACCCGAATCAAATTTAAGAACTAGTTAATATAATAAAAATCTAAATTGCGTTAGGGATGTTTAATTATCACTCGTAATAATAGAAAGACAGTATACTTCAACTAATGGTTCAGGAGAGTCACACAAATGTATCAACACGATAGATTGAAGAAAATATTAGAGGAGTATATAAAAATTATGTATTACTATTATAGATTGTACATATAGTTTTTAAGAAATAAATATATACAAAATTTCTCTTTTAATTATAAGTAGAAATATTTTAGCAACATGTTTAGCAACGGATATTTATTACCAATTATTAAAATATACTATATCTCGTGAAACAGACATACTTGTCAGTTTTGTTGATAGATCAAATTGACTAGCGCATTATTTCAAATTATTCCACGGATTTTATTAATTTAATTTGCATAATTAATTACCTCAAGGGAAAGACTTAACAGAACTGATACAGCTTCAACAGCTACGAAACGGGTTTGAACAGCTAACTGGCTAGTTAGCTATTAATCGTATTACACTATTAGGTAAGAAGTATTGCATACCTTCTAAATCAGTTCAGATGTTCTGAAAAAAATATTACTATTACATTCGAAAACAATATATCGGTACTATTATAAAAATTATATTTGTAAATGTATAATTGTATTATAAAGTATTTGAAAACAATAAAATATTAGAAAATATTAAAATTATGAAGAAAAATAGTTTTACTTACATATAACCCCCATGCTAAAACACTTTGAAAGAATCTGTTGACACTCGAGTTCGATGTAAAGGTGCTAAAATTTCAATTAATTTCTCTTCCAATTGTTTTATTATTCTATTAAATCTATGCCTGTCTGCAGCAGACATTCTGAATTCAAACCATTCAAAAATTTCAACATTATCGCTAAACTGTACTCGCTTAGACATTTTTTCACGAAATATAGTAGAAGTGTTATACGATATCGGAGAAAAAAAATAAATTAGAATGCAATACAACGATAAGTATATATATATATATATATATATATATATATATATATATATCAAAATTTCTTGTATCAACTTGTTTTGCGGTTCACAGAAAATATCATATTACTAACACCGGATGTAATTCAATCTGCTTAGTGAGCGAATTTTGATTTACATTTAAAACTTTTTTCAATATCTACTACATTAAAAAAATACTTGTTTATTCTTATTGCTACAGTTGAACATTGGAAAATATATATACAGTAAGTTTCTATATATATTATACTAAAAAAAATACTTATTTATTCTCTTTATTAATTCGAATAGAGGGCAGATTTATTGTAGATGATAAGGGAACTGGTACTTATAAATTAACAAATAACGCGTATGCGTTTCTGTTCGATCAGATGCGCTATCAAATCAACTGTGTAGAAATTGATCGATCAGACACTTCTAAATATCCATATCGCTGTAGATAGGTGGTAACGTTAACCGACAAAACAGTCTGAATTGTATAGAATAAATATATAAATCGGCAGAACATGTTATACTGTTGCTGGTCGTATTAAGAATGATAGTCTAGACAGGGTGTTGTTGTTTAGACAGGGTGTTGTTGTTTAAATAAAGAAAAATTTATAAAAAATATTTTTTTTATTACATTTTTTTACAATTAAAAATCAATTTAAATAATTTTTTTAGGTTTTGCCGACCGTAATAACTGGACTGGAAATTTGCATACATATGATAAGCATATCGCTTTTGGCCCATATCCAAATTCATGACAGAGTATGGATTGCTCTCTGAATTTAAATATAATTTTATATTTGTAATCGCGGAATGATCAAAATCTGAAGAATCCGCGTGTATATTATCCTTGTTTTTATGTTGAAAGCCCACTATAACATAGCGAGGTTTCTCTAAATTTGTGCTAGTTTTAATAGGCCATATATCGGTCTTTGTAGCACGCAATGCCGGTAACTTATACAACTCCCACTTTCTGAACGGTATATATATATCTTTCTATTTTCCTAGAGAGCATGGAGCAGCATGTCTGTATGTCTGTTTCACGAGTATATTTTAATAATTGGTAATAAATATCCGTTGCTAAACATGTTGCTAAAATATTTCTACTTATAATTAAAAGAGAAATTTTCTATATATTTATTTCTTAAAAACTATATGTACAATCTATAATAGTAATACATAATTTTTATATACTCCTCTAATATTTTCTCCAATCTATCGTGTTGATACATTTGTGTGACTCTCCTGAACCATTAGTTGAAGTATACTGTCTTTCTATTATTACGAGTGATAATTAAACATCCCTAAAGCAATTTAGATTTTTATTATATTAACTAGTTCTTAAATTTGATTCGGGTGATAAAAATTTGAATATTTATTTTTGTTTTATTTTTTATATATGGCTGGTGATGATTTAAATCCTTTTTTTTTCGGTTTGAGATACAAGTTGTTTATTTATGATTGCATTTGCATAACTAAATAGTAAATACTGTGGTGTAGGAGAGCTGATGGATGTGTTAGAACAATGTAACCGACACATGGATAATCGCAAGTTAGTAAAGATTTATAATGAAATATTTTAAAACCCGTATTGTTAAGATAGGTGAAATATTAGTATCTGTTTTTTTTTCAAAAAAATGTTAACAACATGGCTGCTCTCCGCGAATTTGTGGTAGCATTTTAAAATAATTATGTTATCTAGATGATTTGAAAGTATTTTTTTTATATTTCCATGTTTTATAAATAAACAGGAAGTATAACTTTTTATTTTTTTTTTAATATATATCAACTAATGCGGTTTCTTTCCTAATTAATTTTTGTTTGATGTGAAGTACATGTACGACTAAATGATAGAAATAAGTAGAGATACGTAATATATGAAATTGTAGACGTAAATTTATTAATATCTACATGGAGATTGATAACAGTTGATAAGGCCCAGCTGCTGTCTCTTTCTTGAAACTCTTCGAGATCAACGAGAATCGGTTGTTGTATGTAGATAATGAATCATTCCTGTTTGTTGATGTCTTGAAAAATTTGTATATTTTTTAATATTAAAATATTTTAATTCATTAATCTCTTGGTAGGTTTTCTATATTTTAAATTCGCCACAAAACATTGTGTTTACCTTGATGGCCTTTTCCTTTTTTAACACATTCAAGATTCTTCATTCAAATATAATGGATGTATCATTCATAAATAATATCGAGTCAGTATGTTTTAGATTAATAATAACTTCAGTTCGAATACGGTCTTGAAACGCTGATTTGATATTTTCCATTTAACCTGGTAAGAAGCAGTACGTTTCCTCAGTAACTAGCTCCCTTGTATCGCTTTTAAAACAATATAGCACCACCTCGACTATGGAAAAACTGATAAATGAAAAAGTTGCGGAATTAAATGAAGCTGTTGAAAAAGTAGCAGAGAGCGTGCATAAATTACGTAATGCAACAATTAAAAACGCTAATAAAACAACTTTATTAATTCAAGATGATATTAATATGTTGAGTAAAGCAAAAACTGAACATTCAAATAATTATTAGAATTTAAAAACAAGAGTGGAAACTCTTGATAATAATATTTCCAAGACCATAACTGAAATAAACGATAAAATTCAAAATATTGAAGAATTACTGACTACATGAGATACCTCTTTGGATACATAACCAACAAAAAACATTTTGGATGACCGAGACTTGCAACTATTTGCATATATACCAACAGCTTCATCGACCTGCTCGGAAAAGACTTTCCTAGACGTTGAATTATTATTAAGGGTTTCGATTACTTGGGGCAATGTGATTTAATGGAATTTCAACCTTACTATAATCATTTGACAAATGTAAATTTTACACGATCTTTTCTTTAAATAAGAATGAACTTGTTATAAACTTGTATCTAACAACCCTTGTATATGAGAAGATCATTCAATTACAAAATGCTAGAAATAAAATATGTTTTAGAAATTTTTATTAATTACTCTTATTAGATATCAAACTCTTCCGCATTTATATTTTTAAGCCACCTATATAACTTAAATATATCTATGATGTAGATACATTACAATATCCTTACATGTATGTATACATAACGTATATGTACCTAGGTGAAAATATACATTGGCATGTGAATGGTAAAATTTATTAAAATGTGTTCATACGTGTAGGTACATAGCTTATGATTTACGAAAATCTAATATTTAATAACTGGTTAAAATTAGTTTTTCAATATTTATGTTAGAGAGATTAAAATTGAGATTATACAAGAAATTATTGAAAGTTGACGTTTATGCCGCCAGAATTGCCATTAAGAAAGCTGGTGGTATAAAACTCATAAAGATACCTCGAATTTTACCAATACCGAAATCTGGAGGGATTTTACCTCTGATACCGCTGTTTGACACGTTCGACATGGCATTTTTATTTTTCTTTCTTACAATATCTTTTCACATTTTCTATAGGTTGCAACCCTAAGTAATTCGATTGCATTTTAACACAGCTATTGTTATTCCAAATCAACGCAAATATTTTATTTTTTTCATCATAACGATATTCATATGCCCGCGTTCCACTTTTTTAATGATATTATCAGATTTCAAAGGACACTTGTTCATTCTATTATAGCGAGTAGAGTATCTCAGCCGATTCTAACACCTCCTCATTGACGTTGATCGCATGCATTATTGGCGATCAAGGTCAATGAGGAGGTGTTAGAATCGGCTGAGGATGAGCGACATTGATTTCAAGGTCATTGAGGAGATGTTGGATTTGGATGGTGGTGGCTAAGGTCATTCGAAGGTCAACGTCGTGTGTAGGTCGTTTGAATGTCAATGTCACCTTGATTTCAAAGTCACTGGGGAGGTGTTAGAATCGGATCCACAGAGTTGTTTTTTCTTTCATTTTATTGATAATTAAACATAAATAAAAAACCACAGAGCTGTTTATCTAACATTTTTATTGATAAATGAAGATAATTTTTAGTATATAAAATATATTATTTAAATCATATTTAATGTTTTAGTTTTTTCTTTTTCGGTATTCTAAATTTTCTAAATTGTTGGGTAATACTCTTTTTACAAACTGAGCTATTTCTCTTTGAAGGGGCTGGACCGTCAATATGTTCCTCACCGGTATTATAGTGTCTAAAACACGGTCGATATTCTTCTAGTTCAATTTGTTTGTCAGGTGAAATTAAATGCCAGAACTCCTCTATCCATATTGGGGCTACTTTCGTTTTAAATAAATCTAATGGAATATACTCTATTAGATTTGTTTTAATACCAGATAGATGACCATAATTTTCATGAACAAAATTGACTGCTTCTAATATCAATTCTAGGTGTTGGGACATTTTGTTTTAATCGCTGGTTTCAGTATACTAAGCTTCTATATCATTTTCAACAATATTTATTGGCGATCAAGGTCAATGAGGAGGTTTTAGAATTGTTTGAGGATGATTAAGGTGATTTGAAGTTTAAAGAATAAAGAAGAATGTTAGGGTGGGGACAATGTTAGGGTATATAAAGTTAGCTCATGTTAAATAGATGCTAGTATTAGAGAATATGTTGAAGCGGAAGTTTAATGAGGTACCACAGAGTTCTTTATGTTCTTTAATTGTGGAAGAAAGTGAATTGGAAAAAGATAATAGTGGTTCCTTGGTAATGGAAGAAAGTGAAGTGGTAAAAGGTAATAGTATTGATAGAGGTTTACAAGTGGTTGGAGATATTGAGGCAGATTTGGGTATTGAAGAATTTTTTAATAAATTGTCTGAATCAAATAAATTTTGGGAAAATATAGATGCAGCTGCAGAGAATTTTGCACGAGAGACATCAAGTGGTGAAAGATTTGTTGAAAAATATGTTAGAGAACCAATTTGGGAGTTACCATTAGTAGGAGAAAAAATTTTCTTTTTGAATAAAAGTCACTCAAAATGGATATGTATTGGTTTATTACCACACCAAGATTTTGAACCAAGGTTAAAAATTGTTGGTGTAAAAAACAATGTGTATGTTTAATTCAAGGGAATGGAAGTGGGTAATGGCGGAGACTGCAAAGTTAAGGCAGTATTTTGATTATAATAATGGTATATTTCCAATTTTTAGAGGTATGAATATTCGAATATCACGTGAATCATTTGATGGAGTAAGTAGAATTGTGAAGATAGAAAAATGTGGCGAGTATGTGTATATAGCGTTTGAAAGTTTATCGGAGTTATGGCGGTTGAAAGAAACATTGGATTGTCGATTAGCTGTTTTAGAAGATATGAAATATAATGTATTTTATAATGATATGGTCCGATGTGTAGCTGAAAGTGGTGGAGGAGTGGATGTAGAAATCGATCGAATGTATAGTGGTGTAATATCCGAATGTGTTTGTATAATGAAGGAGTTAGTTATGTATTGGCCTCAAAAAATTTAAAATGATGTAAATTATTTGAGGAAAAATTATATATGATTATGAAATATAATATTAAAATAAATTTAATGTGCTTTATTTTTTAAATTTGTAAGAAATTAATCCTGTAAGATAAATTTTAAGGTTTTTAGGATTAAGTGAAATCGACTATTAAGTATTTATATATTGTAATTGCAGATGCGGTTTTTGTCATTTAGATTGTTGATGTTGACTGAGATAGTTTAATATACAAGATTGTGATGGTATTTAGAAGTGGTAGTTTGAATAAGGCACGCAGAAGAAAAGGTGGTGGATTGTTGAATACTGTGATAAATAAGCTCCCAGTAGAATTGCACATACCGGGTTATAGATTTTGTGGTCCAGGAACGAAATTAGAAAAACGATTGAAAAGAGGTGATAAGGGGGTGAATATTTTGGATGAGGCTTGTAAAGAGCACGATATATCATATTCTCAATCAAGTGAATTGTTAAAAAGGCACGAAACGGATGAGAAATTGTATGAAAAAGCTGTGGAACGAGTGAAGAGTAGAGACGCAGGTATAGGAGAAAGATTAGCTGCAACTGTGGTTTCAGCTGCTATGAAAGCTAAAACAAAATTAGGTATGGGTTGGAGTAGGCAACGGAAAGAAACGAGTAAAGGTGGAAGGAAGGGTAGTAGAAGAAGTTATAGGAGGAGAAGGCAGGGGTATCGATTAGGTGGTGCTATTTCGTTTTTGCAAGCAATGAAGAAAGCACGGAATGCAATAAGACGGATTGGTAAGAAGAAGGGTGTTTTAGAGAATGCTAGAGTTGCATATCAAAGTTTAATAAAATCTGGAAGAAGAATAAAATATCCGCGATCTAGGGTAATTGCGATACCAAAAAAAGGTGGATTTTTACCGTTAATCCCATTATTTGCAGCATTAGGTGCTTTAGGATCATTAGGTGGTGGTGCAGCAGCAATTGCAAAAGCAGTAACTTCTGCAAAAGCTGAAAGGGATCAATTAGATGAAGCAAAGCGACATAATATTGCTACGGAATCAAAATCTGGGAGTGGTTTATATGTGAAACCATATAAGTCTGGGTGTGGTGTATCTGTTGGAAGTGGATTATATGTAAAGCCGTATAAATCTGGTTGTGGTGTTTATTTACCTGAAGGTGCTAGTTCAAAAAACTGATAAGCAGTTTACCTCGAAGGCCTTTAACAGAAAATGATTTGTGGATGTATGTTCAAAGGTGTAGAATTGGTCAATTTCGGGGTATTTTTAGTAAAGATGTGTTACCGAAAATTATACGCAAAAGAGAGAATGGAATAGTAAATTTGGATGATGATGTTGGTGAAGGGACTCATTGGGTAGCATATAAGAAAAATAATGCTGTAATAAATTATTTTGATAGTTACGGTGATTTAAGACCTCCGATTGAGGTTGAAAAGTATTTATTATCGAATGGTGGTGGTGTTTTACATTATAACTATGAAAGATATCAAGACAGTAACAGTGAAAATCGTGGACATTTGTGTTTATTGTTTTTGAAAGGATTTATTAAATAAGAAGGAGTTTGTTGCGATTGTTTTATTAAATATTAGTGCAACGATTTTGGAAAGTTGAATTTAAATTAGAAATGGATGCGGATGGTAATGGAAGTGTGAATAATTTGGTTTTTGTTTTGACAGGGAAGGGATCTGAGGTGGGTTGTGTGCTGAATCCACCTATATATTTAAATGGTGAATACGAGATGTGTATGTTAAGTTTGCAAACTTATAATTCTATCCCCAATGTTACTAGTAAAAATAATGTTTTTAAATATTCAAGAAGTAAGTCAAGTGCTTGGAAGGAGATAATTATTCCGGAGGGTACTTATGATATAATGGATTGACAGAAATATGTCGATGAGCATTTACGGGTTGCGGAAGGAGCAAAACATTTTTTCTTATTAACTGGTAATAGTAATACTATGAAAGTGTTTATGAAGGCGTCTGTAGATATTGATTTTGGAGTGGAAAATTCCATTGGTTCTTTATTAGGTTTTTATAGAAGGGTTATTGGAAAACAGATACCGATTCATAGTGATGAAATAGTTGATATAAATAGAATTAGTGCTATTGATATTATGTGTAATATTGTAGATGGATCATACATTAATGGTGAATTATCACATGTTTTGTATCATTTTTATCCAAATGTTCCACCAGGTTTTAAAATTATAGAGGTTCCGCAAGAGAAAATTTATATGCCTGTAAATACTAATGTATTATCTGATATTATTATTCGGGCTGTAGATCAGATAGGTCAACCAATTGATTTAAGAGGTGAAGAGATGACAATATATTTGAGGATTAGGAGACGTTAGGTTTTAAAAATAAATGTTTTATGTTTTAGGAATAGTAAATGATTTATTGAGGGAAATGATTGTATATATTAGTGAATATTTAAATAATTAAAGAATAGTATTAGTACAATTGTTGATTAAGTAGGGTGTGTAGTAATAGATGTCAAAGGTGAAGATTGGATATTTCACATATTAATTTGAATTATTGAGATTATAAATTGGAGAATAATGAGAAGCAGTAGTATTAATAAAATGTGGAGGAGGAATAGAAATTCTTCACGGAAATTAGTGAATAAGTTGTGGAGGATTATTGGTGGGGTGAGGGTACGAAATTGTTTAACAAATGAGAATAGGCGGTTTTTGAAAGGTATGGGATATAAAGTTTTGGTGTAGATTTATTTAAGTGAGAGGGAGTTTTGGTATGTTGATTTTGGGATATTAAGAAATAAAGAGAGGATAATGTTTTAGTATAGAAAGATATTTGTCTAGAGAAGAAGTTTGTTGTGAAAGTGTGATAGTAACAATTTTAAAAATGGAAGTTTTAGATGTTTTAAGAAGGGTTCGAATAGATAATTCTATTGTGAAGTTGGAATATCATAATTATGTTCCGTTTGGTTCACCAAGATATGAAAATAATGATGAGATTAGAATTGTGGTACCAGAAATAGATAAGTATACTTTACCATCGGAGTCAGAATTATTAATTGAGGGGAAGTTACGATTGTTTAGTGATGAAAGTAAGGCTAGTGCTACAGCGTTTTTAATTAATAATGCGGCAGCTTTTATGTTCAGCAATATCAGATATGTGATTAGTGGAGTGGAGGTGGATGAAGTAAGAAATGTAGGTATTACATCGACTATGAAAGGATATTTTTCTTATAAATAATGGTAACTTTAGTATATGTATACCATTGAAGATGTTAATGGGTTTCGCAGAAGATTTTAAGTCTGTTATTTTAAATATGTCTCAGGAGCTTGTGTTGAAGAGATGTGCTGATGATAATGATGTGATATATAATTCAAGTGCTGCTATTAATGAGGGTGTTAGGTTAACTATTAATGCTATTGTATGGCGGGTACCACATGTTAAAGTTGGTTTAAGTCAGGATTTGGCGTTAACTAAATTAACAACGAAAAATACTATAATGGAAATGTTTTTTAGAGGATGGGAAATTCATGAAAATCCGGGAATTCCAGAGACAACAAAACATAGTTGGGCTATTAAGACAGCTCCACATTTAGAGACACCTAGATATATTATTTTGGGTTTTCAGACTGGGAAGAAAGGGAAAGTGGATCAAAATATGAGTAGATTTGATGCAATTAATTTAACTGATGTAACAGCTTATTTAAATGGTAAAAAATATCCATATGAAAATGTTCGAGTGGATTTTGATGAAAATCGTGTAGCCGTTTTATATAATGTGTATTCTAGATTTCAACAAGTTTATTATGGTCATGAATATACTGAGCCGATGTTAAAATTAAGCCAATTTAAATTGTGTCCATTAATTGGTATTGATTGTTCACATCAGGAAGGTGCTATACATAGAAGTGGTGTGGAGATTAGAATTGAATTTACGGCGAAAGATAATATACCAAAAGATACGGTTATGTATTGTTTGATATTAGATAATAAATTGTATCAGTATTCACCATTTAATAAGGTGGTGCAACGACAGTATTAGTATTTTTTGTTTGTTTGAGGAGTAAGATGGGTGGTGGGAGATATGATAAATACAGTTTATGTAATGTGGTTGTGTAGTGTATGGTTACTGATTGGGTGACAAGGTTGTTTAGTTAAAGATGCTGGATTTAAATGGGAAGAAATATATAATTATAGATTTTCAATGGTATCGATTTAATAGTTATAGTTTGATGCCTAAGGAGTTGGCTACTTGTGATAGTGAATTTAAGAGGAGTAATTTTATATTCAAACCGGTTTTGAGTTTTGGTGTATTGGCAGAAGAAGATCGGCAAGTTGCAAGATATGCTTTTAATTGTCATCATGGTTTGAAGTGGGAAGATGGTTATTTAGCTGCAAGCGAGTTTGATGATATAATTAAACGATTGTGTAGAGGTGTTGATTTAGTGTTTGTTAAGGGTAGAGAAAAATTGGATTTTTTGAAACGTATTATAGATCGACGAATAATAGATTTAGTATATGCGGAAAAAATTAGAAGAGGAGAGCCAAGTTGTAGTTTTCATGTTAGTAATTATGTTGTTTGTGCTTTGTCTAATGTGGAACGATTGTATAAGTTTTTGTTAGAAATAAAGTTGAAAGATAATAAAGTTGGCTATATTTAATTATTGTTATAATGGGTTATGCGTGGAGTGCTATAAGGAGTTATGTTGTGGAGAGGGTTGGTAATGTGTTGCGACGACTTGAAATTGATGGAGTGGATGATGATCATTTATTTTATGTGCCTAAGACATATTTAATGAGCAATATAGGATGCTTGAGTTTAGAATTTGTTTGGCGTCGATTACCTAGAAGTTATCAAGAAGATATTGATTTAATTGGATGTAGACCATGTGTAAGTCATTATGTAATTGACGGTGATGTTGTTGATGGACCTGTTAGGAGAAGAAATTGCTATATGTGCAGACAGAATGATTTATAGTTTTTGTATTAATATAGTGTATTAATGTTTGTAATGTATTTATCTATGTAGCTATAAATAAATACTTGAGTTTAAATTTTTTTATTAATATAATGTTAGGTATTGAATTTAGACGAGGGGTGTGGGAGGGTTTTCTAGAAACAAAGGAAAAAAGGGAAAGGAGAAAAAGAGAGAAAGGAAAAAAAGAGAAAAAAAGGAAAAAGGAAAAAAAAGGGAAAAAAAGGAAAAAGAGAGAGAACAGGGGGGGTTGGGCGAGCCCCCGAACCGATCCACACCGTAGCGACGCCACGGAGCGCGATAGCGCGGAGTTAGCGCGCGGAGGTGGGGATCGGGGCAGCCCCCCCCGGTGACCTACATTCGAAAATTTTCCCCTCCACTTTTCGATGAGGAACTGAAGAATTTGGGAGTTTTCCCGGTGTTCAAGGTCACACCTAATATCTAAAATGTCAACTTGACCTTGAATAACATATGCAAATTTATAATGCAAATTTGTACATGTATTATGTAATAGGTCAAGAATGACGTCAATGGAAATTTCTAAAATGTAAATTTACATAATTAGTTGAGACTTGACCTTTTGCAAAAAATGCGACGGAATTTTTGATTAACATGCAAATTTATAATGTAAATTTGTACGTATTATATAATAGGTCAAAATTGACGTCAATGGAAATTTCTAAAATGTTAATTTACATAATTAATTGCCCCTATTTTCATATAAATACGAGTTAGTTTTACTGGGATAGACATTACAAGTTATACAATGGTAAGTAAACATCTATATTATTAATATTATTACTATATTTATATTTGTTTTTTCTTGTATTTGTTTATTTAATTATTTATAATTCACTGTTATATATTTCTTATATCTGAATAAAATTTGAAATGTAGCATTTTCAAAATTAATGTATTACATTTATAATACATTAATTTTGTAAATATTTTATTTCTTTTGTGTTCTAAAAGTAGGAAAGTAATTACATCTTTTATGTATCCTGAAAAGTAATAAAATTATAATTCAATATTTGAAATTGAAAGTTTAGTATCAGTATTTAAATAATTCGAACTAATTTGATTCCTTCCCTCATTTTTATTATTCTTTAGGAAACACCAACCTCGCCTCAGCCAACTTCACAGCAACAGGTGTTTCCCCCTGATACTGACAACCCTAACCCTGAAAGCCTCATAAATATTTCCAATATTAATATTTCCAATCAAGGACCTTTTATGCAAGGACTAGATCAACTGGTATTTCCAGAAACAGATGATGAAATACTGTCGGCGGCGGCAGATAGAGCGCTATCTACCGTTGCCCCTGCTAATGTAGTCGGAACAATTACGAGGGCAGCTGTAATGAGAACTGCTAGCGTATTTGTTCCTACTATGACAGAAACAGAATTTCCGACGGTGTTGTCTCAAGTTGCTACTATTGCACCGCTGGGCACTGCTGAAATGAGTAGAGCAACTGCTGAAATGAAAAGACAATTCGATTACGAACAGTACCAACGACAATTCGATTACGAACAGTACCAACAACAACGACAACGAGAACAACAACGACGACGAGAACAACGAAAATTAGAACAAAAACAACGACGAGAACAACAACAAGAACAAAAACGACAACAGACAAATACACAGACGCGACGAGAACAAAAAGGACGACAATTGACAGATTCACAGACGCAAACAGTTGCTTGGACGCATGCAATTGCTTCTACACCCATTTCTAGTGTGTGAGAGAGAGTATTAATACTCTCAAGAGACTACTTCTGGGTAGACAGGTACACTCTGGTACTGTAATGGTGTCAGCTGCTGCATTACCACCACCAGTGGACCTATCACCTATAGAAAAACCAGTAGTGGCACATGAGTCATCATCGGTTATATTTCTATCTGCTCATTCACCTGGCAATCCACCATTTCAACTTTATCCCTCTCGAGATCATCCTCCCTCTCGAGATCATCCTCAATCAGATCCTCAACCAGATCCTTCTCGAGATCCTCGAGATCAAAATTCACCGCTGCCCCATCGTCCGCCTTTGATTACCCCTTCGCCTACCCCTTCGCCTTTGATTACCCCCTACCAAAGACAAAAACAAGCCTCCGAACCTAGATCAAATGGAGAGAGAAACTCAACTACATCCACCTTCATTAGAACAAGAATGTCATCCACCTCAATATCAACCATTTGAACCAGAATATCAAGCACCTCAAACACAACCGCCCTTATCAGAACCTCAACCATTTCCATCACATCAACGTCAACCACGCAACACTCTCGCTGCGGATTTTAAAGAACTTTCTGACAAAGTTATGTCGCACCTTGAGAGAAATTCGTCAGTTAGGGATGCCTCCCTTGCCCATATGAATGAGCAGGTATCCGGTTGGATCGCAGACCTCGACCTGTATCTTCAACTCCATAATTGTGCCATTAATACGAACATCCCAGATGTTCATATTAATGAGAAAGTTCAATCTTACCGGAGGAAGAAAAATCGATTCGGGCAAATCAAAGCTTTGATAGTTGAACATATCAATAGTAATGATGATGACAGTGATGATGGATAATTTATTATGCTTTTAAACTTTGCACTACAGATTAATTTATTGGTACTTTAAACTAATTACATGCTTTTAAATTTTGCACTGCAGACTTTGATTTATTGATATGTTCAATAACGAAGTTAGACCCTCGTACGTAGACATAGACCGTAATAGTATGATTTTGGAATAATGATTTGGAAATATTTACAGTAATATTTGTAGTAATATTTACAGTAAATATAACTGTCCATCCTTCCACCTTACAATAGTAATATTTATAGTAAATGTAACTGTTAACATCCTTACAGTTAATATATCACTGTATATTACTGTAAGGATAACTGTCTAACTGTCAATATCCTGGGGTTACATCTGGTAAGGAAGTATGGATTGGGAATATTTACATTATCTTTTCCATGGGGTGATATTCGTCAGAAGAAATAGTGTTAATATGTTTGTTGATTTTAACCTTTTTCATGGAGCTCAATATAAAGATATTACATTTACAGGAATTCCAGCTAAATACTTCCGCACCTACTAAAGTGCTGGTGACGGTGACATCGACACCAGGCCGCCGTTCACCGATACTTAATGTATCGGTATCGGCAGCGATGCCATCAACACCAGCACCACCAATACCACCAACACCTACAACACCAGCACCTACAACACCACCGCCGACACCACAGCCGCAAACATAAACACCGCGGCCGCAAGCATCATCACTGAAGCCGCCGCCGTATCCAGAGATAGCGGATGACTCTTGGGGATCATCAAATGATGATGAAGAAATTATTCACACACCTGCCCAACCGGTGCCAAAACCGGTGGCGATGGCCCCACAGAAGGTCATCAGAGAACTGCTGAAGAGGTATGAAAATAATAAACAAAATTAATATTATTAATTTTGTTTATTATTATTTTCATATCTCTTCAACAATTTCCTATCTCTTCAACAATTTCCTATTCAATAATTTCTTCAAACTTTTGTGCTCCACCATTTCCAACGTTTGTTCTTCACCATTTCCAACATTTGTACTTCACCATTTTCAACACGTCCACCTTCACCATTTCCATCAGGATATGACCCACCATTTCCATCAGGAATATTACCGATGCCAAAGCTTGTATACAGCTAGTAACTTAAATAATAAAGCAAATATTGCACAAATTTGAAATAAAATAATAAATCTAATGTCTTTTAATATGTAAAAATATAATGAAATGTAAATAATGTAAATAAATATAATAAAATTTATTAATATGTAAAAATATAATGAAATGTAAATAAATATAATAAAATTTAATGTAATTTAAGATGTAGAAATTTGCTTTTTCAATTAATAAGAAGCGTCTAAAGCTAATATGGTTCAGTATACATCGTGAATTCATGAAGTGCAGTATGCAGCTAGAAGCACAACCATTATCATTACCTTTATACAACTACGATTCCGTATTTAATGAGAAGAATTTTAACCGACACAGCAATCTATTTGGTGGTACTTGTAAGAGAGCACTAATAGTGGGTCCTTCAGGATGTGGTAAAACGAATGCCCTCCTTACTTTATTATTACATCCTAATGGGTTGCGCTTCAAAAATATTTACATCTGCTGTGGATCTCTTCATCAACAGAAATATGAATATCTTAAACATGTAATGGAAACTATTCCAGAGATAGGTTATTTTGAATGTACGGATCCGATTGATATGATAACACCGGACCAAGTTGCCGACTATTCAGTCGTTATATTTGACGATATACCCACTATTAATTTGAATATTGTCAAGCAGTTCTTCTCTTTCGGTAGACATCGGAATTTAGATTGTTTTTATTTAATTCAAACATATAGTGCTGTTCCTAAACAATTGTTGAGGGATAATACAAATCTTTTAATTTTGTTTCAACAAGATGGTACTAATTTGAAACATATATTTAACGATCACATCCATGACTTAACTTTTGAACAGTTTTTAAACGTATGCAGAATGTGTTGGAAGAAATCATTTGGTCTATTATTTATCGATACTAACTGTAAGTATAATGATGGAAGATACCGTTTAGGTTTTGATACTTATATACATTTACAATAAGTTCCTCTAAAAACACCATTAAAAGGATCCTACTTTAGGAAATCTACATCAGTATTTAAGTATTCGTTAAATAGTAAAGAGACATGGATGATAAATTGATAAATAATTTAGTAAAAGCTCGCACAGTTTTAAAAGAAAAATTGAGAACACTAAGGGCTGATATCGCGAAGTCTCAAAGAGTTATTGATATAGAGTATGCACCCATATCCAAACCTTTGCAATAAATTGCCGTGAAATTAGGTAGTACCATTCCGAAGCAAAGTAGAACCCCCCCACTCGAAGGACGCTATGGAGGATACACCAGACACATGGTCTGAAATTTTTCCAGAAAAATCCTATGCAGCAGTACAAGGAACGTCTATTATACGGCAAGGGACACCTTCACGAAAACATGTGTTCTGGTTTAGCCCATACACTCATTCTTCCCCGACCAAGCGCAAATTGGAAGGAGTTGGTACTACACCTCGAACATCTAAAGTTCTAGCAACACTGGACTCTGAACCAGATGCCCCAACACCTAAGATGTCAACGTCATTCACACAACCTACATTCTTAGAAGATGACTACATAGGTCACCTGTTGCCAGAAACGCCAGAAGGAAGGGAAGAAGATGGAAGTAAAGAAGACGAAACAGATACAAGTGGAAGTATGGATTTAGATAAATCAATGGCACATGCCCTATCACTATTGAGTACGCGTCCAGCTAAGTTGATAATTGCTAACAAATCGTTGAATAAAACCCTTCTAGAAATGAATGAAGTTAAAGAATCATTAAGAGATTATGATCGTACTATACGGCCATATCTTATCGGTTTAATGACCGATGAAAACAATGAATTTGATGAAAAATATGGTGTTCACGAAGTCGGTGGGGATTTAAAAATTGTAAACGTTGATGTTAGATCTGATTGACCCAACATTATCATCGGTCAATTCACTTATAAGGCAACAAAAGGTTTACTAGAATTGCTTTTCAAGAAGAAACCAGGGAAAATTTTATATGCTGATGCAAAGAATTATAAATTTATTCTCAGTGATACAAACTCTCATCGAGTTGATTACGATCCTGATAGGAAGTTTGCAGCCAGTAAAGGTTTTAAATACAAATCAATTATGAAACCTATTATACAAGGGAAGAAACCTGAAGTTTGGTGGAGTCGAACTTGGAAGACTGGCTTAGGTTTGTCAAATAAGGTATCCATGCAAAAGATGGTTGTACCTAAAAGTAAAATTGAATATAAGTACTGGGACGATGTGAATGAACTGTGTGATAGATTGAGGCTACTAGTAGCATCGAAGGATGCCGGTCACTCAGGGCACCAGAACGAGATATTGTCAATAATAGATGAGTTGAAAGAGTCAAAAATTATAAAATAGTCTCTCTGTATACTCTGTAAATTCTTGGTTGTATGACAGTTTATATTTCGACACCAATGATAGGTAACGATGACAATAGATAAATTTGGAAGACACATAAACAAGCATGTCCTTAAGAGACATTTAATGGATGTAGACGTAGTCTCAGACTTTCTCAAACATCCTAAATTTCAAGAAGTATTACAAATGCATAAAAAAAATATTCCTTCTCCCAGTGCAACAGCAACTTCGAACTATATTATTCCAATATGTAGTGACGGTTCCACTGACCTTATGGGTTATTATGTAAGTACGTCATTGGCGAAACATACTTATTTATATAAGAATAAATTATATCCTGGGAAGGTTATAAATGTACACTATTCTAACGAGAAATTAACAACACTGCAAATTGATAAGGAACTATTTAATTCCAAGAGACCGATAAAATTGACAGAAGGAACAACGTTTAGGTTGATATACGTTGGTACCAAACCTACGCCACCAAAAACAGAAGCAGTATTTGCGGAAATAGTCATCGAAGGAAATGTCGTCAATTAGGAGGGATGTTGTAAATGAAATACATAGACCAGCTCGGAGAGGGTTTACTCGACGTCGGGTCATCATAAAAGGATTGCGGGACTTATTTCAAATCGATCTGGTTGAAATGATACCGTACGCAAAAGAAAACGACAATTTCAAATAAATTTTCGTATGTATAAACACATTTTCGAAATTCGCCTGGGCAATTCCAATAAAAAATAAAACAGCGATTGAAGTAATGAACGCCATGAAATCCATACTCTCAACTGGAAAAAAAAATATTCCGAAGAATGTTCAAAGCGACCAAGGAAAGGAATTTTTCAACTCTCATTTCAAGAAGCTTATGGATCAGTATAATATTAATCACTACACTACCTATTGCAATCTAAAAAGTTCCATTGTCGAACGTTTTAATAGAACCCTAAAAAATAAGATGTGTAAGGAATTCAGCTTCAATGGGAATTATCGTTGGATAGATATGTTGCAAGGATTAGTCAAAGATTATAATAATACCGTACATCGAACAACAAGGCACAAACCTGTAGCAGTTAATCAAAGAAATGTTAGAAATATTTTGAATACAGTTTATAGTAATATTAAAGTAGGTGATCCAAGAATTTCAAATTTTAAGGTGGGAGACTTCGTTCGTATCAGTAAATACAGACACGTGTTTTCTAAAATGTATACGCCAAATTGGTCGAATGAGATATTCACAGTAAGAAAAGTTCAAAATACCTTCACCAGTACCTATCTACTACAAGATTCGCAAAAACAGAATATTTTAGGGGGGTTTTACGAATCAGAGTTGCTGAAAGTGAAGCATCCGGACGTATATCTTGTTGAAAAAATTATACGACGACAGAAGGGTAAAGTTCTCGTAAAGTGGCTTGGCATGCCTTCATCACACAACTCTTGGATTTCTAAGGATAATGTATTGTAGAGATTTAGCCGATCATATAATTTAAAATAAAAAGTGCTAAATAAGTTTGAAATGTTTTTTATTTTATAAATAATTAATACAAATAAGTAGAATTAACTAATATCAAGTTGGATTAAACAACTTACAATTATTTATAAGACACATTTACAAAAGATGCACATAATTTATATAATTGCTAAAATACATTAATGACTAATACATTTACAAAAAATTAGATATCTATGTCAGAGCATTTAGTTCTAAAAGAATATTTTGTAAGTTTTCTTCCCGTGTAATGCCTTCTATTTTATAATAACCCCACGCCAAAGTATTGCTTTTGTCAGGGAGAATATATCGTTTATCATCTTTAGATGAGAGAGCAACTTTATTCCTCAATTCCGTGTATATTGTGTGTAATTCAGAACGGAATATGTACATTTTCCTCATTATATTTCCATCATCTTCCACCACAGTTTTATAATCAGTTACTGATAAATTTTTATCAATAACGTATTTCTTTACTCCCTTTGCAGTTTTTACAGTTTTATCAAGTAGTTTTAGACAATAAGCTTTAGCACCTGTTCCATAAAAATACTCAATAATTTTTCCAGCATATTCATCCTTCATTTTTCCCAACCTGGGTGAAGTGGGAGGTATTCCATGAATATTATCGACAGTAAAATTCGATGTATCAAACATATGTAAATGTTCTTTTATACCCTTATATACATTATAATTTTGCACACTTATAATCAATGAATCTGTATCTGTATACAATAATAAAACGTCTGTATCATACAAAAGTTTTAAGAAGCCATAGAAAAAACTATACATTACCCTCTTAGCTAGTTCCAAAATTGTGAATCACACATATATAGGTTTTACGAAATCTACACGTACCTTTGTTAATTCGATAGCTGTAAGAGAGTCACAAAAGATTTTACAAGATTTAAAATTTGGTTTTGCTATATACGCCTCAGCGCCAAGCCTTTTATGAATAGTTTCCCAATGTGAAACCAATTTTATATTTACTCGATTTTCTACATTTTCCATCGTCTTTCCAAATATACTATTCACCATTAATTTATAAAACTGTTTAAAAATCCACCCACGAGTGGATTCATTTAATTTTTTTTGTATTGAAATCAATATATTTCTTTAACCAAGTACTTTGTTTAAATCTAATTCCTCGACGTATTCCTCGTAATATCAAACCATTATTAAGACATTGTTTCAAAGTTAAGTAATGTATGACGTAATTTGATTTATCGACTAGGTTTGGAATCAATTTCCCATACTTTGAATTAGGTGGAATAACATGTTCGGGGCAAAAAGGAAAGTCATTGTGCTGTTCGTGAAGATTTGCAGGATATTCTAAATCTACTTCGAAAACATAACCATAATCTCCATCGTCTTCTAAGGCTTGTATATCCATCGTCGGTAGTTCTTCATTTGTTAACCATTGAAAATCACTAACTGGTAAACTGAATGACATAGCATAACCATATAAATTCGTTGCATCTAAATATAGAATATATTTTTTCGCTTCGGATGAATCAAAATCCGGTAAGAATTCGTTGTTAGCTTTTTCCATTCTTTTGCAACACATGCTCACACCTCCACGTATACCGCTTTTAAAAAAGTGAAACATATCTGCATCTGTTAATAGTTCCAAACTAATACCCGTCATACGCAGCATAGCATCCCAGCTTAATCCTGGAGAAGTAAAATAATGTGCAGGATCTAATTTGTAATTGTGCAGGCAAATGTTTCGAAAATTTTCAAATACATCTGCTAGTAATAATACATCTGATTGTATATATATATATATATATATATGTACCTATGATTGGAGTTGGCGTCCATATATCAACAAGGCGACCTGACATCCACCGTAAATAATAGCGTTCGATGTGTATTTATTGGATAAATATATTCAATAAATTGTCCTTTGTCGAAAAGTAGTGAGAGGGGTAAAAAAAACAGAAAATTTTTATGTGAATGTATTCGATATACAAAGAGGCTTATCTAGCTCCTAGTATTAATGACACTATTTGGCTCCAATTGTATATAAATATGTATTATTGGAACTAGTCGAACTCCATGCAACGATGCCACATTGCCTGGACTTTAACACGTGTGTATCATGTGTTGTATTAAAACGTTGCGAAATTATTTATGAGGCTGGTTTCTCATATATCTCCACTTATGACGGTAAACGAATGAGATTTTCTGTAGATAATTTTTTTATTAATTTTAATATTTAATTATTTAATTTATTATTTTATTATTTAATAATTTTATTGTATTTCATTGGTGAAAAATTATAAGAATTTGGCGGCAGAAAATTTCATTGGTTTACCATTTATATGAACCCTAATATACGAAAACATAAGGAAACAACTTCAGTATGTTATAGTGTTGTTGTTAAACAGCAAGAATATCGTTTGTAATTTTCACATTATTCAAAAAAATATGGACCAAGGTTTGAAGTAAGTATTATTTTCATACGATTTAGATGAAACTAAACAAATAGTTTTCTTTTTCAATTTAAATAAATTTATAATATTTTGGTACTTATATTAACATCTAACGGTCTGTCAGAGTAGGCACGCAAAACGCCTTGGGTCTCAATTAATTTCTATTTAAAGCAAAAGTTTTTTTAATAAACTTGGGAAACGTGAAATTTTGTGGATGCAAGGTTAAAACGAAATTAAAAAGTCAGTATTCTATTGTTTCAATAGTAACTTTAGTAGTATATAAATTCCATTTTGTAATATTTTGTATACATATTGTATACAGTAATTTTGACGTTGAAACTTCGTTTACGAATTTTACGTAAAAGTAACAGGACGAATTCTAGAGAAGATTGATTGTATCATCAACAAAATCTACTTATTTATATACTATTTTGTTAATAAAAATTACCAGTACAATTTATCTCATTTAATATATGCTAATTTTACAGCAGACAAGCAATCGACATGATAACGACAAAGAAAATAATTGCAATATAAATAATCGACTATCTAATGAAATTAGAGACAAAGATAACAATTTGATGAAATTAAATTGCCGACAAAATACAAATGGGGGAAGGAAGAAGATATTTTGTATATTCTGTAAAGAAGATGTAATTAATTTTGCAAGACATTTACAACGTAATCATAAAGAAGAAAAACAAGTGAGAGAATTTATGACATTACCACTGAAAGATCTAAAAGTTTGTTAATTATCAAACAACTCATAAACGAAGGAACATTTGAGATATATCTAAAAGGAACTGATGAAATTAAGAAGAGTAATTGCAAAATGGAAAATTACCCATGTCCTTTCTGTAAACAAATAGTCTCAAAAAATTATCTTTGTCGGCATACTAAGTTATGTAAACTACGAAAGTTACACGAAAATGATAATTTCAAAAATCGTTATCAATCTCGATGTGCGTCCCAAACTCTTATAGCCATGGCTTCAAATACCTCAAAAACAATTTCAAAATTAAATATAAGAAATGACGTTTTCAAGATTATGCGACCAGATAACATCACATACATTGTTAAAACAGATCCGTTAATTGCATTATATGGAGAGATGTACTTAAAGAAACATAAGAAAAAACAAATGAGAAATCCTTGTTCAAATGGAATGCGAGAATTAGCTAGATAATTAATAGAAGTTCGATATAGACTACAAATTAACGATTGCACTTTTGCAGATATATTGGTACCAGAAACTTTTGATACCATAGTAACAGTGCAAAAGTAGTGGGAGGATTTAACGAAGTAGATAAAACATTCAAGGCACCGTCTGTATTAATGCATTTAGGTACATCGTTAAAAACGGTTTGTGATATACTATACCCAGAGTTACTAAAAAAAATGCTGATTTTTCGTCAAATAATAACGAAATAAAAATTCAAAATATTGAGAGATTAAAGCAATTAATCATTAACCAATGGTCAAACGAAATAAGCAGTTTAGCTTCAAAGGACCTAAGTGAGAAAAAGTGAAATAAACCTATATTATTACCTCTGACAAAAGTTGTACTGAAATTTAAAAATTACGTCTTTGCAAAAGCTATTGAGGCTGAAAAAGCTTTGAAGAAAAATAAAAACAACAAGGAAGCATTTAAAGATTTAGTAAATACCACACTGACACTTACAATTCTTCATAATCGTCGTCGAATTGGAGATGTGCAATACACTACTTTAGACACGTTCGAATAATTTGGAAGAATTTGAAAAAACACTAACAGAATCTGAAGTGGCTCTTACAAGAAAATATAAAAGAATTGTTACATGTGGCAAAGGTAATAGAGCTGTAGTTATTTTAATTCCAAAGGTCATTCAAAGTTTTTTCGATACTATGGTTGAAATCAGAAATACCTCAACAATTGTCCCAAGAAATAATCCATATTTGTTTGCCTATCCGGGAAATGAACGTAATTGGGTAAAAGGTGATGTTGCACTAGGAAAATTAGCAAAAGAAAGTGGTGTAGAACATCCAGATGCAATAACTTCTAATAAATTGCGGAAACAAATAGCCACTATTACACAACTCTTAAGTTTAAGCAAAGAAGAAGCTAAACAATTTGCAATATTCATGGGTCATACAGAACGCACACACCAAGAATTTTACGAGTAAGTACACAAGAAAATGTTTTAATAAATTCTTTTGTTTTCTTTCTACCCTCTGACGTATTAAATATACTTAGCCCTTCTTTATCTGTTAAAAAAATAATCTTCGGATCTGCGAATCTATCTTTCTGTATCTAAGCAGCTTTGAAGGTCTCGCCTATTGCTTAAGTAATCAAAATACGATTTTGTTATATTACCACAAAAATTACTGGAGTGATAATATATTTAATTTAAAAATAAAAATACAATATTTAATAATTTCTTTTTATACTACCACGAGATCTCTATCAAACTGCCAAAATTTCAAAATTGCTTTTAATAATGGAGAGAGGAGACGGACTAAAACATAAGGGGAAGTCCTTAGAATAAATTGACATTAACCCGAATGAGGTAGCAGCAGAAATCGATGATTCAGATGATGATATCTATGAATCTAGTCAAAACGATTCAACGTCGGCTATTAATACTGAAAATTTGTTCGAGTCAGGTCTTGCCTTTTTACTAACTTTACTTACAGTCCCTTTTATAAATTGTATAATTTAAGTAGTTCTCGCCTATTGCTTAAGTAATCGAATGTTCGTGATATTTTAACACTACATAAGAAAAATATTTATTTTTATTGACAGGAAATACTATTTAACAAAGTTGCATGCTAATACAAATATTAATTTAAATATTTTATAGATGAAGCAATTAATCCACGCCTGCAGATACTGGCAAGAAAAAGAACAGTTGTCCATTGGGCAGATGAACAAAAAAGTATAGTAACAAAATATTTCAAACGTCATATTAGTGAAAAGAAAGCGCCAAAAAAACACGAAGTTATAGATTTAATAAATTCACATCCAGTTGTGTTGGAAAATAAAGACTGGACAAAAATTAAAGCATTTGTTTTTAATATATATAAAAATAAATAAATTATAAAAAAAATATTAAGAAAATCGCTTATTTTATTTATTTAGAAATTCAGATCCTTTAGCAAATATTAATGTTTTGTCTGAAGGTGTTATTTTTTATTTTCGTTCCAATAAAAAAAAATAGTAATGTACAAAGCATGTATATTTATTTAAATATCCCTTCCCTTCTTTGATCAGTAACTACAAATAGTATCTGATACCCTTAAAAGCTTCGAATACTAAGTTAAATCTGCTAATTTACAACGACAAACAATATTTAGAGTTCGTGGTTGTGGAAAGGTTAAGGTGCTCTAAACTATTAATTTAAAATTATATTTTTATTTTTCGTGCGAGAGTACTTTAAGGCTTGTTTCGGTTATAATGCATAACTTAACGTTAAAGAGGAATATATTTTTATATTAAATAAAGATATAAGTACATCTCATTTACAACTGCTTCTAAAGTATTCCTACTCATTACTTACTTATTTAATTTAAAACACACATATATTAATCCTCTGTTTTATATACAAGGAATTCTCTAAAATCAATTTTATTTAGAAATTATAGCGCAAATACCTCAATTTCTTTCAGATTTCGAAATTGGTAATTTCATAAATTTAATACTAGGTACTACTATAAATACAATTATTAATACTTCTATAGCAATGGCTCTTTTCGACTCCTGCTATGTTGCCAATAATAGGATGTGTATACTATCACAGACGATGGGATGCCATATCGGCACTTTCATGAGGAGTGTATGAGATACTAGCGCCACGTGGTGTTAAATATATAAACTAGCTGTATATACTCCCAAAATAAATGTCAGTTTCGGACTCCAGGTGAATTTTCAAATTATGCCTTTATAATGTCAAAAACGAATATTAGTACTTGGATACACATGCATACGTCGCGGACTCCGAAACCGGAGCTCGACACGAAAAAGAGGAGTTCAAGCCGATTACTGTACATCAGAATCGGACGCATATCCTATCATAGGTAAATATATATATATATATATATATATATATATATATATATATATATCACTATATTGTCCTAGTGTTTTACAATCGAATAAATTCCAAACCCTTTGAGCTCTGCAATAGTCTTCATCACTTATGTCACTATCTGATAGTATATCATAAAAGCACTCTTTGTTGGGTAATTCCGAGAATGAAAGAGTTTCATAAGACGTAACATAGTTATATGGGAATACACCCTTCTGTCGGATTAATTCACATTTTTCACCCATATAATATCTTCTAATTTCCTCACATTGTTCATTGTCTAAATAAGATGATAATTTCGTCAAAGAGGAATTCATAAATCGAAATGAGTCTATAAATCTCAACTTGTAGAACACGTTTCTTCTCTTACCATTACAATCTATTATATCTCCCACTTGAACTTTTTTGGAAAATGAAATATATTTCTCTTTATTTTGTGCAATAACATCTACATCCTACTTTTCCAGTGCCAGCACTTTTACAAACAAATGTGTATCATAATTTTGACACGAAACTTTGTTACTTGAGAAAGTGTTCCTTCCTAATATATTTGACAATAGAGTGACTTTTTATTGAAGTGTGGAGTAGAAGTTCGCCCCAAAACGTTAGGGTGCCAAAATGTTATATGTCCGAATACCCCACTTAAGTTGGGCTGACATACATAAATAAATAAATGTAAAATGAATGTTTGTTATAAAAGTTATATAAAATTCAAATCGGGCTCGTTCAATACTTATCTGTTTTTTGTTATTCTCGTCGGCTAGCTTCTTTGATTTCTTCAGGGTTAAGGTAGGTTCACCTCTCTCCACTTTGACTTTATTTACGTAGTTTGTTTAGTTAGGAACGGAACAATATCTCAAGTGAATTACAAAAAAAAACAAAGTAAAATATTGACAATTAACTTTATTAAGGATAAAATATCTAGCAAAGTTTGAGAATTTATATTGACAATTTCGTGACACACATATATCAATAATGGAGACACACTCAACGGTTGGTATTCTTATAGTATAACAATATGGTGTAAGACAAGTGCAATTAGGTGTTGTTCTATTAAAATAGTTTATAAAAGTGACATAGAATCCAGTTTTAAAGTTACAAACAGTGGATACGAATATTTAAATAAGTTGAATAAAAATTACAGTGATATAATATCGGTGAAAGCAATGTAAATAGTTAGTTATGGAATAAACAAAGAAAAGTTCTAGAAAAGCACATGAGCAAGTAAAAATGGCGCGTAAAATATTGTTAAAGATAGCAAAAAAAAAACCTGAATCTTCGGATATAACCTCCGTTGCTTCCTGCGCCTGTGTTCTGCTGGTTTTCACAACGGGAAACTGGAGAATATTTCTGCTATGGTCCCTCGGGATGACTTGAACTTTTTAGAAATCTCCAAGTCCGACGGCGGCTTGATCGGATGACCGGTCTCGAGCATCCGAAGATGTTGGTCGTTGCACGGTGAAATTTATGGCGGGTAGTTTACGTATTGAAAACTTTAAAAATTCGTAATTCTTGAACTATTTGGTCGGCAGGTGTTAAACTTGGTCTACAGGTAGATCGTAGGTATGTGTAACGTTTTGTAGACTTAAAAATCTCCAGCACTTAATAATTTCGCCAATTTATTTTAATTACTTCGGAGCACAAAAAACGTGACCTCTCACTGTAACGACTAATTACCGACGCTTACTTTTTTCACTTGTTTTTAATTGCATAATTTGCCGTAAATCGCTCCATTCTTTACTTGCATTATCTTTTTGAATATTATTCATTTAGACATTTTTACAGAGTAAAACAGTTAAAAAAATTACAATTTGATTTATAAAATAACTTTAGTTGAATAACATATGTTTATGTGTTTACAAACACTCTGTCAATATCGGTTTATTTTCGGGTTATTGCACCGTTAAAATTGTGGGCGGGGCTTAATCGTTCAAATGCATTTGAAAATAAATACGTTACATTTGTTTGAATAAAAACGCGTTAAATATTAATTTGAATTAAAAATGAATATAAACATTATAATAAAAAAATAGAAAAATAAGTTAATTATTTCAAAGCAAATTTGTCGTCAAAATAACGTATTTATACTTTGAATCAATCTTTCCCCTTCTAGGTATTAAAGTACATAGTAGATATAAATATTATGGTTACATGTATTCTTTGTTTCTTTCAGAGAAAAAAACCCTTCTTGCAATGCCTCAATATATATATATATATATGTATATATAAAGATAATTATTTCGTGACCTTTGTATGTTATGGTAAATTCAATTTGTTGGCGATTTAAGGTCTGGTTTTACTTCAAAATGTATACATGCTGTCCCGTAAAAAACGCCAACATTCATAATTCCGTTATTTATTGTCCGGTTTTATTTAAACAAAAAGTAAATTTAATAGCATCAAAAACACTATAAGATAGCAGTGTTTTATTTGTTTTCAATTGTTTTCATTAATGTCAAACGACAGTCAAGTTTTTTATTTTAAATGGCAACATATATATTTTTGGCTATATTCGGATTGGTTTTTTTTTTCTGAATTCAACGATGTATAACATGTTTATTTTTGATAAACGTTTATTGCAAAAAAAAACTTTAGAAATTTCATCTTTGTCTTCCATTATTTATAAATATTCGAATGTGTCATGAAACATTGGAAATGTAAGTATTATAAATATTATTATAAGAAACAAAACACTTTACAATAAATGTTGAATTTGCCCTCCACCTTGTTCAACACATATCGCACATCTCCTAATTACTCCAAAGGTCGCATTTAAAAGACAAGCGGCAGGTACTTCTTGACAAGTGTTAATAATTCTTTGTCTTAAAATGTCAACATTTTCTGGAGTTGTTAAATAAACTCGATCTTGTAGATAAGCCCACAACCAAAAATCGAGGGGCGTAAGATCCGGTGATCGCGCAGGCCACTCGATAGGACCGGATGTTCCTATCCACCTATTTCCAAATTGGATGTTCAACAAATCAGTATTTACTCTGGCGTTGTGCGCGGGAGCCCCATCTTGTTGAAAAAATATTCTATTTAAATTTGCCAAAGGTAATTCATCTAAAAAGTTTGGGAGATTTTCGTGTAATAAAGTGTAGTATTTTTCTTGATTTAAGCAACCATCTATGAAAAATGGCCCAATTAATTGATCACCTAAAATGCCACACCAAACATTTACGTTGAAACGTCTTTGAAAATTATTTTCAATTACAAATCTCGGACTGTCTGCACTCCACTGTCGATGTATGTTTCTATTAAAAATACCGTTGTTGCTGAAAGTGCATTGATCAGACCAAATTATCCTTCTGTAAAAATTCGGGTCTTGTTCTAATGCATTTAAATAAAAACGACAAATCTGGATTCTTCGGCCAGGATCATTTTGTTCTAATGCATGAACTTTTCGAGCTATGTACGGTTTAAGTTTGTGTTTTCTTAAAATACCATGAACTGTAGTTTTTGATACTCCAATATTATGTGCAATTTCGCGAATCGAAGTTCGTGTATTTTGCTGTACTGCAAGAAGAACATCTAATTCCTTATCTTCGGAGAATTTCCGTTTTTGTGTTTTTGATTTGGTAAATGATCCATAATTTCTTAAATTCTTTTCAATTCTCTGAAATATTTTCGAACCTGGAACTTCTCTGTCCGGAAAACGTGCACTGTACCGACGAACTGCTTGAAGGCGATTGTTATTACATTCAAAGAACACTTGTAACATGTCCGTTAATTCATTGTTATTTATTTTTAACGAAAATACGCTTTTTGTTGCGGCAAAACGTTCAAACAGGATAATACAGAAAACTTAATAATGTCAAACTGACACTTAAGGCACATTGACATAATGCTAGTGGACTGGGCCCAGTCTACTATAATGAAAGATGAAATTTATAAAGTTTTTTTTTTTTTTTATCATTAGGAGATGTGCGATATGTGTTAAACAAGGTGGCGGGCAATTTCAACATTTATTGTAAAGTGTTTTGTTTCTTATAATAATATTTATAATACTTACATTTCAAATGTTTCATGACACATTCGAATATTTATAAATAATGGAAGACATAGATGAAATTTATTATTATTATTTATTTAAGTTTTTTTTTTTGCAATAAACGTTTATCAAAAATAAACATGTTATACATCGTTGAATTCTGGAAAAAAAAACAATCCGAATATAGCCAAAAATATATATGTTGCCATTTAAAATAAAAAACTTGACTGTCGTTTGACATTAATGAAAACAATTGAAAACAACTAAAACACTGCTATCTTATAGTGTTTTTGATGCTATTAAATTTACTTTTTGTTTAAATAAAACCGGACAATAAATAACGGAATTATGAATGTTGGCGTTTTTTACGGGACAGGCTGTACCTATATTTGAAACAATCCTACATGTGTCGGCAAGTGATGCCTTTTTCAAGGAATATAAAATATAAATGACAGTATATTAATGTCATACGTATACATTTGTATTTGCTATGGATAAAATTATTCAAAGATACATTCTAATATAATAATAATAAATCATGCCTTAATATTCTAAAATAGATAGACAAGAAGAACAGGGAAACACAAGACATGAGTTATTATTACATATGCGCCCGTGGAGCGACTTAAGATGTTAAGCAGTCGGCATTCGCCTTAAACGAGAAGGAAAACCACGAAAACCTACTCGGACAACCAGACAGGGATCAAAATGCGGAACTGTCAGCATGATAAGCAAATGTACAGATATTTAAATAACATAAGATATATAATTATATAACAGCAACATATATTATGATGGTAAATTGCAGATCGTTACATAATTAAGTTATAGTATATACTGCTTAAATTTTTTATATCACTTTTGTTGTTAATTGAATTTTTTTCCTGTTTAATAATCATTTCTTTAATTTCCCTTTTCATTGTGTGTTGTTCTATATCAATTATTTGTGTGTTTTCAAAATGAAAAGGTAATCGCGTTGTAGTTTGTGTGTAGATAAAGCAGTTTTGTCTGTTTTAGAGTATTTGTGGGCTTGTATTCTTTTGTATAAATATTGTTTAGTTTGGCCTATGTAGTAACTATCGCAATCGCGACATGGTATTTTATAGATGACATGTGTTTCTCGCTTTTTTTCTATTTTAGGTTTAAGTTTTGAAAATAAATGTTGATTAGTATTACTAAGTTTATATGTTGTAGCTATATCATATTTTTTTAAAGTGTATTTAATTTTTTCTGATAATTGTGGAACATATGGAATCGTGATATATGTTGTGTTATTGTTTAAATTGTTATTGGTGTCTGCAGTGTTGTATACGTATGACATTAATATACTGTCATTTATATTTTATATTCCTTGAAAAAGGCATCATTTACCGAAACATGTAGGATTGTTTTAAATATATACATTTTGAAGTAAAACCAGACCTTAAATCGCCAACAAACTGAATTTACCATATGTATATATATATTGAATATATAAGTTCTGATTAAAAATATGAAAGGTTTCCAATAATAGAGTGGATAACTTACATTAGTTTAATTGTGAATTAATAAATTAAACAATGTGAGGTGTCTTAAGATGTATTAGCAATTAAGTTTCTTAGTGCTAGCTTCTTACACCCGTCCTTTTATCAATATAGAATATGCAAATAGAAAATACTTATTTTAAACTTTACAGTTCAATTGTATATGAAATTTAAAAGAAATTCCAATAACAATGAAGCAAATTATGTTAAATATTAAAGGAATAAAAACAAACAAACACAAATAAGAAATAATTTATTCTAACCCAGGAAAATATTGTTCAACCTCCTACAGTTTGGCATACATTAGAATGTGGTAACAATGAAGTTTGAATAAAATTTAAAATATTATATGCCTTAAGTCTTCATATTTCACGTTCTACATGTATTCTTGCACTAAACTGGGCTGTGGTTAGAAATGGTGGAATGTTAACATTAACCTCTGATTCCAATGTTGCAATCAGGGCCCAACACATAACCAGATTACTAGAAATATCTTATTTATTCATTATCTTCCTTTCAATCCTGTAATCAACTTTCTAACATAATTTTAAGTTATCTATTACACTTTCACTTATCATTGGACTAAATGTTCTTTCTACAGATATGAAAAACATTCTAAAATGATTCTTAATTTACTACAATAATTTACTTCACGTTTCGTAATGTTAATTCTAGAAAGCTAACCTCAGAACTAAGGTTATTTACCGAAAATTATCAAAATAAAGATTATTTCCACGGAAATTCGTTCGTTTTGGTAATAAGATATTTACCACCTCTAAAAACTAACGCTTTTTATGTTAATAAAAAATAAAAAGTTCAAGACTAGTTAATTCTTATGGAGCAAATACTTGTTTGGATTCACAACCTTTGCCTACCACAACAAAAATGGCGTCGTGACGTCAGACACTAATAGAGTGTATTGGACGTGTTACCACCTATCATCTGTTTGTGTAACCTCTCGTGCCACTAAACGCAGCGCTGCCTAACATCTGTCAGTCCAGCCTCCCGTGCTGCTAGACGCAGCCCCCCCACTTGTCGAACACCTAAAACTACTACCTCGATCTGTTATCTCTCTCTCACATTTGCCGAGGAGTTCTGTCATACACATTTTGTTGTACATAAGGCATATTCTTAAATTAGATAGTTTACTAGAAATAAAATATTATTGTAACAATCTATTAAATCAAAGCAATTCTATAAGTTTATTAGAATTGAAACTAAATTTACTTTCGAATATAAAAAACGGAAAAAGTCTTGATTTGAAACAGATTTGAAACAGAAATAAGAAAAACACTCTAACCACAATATATATATATATATATATATATATATATATATATATATATATCAATAAACACTATATACTAAGTTGCCATCTGCAGTAGAATAACCTTAAAACCGAAAAAATGTTAAACGTAGCGTTTTTGGCTAAGGTAAACCTTAGAAGATATGCTCTTCACCGAATCGCCAAAAACGCTACGTTTAAAATGTTTTCGGTTTTAAGGTTATGCTACTGAAAATGGTAACTTAGTTGCCGAAACACGTATATAGTATTTATTGATATATATTGTGGTTAGGGTGTTTTTCTATTTCTGTTTCAGATCACAAGCCACAGTCTCCACCAATTTCGGATGAAACAGATTTATTTAATCCGAAACAATCTTTTTAGTGCGTTATTATTAAAATTTGAGTTTTTTCTACTTTACTGGTCGTCCCAATGTTGTTACGCCCGATCTTTTAGAAAATGTTAATCAAATTGTTGCACAATTGTTGTCTGGTTATGTTAATTTGCGGAATCATAAGTACCATTGCGTGCGAGTTAAAATTGGTGTTGGGGTGGCAATGTCATCACAAGAAATTATTGAAACAATAATCTTTAGAGAAACAATTAACGCCAAAGACACGCGGCCAATATTTTAGAGCCAATTAAAAATCATTTGGTCAACATACAATTAATCATTGGTTATTCCCAACATGATTCAGCCATACCACACACTGCACATGCAAGTATGAATTATTTAGAGTAATTTTTTCCAGTTCGCTAAGTATAGGTTTATTATGGTTAAGTAGATAGATCACCTGATTTGACGCCTCAGGGTTTCTTTTTATTCGTAGTTATTTGTGTGTTTAAAAAAAAGATAAAAAAAAATAATAAAATCAGACTCTGCAATCCAACGCAAAACAACGCATAAAAAATTGAAATACAGTTAAGTAGATCCTTTTCTCTAGGACCAAAAAAATATTTCTATAATAGTTTTGATTAGACGACGTCTATAAAATATATCGAGTGAGAAACAATTAATATGGGATAGATACATTAAATTTAATAAATTCGGACAAAAAGTAAAATAGATAAATAAATGAAAATCGGCATATATTATTCAAAATTAGAACTTTATTGCGTAGTTACTTTCACATTATTTGTCAATTATGAGTATTATCTGATCCTAAAGCGTCAATTGGTAAAGATGCACAATGTACAGTAGTATAGCGAGGCATAGAGCTTCCATTTTTCTTGCCTTTGTGATATTTCGATAAATGTTCTTTACAGCTTCTCCGGCTCACAAAGAACATATTACAGAGGTTGCAGGAATAAGGATGTGGCACTCTCAGATGTTTTTGTAGATCCTGCTTAGTTCTTAGTTCCATAGAACATTCAGGACAGTTTGATATGAGTACAGAATGTTTTAAATCATCATGCAGTTTCAAGTCCTCTCTAAAAAGAAATTGTAAAGCTGATTGCATATTATGTTGAAATTTCGTATATTTTTACGACTGAGTTTGCTAATAATACACTACTTCCAGCTTTCGTTGTGTGATTGTTGTAATAATTAATATTTTGCTGCTTTCTATTAGATATATAGCAGCTAGCAATATGAATTGTTAATCGTTTCTACAACCACCACACGACAAAGCCTAGAAGAAGATTAATATGTAAATTTTGTAATAGTGTATACAGTGTATATAGTGTATAGGTACACTAGATTATTTATTTACTAATACTCACCGTGACGTAAATGTTTTTGTTGCATAACATTCATAGCATACATATTTAGCTAACATTCCATGATCTTTTTTTTTGTGATCAGTCAACCTGTCAAGACTATAAAATTCTAATGAGCAATTATTGATACATTTGTATTTTGTTATTTGTTCCACCGATGAATCATCATATTGTCCACCTACAGATCTGGTACGTTCGTTTGATAAAATTCCATTTAAACCATTTTCAGAATTTTCAAGATTTCTTGTTACGTGTTCTTCATTATTGTCACTTGATCTACAATAAGTAAATACATTTTTACAATCTAATTATATGGTATCTTTATAGACTAACCTGTCGGATTCTTGATACTCTAAAGAATTCATTGATTGCAACAGTCTCCGACTTCTTCTTTTTATTGGCTCGCTACAAGTAGTTAAATTCGATTTTGACCTTTTACCCCTTGACCAATTGTGACCTCTTCGTCTTCTTCTACCTCTAATACTACCCCGTCTTCTGTCAAATGTAATTTGTACTTCACGGTCAGCATATGGTGTACCTTTATAATAATGAATACATATTTTTACTAAATCACATGAAAATTTCATCTCTTAAATCTTACCATAATGAGTATTAGAATCAATTTCATGTATTTCTCTAAAAGGACTGCTTTCAACAGGTGCCAATAAATCACCAATACTTTGATCAACTTCAGTTTCGTGCACTATAAATGCATTTTGAACTTCTCTGTCAGTATATGATGTTCCAGCACGGTAATGAGCAACTGCAAGTAGTTATTAAGTAACAACATAACTTCCATTTCTGAAACTTTACCATAGTGGATATTATCTTCTGTTTGATGTACGTCTTTAAACGAACTACCACACACCGATCTACTACGTTTATTAGGTAACATTCCATTTAAATAATTTTGAGAATTTTCAAGATTCCTTGTTACTTGCCTCTCATTATCCCCACTTGGTCTACAATAAGTAAATACATTTTTTTCAATATCTAATAACAAGGTATTTTTGTAGACTAACTTGTCTGACTCTCGATACTCTAAATAATTTATTGATTGCAATGGTCTTCGACTTCTATTTATTGGCTCACTACAAGTAGTTAAATTCGATTTTGACCTTTTACGCCTTGACCAATTGTGACCTCTTCGTCTACCTCTTTTTCTGCCAAATGTAATTTGTACTTCACGGTCAGCAAATGGTGTACCTTTTAATTATGAACACATACATTTTTTATTAAATTACATGAAAATTTCATGTTTTAATTCTTACCATAATGAGTATTAGAATCAATTTCATGTACTTCTCTAAACGGACTACTGTGAACAGGTGTCAATAAATCATCAATATTTTGGCCAACTTCAATCCTGTACTCTGTAAATGTATATTGAACTTCTCTGTCAGCATATGGTGTTCCATCACGGTGATGAGGAACTATAAGTACTTATTAAGTAACAACATAACTTGCATTTCTGAAACTTTACCATAATAGGCATTATCTTCTGTTTTATGTACGTCTTTAAAGAAACTAGCACACACCGATCTGCTACGTTTATTTGGTAAAATTCCATTTAAATAATTTCGAGAATTTTCAAGATTATTTGTTACTTGCTTCTCATTATCACCACTTGATCTACAATAAGTAAATGCATTTTTTTCAATATCTAATAACAAGATACTTTTGTAGACTTACTTGTCTGATTCTCGATACTCTAAATAATTTATTGATTGCAAGGGTCTTCGACTTCTTCTATTTATTGGCTCACTACAAGTAGTTAAATTCGATTTTGACCTTTTACGCCTTGACCAATTGTGACCTCTTCGTCTACCTCTTTTTCTGGCAAATGTTATTTGTACTTCACGATCAGCATATGGTGTACCTTTATAATAATGAACGCATACATTTTTTATTAAATCACATGAAAATTTCATCTTTTAATTCTTACCATAATGAGTATTAGAATCAATTTCATGTACTTCTCTAAAAGGAGTACTGTGAACAGGTGCCAGTAAATTATCAATGTTTTGATCAACTTCAGTTTCACACTCTGGAAATGCATTTTGAGCTTCTTTGTCAGCATATGGTGTTCCAGCACGGCAATGAGCAACTACAACTACTTATTAAGTAATAACATAACTTCTATTTCTGAAACTTTACCATGGTATGCATTATCTTCTGTTTTATGTTCATTTTTAAAGGAACTACTTTGACCGAGTCCAAAAAACTCAGAAACATTTTGGTGAATTTCAGTTTCGCATTTAGTAAATGCAGATTCAGCATCACTATCAAGATGTGGAGACCCGTCATAATGATGCACATCTACAAATATTTATAGAATTACAATATAAGAAAATTTCAGTATTGTTGGTGTACATTTATAATAATATACACAAATACTTTTATTAAATCACATAAAAATTTAATCTCTTAATTCTTACCATAATGAGTATTTGAATCAATTTTATGTACTTCACTAAAAGGACCGCTTTCAACAGGTGCCAATAAATCATCAATATTTTGGTCAACTTCAGTTTCACACTCTGGAAATGCATTTTGAACTTCTTTGTCAGCATATGGTGTTCCGGCACGGTAATGAGCAACTACAACTACTTATTAAGTAATAACATAACTTCTATTTCTGAAACTTTACCATTGTAGGCATTATCTTCTGTTTTATGTTCATTTTTAAAAGAACTACTTTGACCGAGTCCCAAAAACTCAGAAACGTTTTGGTGGATTTCAGTTTCGCTTTTAGTAAATGCAGATTCAGCATCACTATCAAGATGTGGAGCCCCGTCATAATAATGTACATCTACAAACATTTATAGAATTACATAATAAGATAATTAATTTCAGTTTTTCTATTTCTACCATGATATATATTTTGCATATCCTCATTTACTTCTTCAAAAGAATTGTCGTGTTCAATTGTCAATAATTTAACGACATTATGATCGACTTCAGTTTCATGTGCTTCATAATTCAATTTACGTAGATTATTTATAAAACGCTTATATACATGCGAAAATTTATTATTGTAATCTTCTTGTCCTCCCATAGAAATTTTTGACAACATTTGCTTTTTGATATAGAGTAAATTTTTTAACAAATATACACACGGACTGCATAGTCCATAATCATCATGTAAATATTCTTCCTAGATACGTGATAAATATGTCGAACTTGTTTCATTATAAATTTAAAATGTTAGTACTTACACAGGGACCGAAAAATTCTACTATATAATTCTTGATAGGCCATAAAGTACGACCATAGATCACATTTATTTTAAAAAGTCGTGTTTCTCTTTTACATAATAAGCACGGTAAAAACACCATGATATTATTATTTATATAAGGAAATATTTCTTGAATTCCTAAAATACCGTTTAGTTACAACTTAATTTAGTTTGGTTATACATAAGAATATGTCGCCCTAATAATATCTTCGAAATAACCTCTAAAGGACCCCAAAGGAAACAACTTTTTCTAATAAAATAAATACGTACATACTAAAAAGGTATACCTAGGTTATCTATGCGATCAACACACATTATTTACCAAATCTTGGTAATTAATAGTCGATGAAATAAAAATGAAAAAATAATATAACTTAATCTCCACTTTATTGGTAAAATACCATAACAATTGTTTCGATAAACAGTGTCTCTTCCTCAGATGGCGTTGTGTTACGAACTAAACCTGAATGGTGTTAACAAATTTAAACTTAAACAAACTGTTATAATTAAAAAATACTTAGAAGGATAGTTTAATAATGGACACTTTACGTTCAAGATGTAAACCTTATTACAAAATTTACCGAGTACAAACATAAAAACGTGAGAACCAAAATAAAATAAAGATTCAGATGTGAAATAGGCCTAATGAAAATAGTTTAAATTTAACTGGTTTAAACAAAAACAATAAACATGATTTTGCTAAATACCTACCATAAACCGTCATATGCTGATACAGTAATTTATAATAAATCTATACATCCATACTCCCATAAAATGGCTTCGTTCGATTCGTTGATTCATAGACTTACTGGTGTTTATTGTTTTTGCTTAAACTAGTTAAACTTAATCTATCTTCATTAGGCCTATTTCACATCTGAATTTTTATTTTATTTTTGTTCTCACGTTTTTATGTAAAGAACACTTCGATTTCAAAAAAATATTAATAACTAACGTATGATCAAAAAGTCTTTGGATCGCTATTGCCGTGGAATTTATGAGATATGTATGAAATTATTTATTTCAATTAGTTTTGACATTTACTTGACAACTTTGAAGTCAGCTGGTTATAAAATATACATAAAATGCAACTAATTACCATAACCTAAAATCTATTTTATTTATGTCTTATGTGTACTTCAAAGTAAAGAAGTACAGAAGTAAATAATTCTATAGGTGGTTTTTACACTTCATGGCTATCGCGAACCAAAGACTTTTTGATCAAACGTTATTTTGAATACCTATATACAAATGTAAAAAAAAACAAGCATCATTTTCATTTATATTAACTACAAACGTACTTACATACACTTCTCAAAATATATTTTCCCTGCAACAAACGACATATATGTATGTATTCGTGTAAACGACCAGTATGACGAATATTGGGTTAGAATTCACGCGTTTTCTCCTGGCGTTAAGATGCGCAAAACTATTAACGTCATGTACTCTATAGACAGGCCAACATTATCGGTCTAGAGTACGTTCATAAGTGATTAATATAGACATGTAATGTAGACTTTCCTAATTAAAATAGTCTTACCTACAGAAAATAATGTCATTTTATACTTTAAAATTGTAGTTGTTAATAAAAAAAATGGTTCTACAACAAGCTAGTAGAAGATATGCTCTTCATGCATTAACAGTTTGTATGTAATTTTTATTGGTTACGATGAACTTTGTATTACCTATTAGTTAATTAAAATGAAACAAATTCTATTGACACATATTATAATTAGCAAAAATGTCGAAATAATTATGATTTATAATTAGAAGCTTCGTGTATTTAATAAAAGAAAAAGAGATTTACAAGTATTAGTAATATTTTTTATACACATGTACAAAAAACAGTTGAATTTGAAATGCGAAATAGACCAGGTGAATCCGACATTGGTGGAGACTGTGGCTTGTAATCTGAAACAGAAATAAGAAAAACACCCTAACCACAATATATATAAATAAATACTATATACGTATTTCGGCAACTAAGTTGCCGTCTTCAGTAGAATAACCTTAAAACCTGAAAAAATGTTAAACGTAGCGTTTTTGGCTAAGGTAAACCTTAGAAGATATCCTCTTCACCAAATCGCCAGTGGAATAACACTGAGTGTTATCCCACAGTAGAATAACCTTAAAAACTGAAAAAATGTTAAACGTAGCGTTTTTGGCCAAGGTAAACCTTAGAAGATATGCTCTTCACCAAAAAAACACTACGTTTAACATTTTTTCAGTTTTTAAGGTTATTCTGCTGAAGATGGCAACTTAGTTGCAGAAATACGTATATAGTATTTATTGATATACATTATGGTTAGGATGTTTTTCTTATTTCTGTTTCAGGTGAATCAACGATCGGACAAAGTACATTCTATTATAAATGGTGAATATAATAAAAAATTCATATGCTGGAGTTGATAGGGTTGGTATTGCTGCGCATTCTAATAATGTTTAGACTTATGCAGAATGTTCAGTAAATCGCTGGAACAAAAAAGATACATTTTTAAAATGAATGACTTGAACTTATGCAAGTCTAATTCTTGAGTATACGTTAAATTTTGAACATTTTTATTAATATACTTAGCAGCTAGAGGTAATAGTTTTCGAGATATGTGCGATTGAAGAGAAAAAGTAACATTCCTATATGTGTCAATAATTTCCAGAAGGTGTGCCATGAGAGGCATTTGCACGGAAGTTGTTCTCTGGGTGTTGGCGAAGGTTCGATAAAGTAAAGGAAATTTTGCGCCCAAAAATCCCGTATATTTTAAATGGAACGCCCTATATTTTCTAAATAGTCATCTTAAGTGCTTTAGCAGCTCTTTTTTGTTAAGCTCGTCCAATACATATCTTCCATATTTTGGAAGATAATTAATTTTCTTTTAAAAATCCGTTTCTCTATGCATTAAAAATTACAGTAGCCATGAAGAATCATAGTAGCTATTAAAAAAGGTGGTATAACATACTGCAGTAATATCAAAATATCCGCAAAGGTGTAAAGCTACG
This sequence comes from Melolontha melolontha, assembly GCA_935421215.2. Lineage (NCBI taxonomy): Eukaryota > Metazoa > Arthropoda > Insecta > Coleoptera > Scarabaeidae > Melolontha > Melolontha melolontha. The sequence continues at coordinate 717,255 of CAKXYW020000036.1, read as the reverse complement.
ATAGCTGATCTCTAATGCATTATTGTTGTTATTGTTTCTGTTATTATTCTAGTATTTTCTGTTCGTGTTCGTTTTTGCGTTTTATTATTTCATTTATTAAGTTATTTTAATAATAATTAATTTCTCAAAGGAAGTGCTAATTGCCATGGTATACGTCTTGGGAGGAGCACAGAAAAATTGTTTACTTGCGTTACGCATTTATCCGAATAGACGTTAGCCGCCGAAGAGAACCTTTGAAAATCTCAAACATAGATTTTATGAGAATGGTAGTGTGAAGTATAGTAAAAGATCTGTATTAAATAGACACACCACTACAAGGGATAAAGACTTGGAAATTCTTCTTCGTGTCGAACAAAACCCACACATTAATAGTACAAGATTAAGTGTCATTGCAGACACTCCGCAGTCGACGGTAAACCGTACAACGAAGAAGTATAAACTCCACCCTTATCATATAGAACTACATCAGCAATTATATCCTCGTGACTATAAAAATCGAATTCGTTTTTGTAATACAATGAGAAGACAAATTAATAGTAATCCTAATATGCTATCATTAATACTTTTTTTTGATGAAACAGCCTTTAAAAGTAATGGCTTTGTTAATTGCCATAATATGCATTTATTATTCTACGGAAAATCCACATATGAATAATCAAAATGTTTGTAGTTTTAATGTGTGGTGCGGTATTATTGATACCTAAATTGTTGGTCGGTTTTTGAATAACATTTAATTGGAATCTTCGAACTAGGAATGGAATGTGGTTCTAGAATAGTGGAGCGGCGGCACATCACCACTGTAATGTCCGTCAATTTTTATATGCTACTTTTCTTGACAGATGAATTGGACGAGTGGTTTTATAGAATGGCCGCACAGATCATGTGATCTTACCACTTTAGATTTTTTCGAGACAAAATTTACGAGGAAGAACTAACAACAAGACAGAATATGAAAAATAATATGAGAAATGTTTGCAGAGAACTAAATATAAAGTAAATATAACTAACAAAAACAAACAAACCGCATATGAAGGTATTTTGCTCCACTTAAAATAAATATTCTTCAGAACACTAAGAAATACCGCAACAATAGTACAATAGAAATCAATAATCCAATGACCATTTTTATTATAGCGAGTGATTATTAAAATTCTCACTCGTAGCAGGTCGTGTATATAAAAAGTATGTTGTAACTTAAGTCAGTAAGATGTTAATCCAAATGTCTATCAATGTCAATTATACAAGGTGTCCCGTATCGTTATGTTCAAATTTTAGAAGTGTAAAGTAGACTTCATTTCAAGTAACAAAAACGCAAAACTTGTATATCCATTTTTATTTATTTCAAAGCTACAGATCTATGAATGTGATTGTCAGATCATGAAAAAAAATGTAATCCTAAAGTCAATACAAACTGACTTTATTTAAAAAAAAGGTATACGATTCAATAACAGGCCTATGATTGTTAACGTCGCATAATAAAATGTTATCCTAAAATAAATAAACACGTGACGTAGTGCACACAGTAATTTCTTGGAGATCTAAAAAAAGAGTACTGGGAATTGATTTATGATAAAGAAGGTTCTTACTTATTTCGTAAGTGCTGAACCATGAATATCACACAATAAACAAATGATCAGATGACTGTTAACGTTGGATTTTTTAATAAAGGATTACATTACTTTTCAGTTCATACAACAGCTTATTAGTGAGTGGACACGTTTTCTTTATTCAAAATGCCTTACCGATTTTCTTCTCAAGAGTATGCGGACATGCATTTGGTGTATGGCTACTGTAATGGCAGTGCACGTCAAGCAGTTATTGAATACCGACATCGGTTTCCCGATAGGCGCATTCCTCATTGCAAAACGTTTCTGGAAGTGTACAGACAATTTCGGAATGCGGACTGCGTGATTATCTTTTCGAACGAGGAGTAAATTTGCCAGCAGACTTAGAGGAAGAAGCAGTAGCTATTGTTACAAGGGATCCAACTCTCAGTGTACGTCGAATCGCTAGACAACTAGAAGTGCCACGAATGACAGATTGGCGAATTTTTAAACGTGAGGGCTTATATCCATATTACCATCGCAGGGGACACGGTTTGCTTGAGGCAGACCACTATGCTCGTCTAGTTTATTCTACCTGGATATTAAGACAGTCACGGCTTCATTTTAATTTCTGCGGAACAGTCCTCTGGACAGATGAATCTACGTTCACGAGAAGTAGTATTACAAATCTGAGAAACCTGCACAGGTAGTCATCAGAAAATCCCAAAGCTATACGTCCATCTAAATTTCAACATGAATTTTCTATTAACGTTTGGGCGGCCCAAATCGATGACTTGTTGATTGGTCCTGTCGTTCTTCCTGGGAGGTTAAATGCGGACAATTACCTTCAGTTTCTTATTGACGAACTGCCAGGTCTTTTAATGGATGTCCCACTGAATGTTCGACGAGACATATAGGTTCACATGGATGGGGCACCACCACATTTCGGAATTTCTGTCCGAAATTGGGTTAACGTCAATTATCCAAGATCGATTGGTCGAGGTGGTCCTGTTGCATGGCCACCCAAATCACCCGATCTTAATCCCCTTGAATTTTATTTATGGGGGTACATGAAAAATTTAGTCTATGGGCAAGTTTAGAACACAAGAGAAGAGTTGTTGGATCGTATTCACCTGGCTGCCGAGCAAATCCGACAGGAAAGTATGAAATTCGGATAAGTACTTCTTCTGTTGACTTACGGGCACAAGCCTGCATTCAACAAGGAAGTAGACAGTTCGAAAATATTATTAATTGAACTTTTTCAAATAAAATCAGTTTTTGTTGACTTTAGGATTACATTTTTTTTCATGATCTGACAATCACATTCATAGATCTGTAACTTTGAAACAAATAAAAGTGGATATACAAGTTTTGCGCTTTTGTTATTTGAAATGAAGTCTACTTTTCACTCCAAAAATTTGAACATAACGATACTGGACACCTTGTATTTCATATTGTTCGATGAAAAAAAAAAATGGCTTTTAACGAGATGCATACAGTTTCTATACTAGAATGTTACCTCTTCACATCTTTTATAAAAAATATAAATATGTTTAATATAAAATCCAACATTTTAATTTATTTTATGATAATCATGATGTTTGAAAACATAAGTTACTTAAGTAAACTTAAGTTACGACATGCTTTTTGTATATATGGCTTACTTGAGTAAAAATTTGAATGATCACTCGTTATTATTTTGACAGAAATTCAATCTTTTTCTATAAATAGATTTCAACAACTACTATATTTTTTCATGGCTACTATGATCTTTAATGTATAGAAAAATTGATTTTTAACAGAAAATTAAATATCATCCAAAATATTGAAGATAGGTTTAGGAATACTTACTTAACAAAAAAGATAGCTGCTAAAGCACTTTAAAAAATATAGGGCGTTCTATCAACACCCAGTATACATTACAATTTTCGTACAAATGTATCTCATGGTACACCTTCTGCAAACGTCATACCAAGTTATTTTATTTTATGCTATGGCACTCTCTAATTATTGGCACTTAAAAACGTACATGGAAGTCGCAATACGGTATTTAAAATCCTTAATAAAAAGAGCAAACTCTTAACAGACGGCCGGATTCAGGATGACCTAGGGGTTCTACGACCTTGCAAGATGCTCTATTGTTGGTTCACTTGAGTGAAAATCCTTTAGATACCGTTGTTGTTGCAGTCGCAGCTAGTAGTTAGTCTGGGTCCGGACGCATAGCATATAGCCGAGCAAAAGAATTGGAGTTGCGTTGTCGTTATGCTACTCGTAACCTAATTCTCAAAAAGGAACATATGGAAGCGCGTATAGGCTTTGCTTTGGAATTCATTGTTTATGGAATAGATTTCTGGAGGCGTGTCATTTTTATTGACGAAAAAGTTTTTCAGTCAACAAATAGTGATCGAATTCGAGTGTATCGCCCGGCAAATTAAGCGCGAGAACAATAATTTTATAATTATTGTTTGTTTTTTTCTTAAATATGTATATGTATAGTTTAGTTATATATAATTAAATAATGATAACTTCAAATTGGCACTATGTATGAAATTCTAATTATCATATTTAAATTGTAAAACTTTCTCTCTATTCTAAGAAGCGACTTCCTTTATATTTGCATATTTATTACTTTCTATTTATTAGACTATGTCTACCTTTTTTTTATTATTTAATTATTGAACGAGTTCAATACTAAGTTTTTGCGTTTCTTAAATGTGCATCAATAAATTCCATTAAGAAGGATAGAATTTAATCTAAACTTTGTGCTTAGGTTTAAGATTAGTTCTTAATCAGCATAGTTCCAAAATATATATTGCTAGACCCTCGCAGAGTATTATTGCTAGCAGGTACCATCTACAAAGATCTCTAAAATTCCCATGAATTATGTCGCCATCTGATCGTACAACCGATACGGGTCACATTTATTAGTTATGTAATAGTTTGTGTAACGAGTAAGATTTCAAACATTAATGCAATATCAAAATTAAGTATATCAAACGTTGGACTCAATAAAGAATTATTATAGTTGAAGGTGCACTTTTATTATCCTCCAGCGCAAAAACACACGCTTGACGCTAATTACAAAGGAATTGGTAGGTCATGAGTTATTATTATGTTTGCGTCCCTGGAGCGACTTAAGATGTTAAGTTGTCGGCATTCGCCTTGAACGAGAAGGAAAATCACGAAAAGCTACTCGGACAGCTCAGTCAGGATCTAAACACGGAACTGACAGCATGATAAGCTAGTGTACAGATATTTAAATAACATATGATAGATATTTATATAATAACAACATACTTTCATGATGGCAAATTGCAGATCGTTACATTATTAGGTTATTAGTATATAACCTTATCTTATCTATGAACTTATCTTAAAAACGGGAGAAAAGGTATAATGTAACAATAATAATAATAATTATTTCTTGCTAACGAAAATAAACACACTGAATGTGCCATATGGGACTGAATTACATAGAAAGGTAATTGAAAAGTTCCCAGAACTCAGAAATAAAACTATACAAAATGTATTGGATCAGCGTAGATCTATATTTATCAATAATCGATTATCTCCAGAAGTCATTGATGGAATAAGAAATGAGGTTTCTGTAGAATTGGAGATTGAGAATATAAATGATAAACAACAAACGCTGATCCAAGAAGAGGGAAATAATGTAGAAGTGAATATAGATGAAGATATTGAAGGAATAGTCAATTCTCAATCTATTATAGCGGACGAACATCAAAGGAAAATAACTTCTTGGACGTTGGAAATGAAGAAGTTTATGCTCAGATGTTATTACACAATAACAAAACTGGGAACAGTTAAAATACCGTATGGAGCAGAGCTACATAGACAGGTAACTGAAAAGTTCACAGAGTTGGCGGATAAAACCATTCAAAATATCGTAGATCAAAGACGATCTATATTCATTAATAATAGATTATCAGCGGAAATAATTAATCAAGTGAGACAAGAGGTTTCCTTAGAACTTGGTATGGGTAGTAATGATGAAGTGGAGGTTGAAGAACAGATTAATCCGTTTTCAGCTGAATTAATAGTCTTGCCCGTACAGGTAAAATAGATTTCATTTAGAATTTGAGAATAATTTTCTTAAATATCATGGAGTTGTACCTAGTACGAAGGCGTATCTAAAAAAGCTTATCTACAAAAAGGGCACATCTGATATTATAAACGAGGTAAACGCCATTATTGGGACAAAAATAAAACCGGCACAACGCTGGAGGAGCTCCACAGTTTAATATATACAGGTGCATGTACGGTTTTGATATTAAATGATCAAAATATAGACCGCGTAGATATGCGATTCGATGGTAGAAATAGAACTCCTTGTTGGGAAAAACGATTAACATGGAAAATAGAAAATCTGAGACGGGAAATTGGAATATTAACTCAAAGCCTAAAGGACAATGCTAGCGCGAGGGTTAAGAGAGATGCAGAGGCTATGGTGAGCCGTTATGTTTCACCTGAAAACTCCAATGCTGTAAAAATTTTGGATTTATTAAAGCAGAAATTAGCGGCATATGCAAAGAGGTTGAAACGATATAAAATCAGTAATACCCGAAGGCAGCAAAATAAACAATTCGCTAGAAATCAAAAATTATTCTATCGTGGCTTGAGTGATGCAAATCCTGGACAACAGATCCACTTACCAACGAAAGACAAAATATCAGATTATTGGTGTGGAATATGGAGTACGCCGGTGCAACATAGAAATGCAAAATGGCTGGCGGATGAAAGAAGAAAGGTAAGTAACGTTAGAACAATGCTAAATTGGCGGATTGATTTAGAGGACGTGAAAAGAGCAATCCAAAAAGCATTGAATTGGAAAGCACCTGGACCAGATAAAATACAAAATTTCTGGTTAAAAAAATCTGCCGTTGTATTTTAAAAACGTTCCGACACAGTCAACATGTGTGGAACTTTGATTCGAACTCACGTATCTTTTAAGTGTTTCTTTTAAGGCTATGACGTAGCGTATCATCTGATATTTAAGTCGATCTGCGTTCAGGTAGAACGTCTTTTCACGTGCTAGCCGTGAAGAAACCTGTTGCTCGGTAACTGAAAGTTAGTCCTTGCTATAACGCTTGTACTTATTCTGCGAGGGCAGGATTTGGTCTTACTTGACTTAGATTTATTTTACAAATTTCTTTAGTGAGTGTAAGTTTCATTCGATTTCATGCTTCAGGTGAGTTTCAAAACATAGGGACGACTGTAATTTTACTGCAGCTTCGTACTCTGTTTTCTTCTGGAATTTATGTACTTTCATTTATACGTTTTCCCTCTTTCATATATTTAGGGCTGTAATTCACGGCTTAGGGAGAGTGTTGCTGTAATAGCGACTGCGCGGAAAAATCCCGACTTAGGCATCCCGTTTGGAGGACGCATCGATTCCCGCAACCTACAGGACCCCGGAAACCACGAACTAGAAACCTACGAATCTTCTACTCGTAAGGTAGTGTGAAAAAAAAAATAGATTAATCGATTCCTGAAAACCTGACGAAATTTGAGGAATTCCTACTGATTTCCGGTTAATTAAACGTAGATATATAACTTATTTGCAATTATCTTTCTTTAATATAAATTTATAAATACAAAAACTGAGAGCGTACCACATGTTTCACCGATACGTATCAATATTTTGTCTTATATAGAGAAAAACCTTCTGTTTATCATTTGATTTTATGGTTGTTAGATTCTTTTAAATATTAATCTTTCTTTTATATAAAATCTGTGAACGTACCACATGTTACACTGAAACGTATCAATATATTGTCTTATATAGAGAAAAACCTTCTGTTTTTCAGTTGTTTTAATCGTAGTTAGATTCTTTTAATATTAATCTTTCTTTAATATAAAAAAACTGAGAGCGTACCACATGTTGCACTGTAACGGTACATTAATTCGTCAAATTTGAAAATGCTTTCTTATTTTAATAATGTGTAAACTTTCGTAAACTAAACTTTTCCTATGCTTTGATAAGATTAGTTATTTTTCTATATTATGTATAATTCCTAATTTACCTTACGAACTAAGTGGCTAATAGCGATTTAATAAAGTAGTTTGAGAATTAACTTTTATCCTTTTCTTTAAAGTAACGAAGTTTGATATTTGTTCGTTTGATTAATTCATACCATTCCCTACTCGGGATAATTTATTTCATGAGCCAATTAACTAACTAGATTCAACCCTTAGAATTTTGTAAAAAACACTCTGGTACTAGTCACTTTACCAGGTTGAGAACTGTTTATATGGTTTGTTATAATTCGCAGGGTTAAAGATTATGTTAATTATCGACATAGATTTATACTTTTAAGTATAATAGAATCATTTTCATTCTGCCTTTTTTTTTGTGACTTATCAGATATTGAATTAATCCTTTAAGATTAAGTTAATTTTCGTCATAGAATTATGCTACTATTTAATTTCTAAACATTTACATACTGCATATTTTAAGTTAAACCTGATATTAAATTTAAACTTATTTATATACTGAAATCCATTTAGAGATTATTTCCGTATGTATAGCGTGGATACTGTAAAGTCAACAAAGCTTTGGTGCACTAATGACGCTAGAATATTAGCTTAGCTCTTGTTATCATCCTTCTCTGTACGTGTCATTATTTAGGAAATTCTTAAAGTAACATACGATGCTGTATAATTTAAATTTTAATTAGCCTGAAACTTATTCGTTCTTTGACTGTAATTTATTTTCCCTATGCATTGTACGCTCAATAAATTTATGATTTACTGATTTAATTTGTGTTTGCGTTTGTAAGCCTTGAACCCGAACGAGCAAAAGAGTTTTAGAATTTTGATCTGGAAGCCGAACACTCCTAAGTAGAGTACTTGTGCCCATCAGGCCCGAGGGTGTTCTGCGTTAACCAAAAAACTTGCCAGTCCGAACGCAGTGGTGCCCAAATTAGATCTTGCGTTGTGTTGGCCCACGACGCTCCCGTTTTCTTATATTGAGCTGGTCGGCAAGTTTTTCTAGGGGTCTTTGTAGATCTCTGGTATTGCTACCCGAACTGTTTAAAGGGGTAGTAATAACAAAAAGAATAAATAAGTATTTTTTTATAGTATAATATTTTTAAAAAAAATTTATTTGTCAAATAGCGGTATCAGAGGTAAAATCCCTCCAGATTTCGGTATTGGTAATATTAGAGGTATCTTTATGAGCTTTCTACCACCAGCTTTTTTAATGGCAATTCTGGCGGCATAAACGTCAACTTTCAATAATTTCTTGTATAATCTCATTTTTAATCTGTCTAATATAAATATTGAAAAACTATTTTTGACCAGTTATTAAAGATTAGATTTTCGTAAATCATAAGCTATGTACCTACACGTATGAACACATTTTAATAAATTTTACCAGTCACATGCCAATGTATATTTTCACCTAGGTACATATACGGTATGTATACATACATGTAGGGATTAATTGTAATGTACCTACATCATAGATATATTTAAGTTATATAGGTGGCTTAAAAATATAAATGCGGAAGAGTTTGATATCTAATAAGAGTAATTAATTAAAATTTTTAAAACATATTTTATTTCTAGCATTTTGTATTTGAATGATCTTCTCATATACAAGGGTTGTGAGATACATGTTTAAAACGAGTTCATTCTTATTTAAAGAAAAGATCGTGTAAAATTTACATCTGTCAAAAGATTATAGTAAGGTTGGAATTCCATTAAATCACATTGCCACAAGTAATCAAAACCCTTAATAATAATTCAACGTTTAGGAAAGTTTTTTCCGAGCAGGTCGATGAAGCTGTTGGTATATATGCAAATAGTTGCAAGTCTCGGTCATCCAAAATGTTTTTTGTTTGTTATGTATCCAAAGAGGTATCTCATGTAGTCAGTAATTCTTCAATATTTTGAATTTTATCATTTATTTCAGTTATGGTTTTGGAAATATTATTATCAAGAGTTTCCACTCTTGTTTTTAAATTCTGATAATTATTTGAATGTTCAGTTTTTGCTTTACTCAACATATTAATATCATCTTGAATTAATAAAGTTGTTTTATTAGCGTTTTTAATTGTTTCATTACGTAATTTATGCACGCCCTCTGCTACTCTTTCAACAGCTTTATTTAATTCCGCAACTTTTTCATTTATCAGTTTTTCATAGTCGAGGTGGTGCTATATTGTTTTAAAACCGATACAAGGGAGCTACTTACTGAAGAAACGTACTGCTTCTTACCAGGTTAAATGGAAAATATCAAATCAGCGTTTCAAGACCGTATTCGAACTGAAGTTATTATTAATCTAAAACATACTGACTCGATATTATTTATGAAGGATACATCCATTATATTTGAATGAAGAATCTTGAATGTGTTAAAAAAGGAAAAGGGCATCAAGGTAAACACAATGTTTTGTGGCGAATTTAAAATACAGAAAACCTACCAAGAGATTAATTAATTAAAATATTTTAATATTAAAAAATATACAAATTTTTCAAGACATCAACAAACAGGAATGATTTATTATCTACATACAACAACCGATTCTCGTTGATCTCGAAGAGTTTCAAGAAAGAGACAGCAGCTGGGCCTTATCAACTGTTATCAATCTCCATGTAGATATTAATAAATTTACATTTACAGAGCAGCCATGTTGTTAACATTTTTTTGAAAAAAAAAACAGATACTAATATTTCACCTATCTTAACAATACGGGTTTTAAAATATTTCATTATAAATCTTTACTAACTTGCTATTATCCATGTGTCGGTTACATTGTTCTAACACATCCATCAGCTCTCCTACACCACAGTATTTACTATTTAGTTATGCAAATGCAATCATAAATATACAAGTTGTATCTCAAACCGAAAAAAAAAAGATTTAAATCATCACCAGCCATATATAAAAAACAAAACAAAAATAAATATTCAATTTTTTATCACCCGAATCAAATTTAAGAACTAGTTAATATAATAAAAATCTAAATTGCGTTAGGGATGTTTAATTATCACTCGTAATAATAGAAAGACAGTATACTTCAACTAATGGTTCAGGAGAGTCACACAAATGTATCAACACGATAGATTGAAGAAAATATTAGAGGAGTATATAAAAATTATGTATTACTATTATAGATTGTACATATAGTTTTTAAGAAATAAATATATACAAAATTTCTCTTTTAATTATAAGTAGAAATATTTTAGCAACATGTTTAGCAACGGATATTTATTACCAATTATTAAAATATACTATATCTCGTGAAACAGACATACTTGTCAGTTTTGTTGATAGATCAAATTGACTAGCGCATTATTTCAAATTATTCCACGGATTTTATTAATTTAATTTGCATAATTAATTACCTCAAGGGAAAGACTTAACAGCAACTGATACAGCTTCAACAGCTACGAAACGGGTTTGAACAGCTAACTGGCTAGTTAGCTATTAATCGTATTACACTATTAGGTAAGAAGTATTGCATACCTTCTAAATCAGTTCAGATGTTCTGAAAAAAATATTACTATTACATTCGAAAACAATATATCGGTACTATTATAAAAATTATATTTGTAAATGTATAATTGTATTATAAAGTATTTGAAAACAATAAAATATTAGAAAATATTAAAATTATGAAGAAAAATAGTTTTACTTACATATAACCCCCATGCTAAAACACTTTGAAAGAATCTGTTGACACTCGAGTTCGATGTAAAGGTGCTAAAATTTCAATTAATTTCTCTTCCAATTGTTTTATTATTCTATTAAATCTATGCCTGTCTGCAGCAGACATTCTGAATTCAAACCATTCAAAAATTTCAACATTATCGCTAAACTGTACTCGCTTAGACATTTTTTCACGAAATATAGTAGAAGTGTTATACGATATCGGAGAAAAAAAATAAATTAGAATGCAATACAACGATAAGTATATATATATATATATATATATATATATATATATATATATATCAAAATTTCTTGTATCAACTTGTTTTGCGGTTCACAGAAAATATCATATTACTAACACCGGATGTAATTCAATCTGCTTAGTGAGCGAATTTTGATTTACATTTAAAACTTTTTTCAATATCTACTACATTAAAAAAATACTTGTTTATTCTTATTGCTACAGTTGAACATTGGAAAATATATATACAGTAAGTTTCTATATATATTATACTAAAAAAAATACTTATTTATTCTCTTTATTAATTCGAATAGAGGGCAGATTTATTGTAGATGATAAGGGAACTGGTACTTATAAATTAACAAATAACGCGTATGCGTTTCTGTTCGATCAGATGCGCTATCAAATCAACTGTGTAGAAATTGATCGATCAGACACTTCTAAATATCCATATCGCTGTAGATAGGTGGTAACGTTAACCGACAAAACAGTCTGAATTGTATAGAATAAATATATAAATCGGCAGAACATGTTATACTGTTGCTGGTCGTATTAAGAATGATAGTCTAGACAGGGTGTTGTTGTTTAGACAGGGTGTTGTTGTTTAAATAAAGAAAAATTTATAAAAAATATTTTTTTTATTACATTTTTTTACAATTAAAAATCAATTTAAATAATTTTTTTAGGTTTTGCCGACCGTAATAACTGGACTGGAAATTTGCATACATATGATAAGCATATCGCTTTTGGCCCATATCCAAATTCATGACAGAGTATGGATTGCTCTCTGAATTTAAATATAATTTTATATTTGTAATCGCGGAATGATCAAAATCTGAAGAATCCGCGTGTATATTATCCTTGTTTTTATGTTGAAAGCCCACTATAACATAGCGAGGTTTCTCTAAATTTGTGCTAGTTTTAATAGGCCATATATCGGTCTTTGTAGCACGCAATGCCGGTAACTTATACAACTCCCACTTTCTGAACGGTATATATATATCTTTCTATTTTCCTAGAGAGCATGGAGCAGCATGTCTGTATGTCTGTTTCACGAGTATATTTTAATAATTGGTAATAAATATCCGTTGCTAAACATGTTGCTAAAATATTTCTACTTATAATTAAAAGAGAAATTTTCTATATATTTATTTCTTAAAAACTATATGTACAATCTATAATAGTAATACATAATTTTTATATACTCCTCTAATATTTTCTCCAATCTATCGTGTTGATACATTTGTGTGACTCTCCTGAACCATTAGTTGAAGTATACTGTCTTTCTATTATTACGAGTGATAATTAAACATCCCTAAAGCAATTTAGATTTTTATTATATTAACTAGTTCTTAAATTTGATTCGGGTGATAAAAATTTGAATATTTATTTTTGTTTTATTTTTTATATATGGCTGGTGATGATTTAAATCCTTTTTTTTTCGGTTTGAGATACAAGTTGTTTATTTATGATTGCATTTGCATAACTAAATAGTAAATACTGTGGTGTAGGAGAGCTGATGGATGTGTTAGAACAATGTAACCGACACATGGATAATCGCAAGTTAGTAAAGATTTATAATGAAATATTTTAAAACCCGTATTGTTAAGATAGGTGAAATATTAGTATCTGTTTTTTTTTCAAAAAAATGTTAACAACATGGCTGCTCTCCGCGAATTTGTGGTAGCATTTTAAAATAATTATGTTATCTAGATGATTTGAAAGTATTTTTTTTATATTTCCATGTTTTATAAATAAACAGGAAGTATAACTTTTTATTTTTTTTTTAATATATATCAACTAATGCGGTTTCTTTCCTAATTAATTTTTGTTTGATGTGAAGTACATGTACGACTAAATGATAGAAATAAGTAGAGATACGTAATATATGAAATTGTAGACGTAAATTTATTAATATCTACATGGAGATTGATAACAGTTGATAAGGCCCAGCTGCTGTCTCTTTCTTGAAACTCTTCGAGATCAACGAGAATCGGTTGTTGTATGTAGATAATGAATCATTCCTGTTTGTTGATGTCTTGAAAAATTTGTATATTTTTTAATATTAAAATATTTTAATTCATTAATCTCTTGGTAGGTTTTCTATATTTTAAATTCGCCACAAAACATTGTGTTTACCTTGATGGCCTTTTCCTTTTTTAACACATTCAAGATTCTTCATTCAAATATAATGGATGTATCATTCATAAATAATATCGAGTCAGTATGTTTTAGATTAATAATAACTTCAGTTCGAATACGGTCTTGAAACGCTGATTTGATATTTTCCATTTAACCTGGTAAGAAGCAGTACGTTTCCTCAGTAACTAGCTCCCTTGTATCGCTTTTAAAACAATATAGCACCACCTCGACTATGGAAAAACTGATAAATGAAAAAGTTGCGGAATTAAATGAAGCTGTTGAAAAAGTAGCAGAGAGCGTGCATAAATTACGTAATGCAACAATTAAAAACGCTAATAAAACAACTTTATTAATTCAAGATGATATTAATATGTTGAGTAAAGCAAAAACTGAACATTCAAATAATTATTAGAATTTAAAAACAAGAGTGGAAACTCTTGATAATAATATTTCCAAGACCATAACTGAAATAAACGATAAAATTCAAAATATTGAAGAATTACTGACTACATGAGATACCTCTTTGGATACATAACCAACAAAAAACATTTTGGATGACCGAGACTTGCAACTATTTGCATATATACCAACAGCTTCATCGACCTGCTCGGAAAAGACTTTCCTAGACGTTGAATTATTATTAAGGGTTTCGATTACTTGGGGCAATGTGATTTAATGGAATTTCAACCTTACTATAATCATTTGACAAATGTAAATTTTACACGATCTTTTCTTTAAATAAGAATGAACTTGTTATAAACTTGTATCTAACAACCCTTGTATATGAGAAGATCATTCAATTACAAAATGCTAGAAATAAAATATGTTTTAGAAATTTTTATTAATTACTCTTATTAGATATCAAACTCTTCCGCATTTATATTTTTAAGCCACCTATATAACTTAAATATATCTATGATGTAGATACATTACAATATCCCTACATGTATGTATACATAACGTATATGTACCTAGGTGAAAATATACATTGGCATGTGAATGGTAAAATTTATTAAAATGTGTTCATACGTGTAGGTACATAGCTTATGATTTACGAAAATCTAATATTTAATAACTGGTCAAAATTAGTTTTTCAATATTTATGTTAGAGAGATTAAAATTGAGATTATACAAGAAATTATTGAAAGTTGACGTTTATGCCGCCAGAATTGCCATTAAGAAAGCTGGTGGTATAAAACTCATAAAGATACCTCGAATTTTACCAATACCGAAATCTGGAGGGATTTTACCTCTGATACCGCTGTTTGACACGTTCGACATGGCATTTTTATTTTTCTTTCTTACAATATCTTTTCACATTTTCTATAGGTTGCAACCCTAAGTAATTCGATTGCATTTTAACACAGCTATTGTTATTCCAAATCAACGCAAATATTTTATTTTTTTCATCATAACGATATTCATATGCCCGCGTTCCACTTTTTTAATGATATTATCAGATTTCAAAGGACACTTGTTCATTCTATTATAGCGAGTAGAGTATCTCAGCCGATTCTAACACCTCCTCATTGACGTTGATCGCATGCATTATTGGCGATCAAGGTCAATGAGGAGGTGTTAGAATCGGCTGAGGATGAGCGACATTGATTTCAAGGTCATTGAGGAGATGTTGGATTTGGATGGTGGTGGCTAAGGTCATTCGAAGGTCAACGTCGTGTGTAGGTCGTTTGAATGTCAATGTCACCTTGATTTCAAAGTCACTGGGGAGGTGTTAGAATCGGATCCACAGAGTTGTTTTTTCTTTCATTTTATTGATAATTAAACATAAATAAAAAACCACAGAGCTGTTTATCTAACATTTTTATTGATAAATGAAGATAATTTTTAGTATATAAAATATATTATTTAAATCATATTTAATGTTTTAGTTTTTTCTTTTTCGGTATTCTAAATTTTCTAAATTGTTGGGTAATACTCTTTTTACAAACTGAGCTATTTCTCTTTGAAGGGGCTGGACCGTCAATATGTTCCTCACCGGTATTATAGTGTCTAAAACACGGTCGATATTCTTCTAGTTCAATTTGTTTGTCAGGTGAAATTAAATGCCAGAACTCCTCTATCCATATTGGGGCTACTTTCGTTTTAAATAAATCTAATGGAATATACTCTATTAGATTTGTTTTAATACCAGATAGATGACCATAATTTTCATGAACAAAATTGACTGCTTCTAATATCAATTCTAGGTGTTGGGACATTTTGTTTTAATCGCTGGTTTCAGTATACTAAGCTTCTATATCATTTTCAACAATATTTATTGGCGATCAAGGTCAATGAGGAGGTTTTAGAATTGTTTGAGGATGATTAAGGTGATTTGAAGTTTAAAGAATAAAGAAGAATGTTAGGGTGGGGACAATGTTAGGGTATATAAAGTTAGCTCATGTTAAATAGATGCTAGTATTAGAGAATATGTTGAAGCGGAAGTTTAATGAGGTACCACAGAGTTCTTTATGTTCTTTAATTGTGGAAGAAAGTGAATTGGAAAAAGATAATAGTGGTTCCTTGGTAATGGAAGAAAGTGAAGTGGTAAAAGGTAATAGTATTGATAGAGGTTTACAAGTGGTTGGAGATATTGAGGCAGATTTGGGTATTGAAGAATTTTTTAATAAATTGTCTGAATCAAATAAATTTTGGGAAAATATAGATGCAGCTGCAGAGAATTTTGCACGAGAGACATCAAGTGGTGAAAGATTTGTTGAAAAATATGTTAGAGAACCAATTTGGGAGTTACCATTAGTAGGAGAAAAAATTTTCTTTTTGAATAAAAGTCACTCAAAATGGATATGTATTGGTTTATTACCACACCAAGATTTTGAACCAAGGTTAAAAATTGTTGGTGTAAAAAACAATGTGTATGTTTAATTCAAGGGAATGGAAGTGGGTAATGGCGGAGACTGCAAAGTTAAGGCAGTATTTTGATTATAATAATGGTATATTTCCAATTTTTAGAGGTATGAATATTCGAATATCACGTGAATCATTTGATGGAGTAAGTAGAATTGTGAAGATAGAAAAATGTGGCGAGTATGTGTATATAGCGTTTGAAAGTTTATCGGAGTTATGGCGGTTGAAAGAAACATTGGATTGTCGATTAGCTGTTTTAGAAGATATGAAATATAATGTATTTTATAATGATATGGTCCGATGTGTAGCTGAAAGTGGTGGAGGAGTGGATGTAGAAATCGATCGAATGTATAGTGGTGTAATATCCGAATGTGTTTGTATAATGAAGGAGTTAGTTATGTATTGGCCTCAAAAAATTTAAAATGATGTAAATTATTTGAGGAAAAATTATATATGATTATGAAATATAATATTAAAATAAATTTAATGTGCTTTATTTTTTAAATTTGTAAGAAATTAATCCTGTAAGATAAATTTTAAGGTTTTTAGGATTAAGTGAAATCGACTATTAAGTATTTATATATTGTAATTGCAGATGCGGTTTTTGTCATTTAGATTGTTGATGTTGACTGAGATAGTTTAATATACAAGATTGTGATGGTATTTAGAAGTGGTAGTTTGAATAAGGCACGCAGTAGAAAAGGTGGTGGATTGTTGAATACTGTGATAAATAAGCTCCCAGTAGAATTGCACATACCGGGTTATAGATTTTGTGGTCCAGGAACGAAATTAGAAAAACGATTGAAAAGAGGTGATAAGGGGGTGAATATTTTGGATGAGGCTTGTAAAGAGCACGATATATCATATTCTCAATCAAGTGAATTGTTAAAAAGGCACGAAACGGATGAGAAATTGTATGAAAAAGCTGTGGAACGAGGGAAGAGTAGAGACGCAGGTATAGGAGAAAGATTAGCTGCAACTGTGGTTTCAGCTGCTATGAAAGCTAAAACAAAATTAGGTATGGGTTGGAGTAGGCAACGGAAAGAAACGAGTAAAGGTGGAAGGAAGGGTAGTAGAAGAAGTTATAGGAGGAGAAGGCAGGGGTATCGATTAGGTGGTGCTATTTCGTTTTTGCAAGCAATGAAGAAAGCACGGAATGCAATAAGACGGATTGGTAAGAAGAAGGGTGTTTTAGAGAATGCTAGAGTTGCATATCAAAGTTTAATAAAATCTGGAAGAAGAATAAAATATCCGCGATCTAGGGTAATTGCGATACCAAAAAAAGGTGGATTTTTACCGTTAATCCCATTATTTGCAGCATTAGGTGCTTTAGGATCATTAGGTGGTGGTGCAGCAGCAATTGCAAAAGCAGTAACTTCTGCAAAAGCTGAAAGGGATCAATTAGATGAAGCAAAGCGACATAATATTGCTACGGAATCAAAATCTGGGAGTGGTTTATATGTGAAACCATATAAGTCTGGGTGTGGTGTATCTGTTGGAAGTGGATTATATGTAAAGCCGTATAAATCTGGTTGTGGTGTTTATTTACCTGAAGGTGCTAGTTCAAAAAACTGATAAGCAGTTTACCTCGAAGGCCTTTAACAGAAAATGATTTGTGGATGTATGTTCAAAGGTGTAGAATTGGTCAATTTCGGGGTATTTTTAGTAAAGATGTGTTACCGAAAATTATACGCAAAAGAGAGAATGGAATAGTAAATTTGGATGATGATGTTGGTGAAGGGACTCATTGGGTAGCATATAAGAAAAATAATGCTGTAATAAATTATTTTGATAGTTACGGTGATTTAAGACCTCCGATTGAGGTTGAAAAGTATTTATTATCGAATGGTGGTGGTGTTTTACATTATAACTATGAAAGATATCAAGACAGTAACAGTGAAAATCGTGGACATTTGTGTTTATTGTTTTTGAAAGGATTTATTAAATAAGAAGGAGTTTGTTGCGATTGTTTTATTAAATATTAGTGCAACGATTTTGGAAAGTTGAATTTAAATTAGAAATGGATGCGGATGGTAATGGAAGTGTGAATAATTTGGTTTTTGTTTTGACAGGGAAGGGATCTGAGGTGGGTTGTGTGCTGAATCCACCTATATATTTAAATGGTGAATACGAGATGTGTATGTTAAGTTTGCAAACTTATAATTCTATCCCCAATGTTACTAGTAAAAATAATGTTTTTAAATATTCAAGAAGTAAGTCAAGTGCTTGGAAGGAGATAATTATTCCGGAGGGTACTTATGATATAATGGATTGACAGAAATATGTCGATGGGCATTTACGGGTTGCGGAAGGAGCAAAACATTTTTTCTTATTAACTGGTAATAGTAATACTATGAAAGTGTTTATGAAGGCGTCTGTAGATATTGATTTTGGAGTGGAAAATTCCATTGGTTCTTTATTAGGTTTTTATAGAAGGGTTATTGGAAAACAGATACCGATTCATAGTGATGAAATAGTTGATATAAATAGAATTAGTGCTATTGATATTATGTGTAATATTGTAGATGGATCATACATTAATGGTGAATTATCACATGTTTTGTATCATTTTTATCCAAATGTTCCACCAGGTTTTAAAATTATAGAGGTTCCGCAAGAGAAAATTTATATGCCTGTAAATACTAATGTATTATCTGATATTATTATTCGGGCTGTAGATCAGATAGGTCAACCAATTGATTTAAGAGGTGAAGAGATGACAATATATTTGAGGATTAGGAGACGTTAGGTTTTAAAAATAAATGTTTTATGTTTTAGGAATAGTAAATGATTTATTGAGGGAAATGATTGTATATATTAGTGAATATTTAAATAATTAAAGAATAGTATTAGTACAATTGTTGATTAAGTAGGGTGTGTAGTAATAGATGTCAAAGGTGAAGATTGGATATTTCACATATTAATTTGAATTATTGAGATTATAAATTGGAGAATAATGAGAAGCAGTAGTATTAATAAAATGTGGAGGAGGAATAGAAATTCTTCACGGAAATTAGTGAATAAGTTGTGGAGGATTATTGGTGGGGTGAGGGTACGAAATTGTTTAACAAATGAGAATAGGCGGTTTTTGAAAGGTATGGGATATAAAGTTTTGGTGTAGATTTATTTAAGTGAGAGGGAGTTTTGGTATGTTGATTTTGGGATATTAAGAAATAAAGAGAGGATAATGTTTTAGTATAGAAAGATATTTGTCTAGAGAAGAAGTTTGTTGTGAAAGTGTGATAGTAACAATTTTAAAAATGGAAGTTTTAGATGTTTTAAGAAGGGTTCGAATAGATAATTCTATTGTGAAGTTGGAATATCATAATTATGTTCCGTTTGGTTCACCAAGATATGAAAATAATGATGAGATTAGAATTGTGGTACCAGAAATAGATAAGTATACTTTACCATCGGAGTCAGAATTATTAATTGAGGGGAAGTTACGATTGTTTAGTGATGAAAGTAAGGCTAGTGCTACAGCGTTTTTAATTAATAATGCGGCAGCTTTTATGTTCAGCAATATCAGATATGTGATTAGTGGAGTGGAGGTGGATGAAGTAAGAAATGTAGGTATTACATCGACTATGAAAGGATATTTTTCTTATAAATAATGGTAACTTTAGTATATGTATACCATTGAAGATGTTAATGGGTTTCGCAGAAGATTTTAAGTCTGTTATTTTAAATATGTCTCAGGAGCTTGTGTTGAAGAGATGTGCTGATGATAATGATGTGATATATAATTCAAGTGCTGCTATTAATGAGGGTGTTAGGTTAACTATTAATGCTATTGTATGGCGGGTACCACATGTTAAAGTTGGTTTAAGTCAGGATTTGGCGTTAACTAAATTAACAACGAAAAATACTATAATGGAAATGTTTTTTAGAGGATGGGAAATTCATGAAAATCCGGGAATTCCAGAGACAACAAAACATAGTTGGGCTATTAAGACAGCTCCACATTTAGAGACACCTAGATATATTATTTTGGGTTTTCAGACTGGGAAGAAAGGGAAAGTGGATCAAAATATGAGTAGATTTGATGCAATTAATTTAACTGATGTAACAGCTTATTTAAATGGTAAAAAATATCCATATGAAAATGTTCGAGTGGATTTTGATGAAAATCGTGTAGCCGTTTTATATAATGTGTATTCTAGATTTCAACAAGTTTATTATGGTCATGAATATACTGAGCCGATGTTAAAATTAAGCCAATTTAAATTGTGTCCATTAATTGGTATTGATTGTTCACATCAGGAAGGTGCTATACATAGAAGTGGTGTGGAGATTAGAATTGAATTTACGGCGAAAGATAATATACCAAAAGATACGGTTATGTATTGTTTGATATTAGATAATAAATTGTATCAGTATTCACCATTTAATAAGGTGGTGCAACGACAGTATTAGTATTTTTTGTTTGTTTGAGGAGTAAGATGGGTGGTGGGAGATATGATAAATACAGTTTATGTAATGTGGTTGTGTAGTGTATGGTTACTGATTGGGTGACAAGGTTGTTTAGTTAAAGATGCTGGATTTAAATGGGAAGAAATATATAATTATAGATTTTCAATGGTATCGATTTAATAGTTATAGTTTGATGCCTAAGGAGTTGGCTACTTGTGATAGTGAATTTAAGAGGAGTAATTTTATATTCAAACCGGTTTTGAGTTTTGGTGTATTGGCAGAAGAAGATCGGCAAGTTGCAAGATATGCTTTTAATTGTCATCATGGTTTGAAGTGGGAAGATGGTTATTTAGCTGCAAGCGAGTTTGATGATATAATTAAACGATTGTGTAGAGGTGTTGATTTAGTGTTTGTTAAGGGTAGAGAAAAATTGGATTTTTTGAAACGTATTATAGATCGACGAATAATAGATTTAGTATATGCGGAAAAAATTAGAAGAGGAGAGCCAAGTTGTAGTTTTCATGTTAGTAATTATGTTGTTTGTGCTTTGTCTAATGTGGAACGATTGTATAAGTTTTTGTTAGAAATAAAGTTGAAAGATAATAAAGTTGGCTATATTTAATTATTGTTATAATGGGTTATGCGTGGAGTGCTATAAGGAGTTATGTTGTGGAGAGGGTTGGTAATGTGTTGCGACGACTTGAAATTGATGGAGTGGATGATGATCATTTATTTTATGTGCCTAAGACATATTTAATGAGCAATATAGGATGCTTGAGTTTAGAATTTGTTTGGCGTCGATTACCTAGAAGTTATCAAGAAGATATTGATTTAATTGGATGTAGACCATGTGTAAGTCATTATGTAATTGACGGTGATGTTGTTGATGGACCTGTTAGGAGAAGAAATTGCTATATGTGCAGACAGAATGATTTATAGTTTTTGTATTAATATAGTGTATTAATGTTTGTAATGTATTTATCTATGTAGCTATAAATAAATACTTGAGTTTAAATTTTTTTATTAATATAATGTTAGGTATTGAATTTAGACGAGGGGTGTGGGAGGGTTTTCTAGAAACAAAGGAAAAAAGGGAAAGGAGAAAAAGAGAGAAAGGAAAAAAAGAGAAAAAAAGGAAAAAGGAAAAAAAAGGGAAAAAAAGGAAAAAGAGAGAGAACAGGGGGGGTTGGGCGAGCCCCCGAACCGATCCACACCGTAGCGACGCCACGGAGCGCGATAGCGCGGAGTTAGCGCGCGGAGGTGGGGATCGGGGCAGCCCCCCCCGGTGACCTACATTCGAAAATTTTCCCCTCCACTTTTCGATGAGGAACTGAAGAATTTGGGAGTTTTCCCGGTGTTCAAGGTCACACCTAATATCTAAAATGTCAACTTGACCTTGAATAACATATGCAAATTTATAATGCAAATTTGTACATGTATTATGTAATAGGTCAAGAATGACGTCAATGGAAATTTCTAAAATGTAAATTTACATAATTAGTTGAGACTTGACCTTTTGCAAAAAATGCGACGGAATTTTTGATTAACATGCAAATTTATAATGTAAATTTGTACGTATTATATAATAGGTCAAAATTGACGTCAATGGAAATTTCTAAAATGTTAATTTACATAATTAATTGCCCCTATTTTCATATAAATACGAGTTAGTTTTACTGGGATAGACATTACAAGTTATACAATGGTAAGTAAACATCTATATTATTAATATTATTACTATATTTATATTTGTTTTTTCTTGTATTTGTTTATTTAATTATTTATAATTCACTGTTATATATTTCTTATATCTGAATAAAATTTGAAATGTAGCATTTTCAAAATTAATGTATTACATTTATAATACATTAATTTTGTAAATATTTTATTTCTTTTGTGTTCTAAAAGTAGGAAAGTAATTACTTCTTTTATGTATCCTGAAAAGTAATAAAATTATAATTCAATATTTGAAATTGAAAGTTTAGTATCAGTATTTAAATAATTCGAACTAATTTGATTCCTTCCCTCATTTTTATTATTCTTTAGGAAACACCAACCTCGCCTCAGCCAACTTCACAGCAACAGGTGTTTCCCCCTGATACTGACAACCCTAACCCTGAAAGCCTCATAAATATTTCCAATATTAATATTTCCAATCAAGGACCTTTTATGCAAGGACTAGATCAACTGGTATTTCCAGAAACAGATGATGAAATACTGTCGGCGGCGGCAGATAGAGCGCTATCTACCGTTGCCCCTGCTAATGTAGTCGGAACAATTACGAGGGCAGCTGTAATGAGAACTGCTAGCGTATTTGTTCCTACTATGACAGAAACAGAATTTCCGACGGTGTTGTCTCAAGTTGCTACTATTGCACCGCTGGGCACTGCTGAAATGAGTAGAGCAACTGCTGAAATGAAAAGACAATTCGATTACGAACAGTACCAACGACAATTCGATTACGAACAGTACCAACAACAACGACAACGAGAACAACAACGACGACGAGAACAACGAAAATTAGAACAAAAACAACGACGAGAACAACAACAAGAACAAAAACGACAACAGACAAATACACAGACGCGACGAGAACAAAAAGGACGACAATTGACAGATTCACAGACGCAAACAGTTGCTTGGACGCATGCAATTGCTTCTACACCCATTTCTAGTGTGTGAGAGAGAGTATTAATACTCTCAAGAGACTACTTCTGGGTAGACAGGTACACTCTGGTACTGTAATGGTGTCAGCTGCTGCATTACCACCACCAGTGGACCTATCACCTATAGAAAAACCAGTAGTGGCACATGAGTCATCATCGGTTATATTTCTATCTGCTCATTCACCTGGCAATCCACCATTTCAACTTTATCCCTCTCGAGATCATCCTCCCTCTCGAGATCATCCTCAATCAGATCCTCAACCAGATCCTTCTCGAGATCCTCGAGATCAAAATTCACCGCTGCCCCATCGTCCGCCTTTGATTACCCCTTCGCCTACCCCTTCGCCTTTGATTACCCCCTACCAAAGACAAAAACAAGCCTCCGAACCTAGATCAAATGGAGAGAGAAACTCAACTACATCCACCTTCATTAGAACAAGAATGTCATCCACCTCAATATCAACCATTTGAACCAGAATATCAAGCACCTCAAACACAACCGCCCTTATCAGAACCTCAACCATTTCCATCACATCAACGTCAACCACGCAACACTCTCGCTGCGGATTTTAAAGAACTTTCTGACAAAGTTATGTCGCACCTTGAGAGAAATTCGTCAGTTAGGGATGCCTCCCTTGCCCATATGAATGAGCAGGTATCCGGTTGGATCGCAGACCTCGACCTGTATCTTCAACTCCATAATTGTGCCATTAATACGAACATCCCAGATGTTCATATTAATGAGAAAGTTCAATCTTACCGGAGGAAGAAAAATCGATTCGGGCAAATCAAAGCTTTGATAGTTGAACATATCAATAGTAATGATGATGACAGTGATGATGGATAATTTATTATGCTTTTAAACTTTGCACTTCAGATTAATTTATTGGTACTTTAAACTAATTACATGCTTTTAAATTTTGCACTGCAGACTTTGATTTATTGATATGTTCAATAACGAAGTTAGACCCTCGTACGTAGACATAGACCGTAATAGTATGATTTTGGAATAATGATTTGGAAATATTTACAGTAATATTTGTAGTAATATTTACAGTAAATATAACTGTCCATCCTTCCACCTTACAATAGTAATATTTATAGTAAATGTAACTGTTAACATCCTTACAGTTAATATATCACTGTATATTACTGTAAGGATAACTGTCTAACTGTCAATATCCTGGGGTTACATCTGGTAAGGAAGTATGGATTGGGAATATTTACATTATCTTTTCCATGGGGTGATATTCGTCAGAAGAAATAGTGTTAATATGTTTGTTGATTTTAACCTTTTTCATGGAGCTCAATATAAAGATATTACATTTACAGGAATTCCAGCTAAATACTTCCGCACCTACTAAAGTGCTGGTGACGGTGACATCGACACCAGGCCGCCGTTCACCGATACTTAATGTATCGGTATCGGCAGCGATGCCATCAACACCAGCACCACCAATACCACCAACACCTACAACACCAGCACCTACAACACCACCGCCGACACCACAGCCGCAAACATAAACACCGCGGCCGCAAGCATCATCACTGAAGCCGCCGCCGTATCCAGAGATAGCGGATGACTCTTGGGGATCATCAAATGATGATGAAGAAATTATTCACACACCTGCCCAACCGGTGCCAAAACCGGTGGCGATGGCCCCACAGAAGGTCATCAGAGAACTGCTGAAGAGGTATGAAAATAATAAACAAAATTAATATTATTAATTTTGTTTATTATTATTTTCATATCTCTTCAACAATTTCCTATCTCTTCAACAATTTCCTATTCAATAATTTCTTCAAACTTTTGTGCTCCACCATTTCCAACGTTTGTTCTTCACCA
Organism: Melolontha melolontha; assembly: GCA_935421215.2. Lineage (NCBI taxonomy): Eukaryota > Metazoa > Arthropoda > Insecta > Coleoptera > Scarabaeidae > Melolontha > Melolontha melolontha. The sequence goes on along the minus strand of CAKXYW020000036.1, from coordinate 691,859 downwards.
TTTCCAACATTTGTACTTCACCATTTTCAACACGTCCACCTTCACCATTTCCATCAGGATATGACCCACCATTTCCATCAGGAATATTACCGATGCCAAAGCTTGTATACAGCTAGTAACTTAAATAATAAAGCAAATATTGCACAAATTTGAAATAAAATAATAAATCTAATGTCTTTTAATATGTAAAAATATAATGAAATGTAAATAATGTAAATAAATATAATAAAATTTATTAATATGTAAAAATATAATGAAATGTAAATAAATATAATAAAATTTAATGTAATTTAAGATGTAGAAATTTGCTTTTTCAATTAATAAGAAGCGTCTAAAGCTAATATGGTTCAGTATACATCGTGAATTCATGAAGTGCAGTATGCAGCTAGAAGCACAACCATTATCATTACCTTTATACAACTACGATTCCGTATTTAATGAGAAGAATTTTAACCGACACAGCAATCTATTTGGTGGTACTTGTAAGAGAGCACTAATAGTGGGTCCTTCAGGATGTGGTAAAACGAATGCCCTCCTTACTTTATTATTACATCCTAATGGGTTGCGCTTCAAAAATATTTACATCTGCTGTGGATCTCTTCATCAACAGAAATATGAATATCTTAAACATGTAATGGAAACTATTCCAGAGATAGGTTATTTTGAATGTACGGATCCGATTGATATGATAACACCGGACCAAGTTGCCGACTATTCAGTCGTTATATTTGACGATATACCCACTATTAATTTGAATATTGTCAAGCAGTTCTTCTCTTTCGGTAGACATCGGAATTTAGATTGTTTTTATTTAATTCAAACATATAGTGCTGTTCCTAAACAATTGTTGAGGGATAATACAAATCTTTTAATTTTGTTTCAACAAGATGGTACTAATTTGAAACATATATTTAACGATCACATCCATGACTTAACTTTTGAACAGTTTTTAAACGTATGCAGAATGTGTTGGAAGAAATCATTTGGTCTATTATTTATCGATACTAACTGTAAGTATAATGATGGAAGATACCGTTTAGGTTTTGATACTTATATACATTTACAATAAGTTCCTCTAAAAACACCATTAAAAGGATCCTACTTTAGGAAATCTACATCAGTATTTAAGTATTCGTTAAATAGTAAAGAGACATGGATGATAAATTGATAAATAATTTAGTAAAAGCTCGCACAGTTTTAAAAGAAAAATTGAGAACACTAAGGGCTGATATCGCGAAGTCTCAAAGAGTTATTGATATAGAGTATGCACCCATATCCAAACCTTTGCAATAAATTGCCGTGAAATTAGGTAGTACCATTCCGAAGAAAAGTAGAACCCCCCCACTCGAAGGACGCTATGGAGGATACACCAGACACATGGTCTGAAATTTTTCCAGAAAAATCCTATGCAGCAGTACAAGGAACGTCTATTATACGGCAAGGGACACCTTCACGAAAACATGTGTTCTGGTTTAGCCCATACACTCATTCTTCCCCGACCAAGCGCAAATTGGAAGGAGTTGGTACTACACCTCGAACATCTAAAGTTCTAGCAACACTGGACTCTGAACCAGATGCCCCAACACCTAAGATGTCAACGTCATTCACACAACCTACATTCTTAGAAGATGACTACATAGGTCACCTGTTGCCAGAAACGCCAGAAGGAAGGGAAGAAGATGGAAGTAAAGAAGACGAAACAGATACAAGTGGAAGTATGGATTTAGATAAATCAATGGCACATGCCCTATCACTATTGAGTACGCGTCCAGCTAAGTTGATAATTGCTAACAAATCGTTGAATAAAACCCTTCTAGAAATGAATGAAGTTAAAGAATCATTAAGAGATTATGATCGTACTATACGGCCATATCTTATCGGTTTAATGACCGATGAAAACAATGAATTTGATGAAAAATATGGTGTTCACGAAGTCGGTGGGGATTTAAAAATTGTAAACGTTGATGTTAGATCTGATTGACCCAACATTATCATCGGTCAATTCACTTATAAGGCAACAAAAGGTTTACTAGAATTGCTTTTCAAGAAGAAACCAGGGAAAATTTTATATGCTGATGCAAAGAATTATAAATTTATTCTCAGTGATACAAACTCTCATCGAGTTGATTACGATCCTGATAGGAAGTTTGCAGCCAGTAAAGGTTTTAAATACAAATCAATTATGAAACCTATTATACAAGGGAAGAAACCTGAAGTTTGGTGGAGTCGAACTTGGAAGACTGGCTTAGGTTTGTCAAATAAGGTATCCATGCAAAAGATGGTTGTACCTACTGTACTGGGACGATGTGAATGAACTGTGTGATAGATTGAGGCTACTAGTAGCATCGAAGGATGCCGGTCACTCAGGGCACCAGAACGAGATATTGTCAATAATAGATGAGTTGAAAGAGTCAAAAATTATAAAATAGTCTCTCTGTATACTCTGTAAATTCTTGGTTGTATGACAGTTTATATTTCGACACCAATGATAGGTAACGATGACAATAGATAAATTTGGAAGACACATAAACAAGCATGTCCTTAAGAGACATTTAATGGATGTAGACGTAGTCTCAGACTTTCTCAAACATCCTAAATTTCAAGAAGTATTACAAATGCATAAAAAAAATATTCCTTCTCCCAGTGCAACAGCAACTTCGAACTATATTATTCCAATATGTAGTGACGGTTCCACTGACCTTATGGGTTATTATGTAAGTACGTCATTGGCGAAACATACTTATTTATATAAGAATAAATTATATCCTGGGAAGGTTATAAATGTACACTATTCTAACGAGAAATTAACAACACTGCAAATTGATAAGGAACTATTTAATTCCAAGAGACCGATAAAATTGACAGAAGGAACAACGTTTAGGTTGATATACGTTGGTACCAAACCTACGCCACCAAAAACAGAAGCAGTATTTGCGGAAATAGTCATCGAAGGAAATGTCGTCAATTAGGAGGGATGTTGTAAATGAAATACATAGACCAGCTCGGAGAGGGTTTACTCGACGTCGGGTCATCATAAAAGGATTGCGGGACTTATTTCAAATCGATCTGGTTGAAATGATACCGTACGCAAAAGAAAACGACAATTTCAAATAAATTTTCGTATGTATAAACACATTTTCGAAATTCGCCTGGGCAATTCCAATAAAAAATAAAACAGCGATTGAAGTAATGAACGCCATGAAATCCATACTCTCAACTGGAAAAAAAAATATTCCGAAGAATGTTCAAAGCGACCAAGGAAAGGAATTTTTCAACTCTCATTTCAAGAAGCTTATGGATCAGTATAATATTAATCACTACACTACCTATTGCAATCTAAAAAGTTCCATTGTCGAACGTTTTAATAGAACCCTAAAAAATAAGATGTGTAAGGAATTCAGCTTCAATGGGAATTATCGTTGGATAGATATGTTGCAAGGATTAGTCAAAGATTATAATAATACCGTACATCGAACAACAAGGCACAAACCTGTAGCAGTTAATCAAAGAAATGTTAGAAATATTTTGAATACAGTTTATAGTAATATTAAAGTAGGTGATCCAAGAATTTCAAATTTTAAGGTGGGAGACTTCGTTCGTATCAGTAAATACAGACACGTGTTTTCTAAAATGTATACGCCAAATTGGTCGAATGAGATATTCACAGTAAGAAAAGTTCAAAATACCTTCACCAGTACCTATCTACTACAAGATTCGCAAAAACAGAATATTTTAGGGGGGTTTTACGAATCAGAGTTGCTGAAAGTGAAGCATCCGGACGTATATCTTGTTGAAAAAATTATACGACGACAGAAGGGTAAAGTTCTCGTAAAGTGGCTTGGCATGCCTTCATCACACAACTCTTGGATTTCTAAGGATAATGTATTGTAGAGATTTAGCCGATCATATAATTTAAAATAAAAAGTGCTAAATAAGTTTGAAATGTTTTTTATTTTATAAATAATTAATACAAATAAGTAGAATTAACTAATATCAAGTTGGATTAAACAACTTACAATTATTTATAAGACACATTTACAAAAGATGCACATAATTTATATCATTGCTAAAATACATTAATGACTAATACATTTACAAAAAATTAGATATCTATGTCAGAGCATTTAGTTCTAAAAGAATATTTTGTAAGTTTTCTTCCCGTGTAATGCCTTCTATTTTATAATAACCCCACGCCAAAGTATTGCTTTTGTCAGGGAGAATATATCGTTTATCATCTTTAGATGAGAGAGCAACTTTATTCCTCAATTCCGTGTATATTGTGTGTAATTCAGAACGGAATATGTACATTTTCCTCATTATATTTCCATCATCTTCCACCACAGTTTTATAATCAGTTACTGATAAATTTTTATCAATAACGTATTTCTTTACTCCCTTTGCAGTTTTTACAGTTTTATCAAGTAGTTTTAGACAATAAGCTTTAGCACCTGTTCCATAAAAATACTCAATAATTTTTCCAGCATATTCATCCTTCATTTTTCCCAACCTGGGTGAAGTGGGAGGTATTCCATGAATATTATCGACAGTAAAATTCGATGTATCAAACATATGTAAATGTTCTTTTATACCCTTATATACATTATAATTTTGCACACTTATAATCAATGAATCTGTATCTGTATACAATAATAAAACGTCTGTATCATACAAAAGTTTTAAGAAGCCATAGAAAAAACTATACATTACCCTCTTAGCTAGTTCCAAAATTGTGAATCACACATATATAGGTTTTACGAAATCTACACGTACCTTTGTTAATTCGATAGCTGTAAGAGAGTCACAAAAGATTTTACAAGATTTAAAATTTGGTTTTGCTATATACGCCTCAGCGCCAAGCCTTTTATGAATAGTTTCCCAATGTGAAACCAATTTTATATTTACTCGATTTTCTACATTTTCCATCGTCTTTCCAAATATACTATTCACCATTAATTTATAAAACTGTTTAAAAATCCACCCACGAGTGGATTCATTTAATTTTTTTTGTATTGAAATCAATATATTTCTTTAACCAAGTACTTTGTTTAAATCTAATTCCTCGACGTATTCCTCGTAATATCAAACCATTATTAAGACATTGTTTCAAAGTTAAGTAATGTATGACGTAATTTGATTTATCGACTAGGTTTGGAATCAATTTCCCATACTTTGAATTAGGTGGAATAACATGTTCGGGGCAAAAAGGAAAGTCATTGTGCTGTTCGTGAAGATTTGCAGGATATTCTAAATCTACTTCGAAAACATAACCATAATCTCCATCGTCTTCTAAGGCTTGTATATCCATCGTCGGTAGTTCTTCATTTGTTAACCATTGAAAATCACTAACTGGTAAACTGAATGACATAGCATAACCATATAAATTCGTTGCATCTAAATATAGAATATATTTTTTCGCTTCGGATGAATCAAAATCCGGTAAGAATTCGTTGTTAGCTTTTTCCATTCTTTTGCAACACATGCTCACACCTCCACGTATACCGCTTTTAAAAAAGTGAAACATATCTGCATCTGTTAATAGTTCCAAACTAATACCCGTCATACGCAGCATAGCATCCCAGCTTAATCCTGGAGAAGTAAAATAATGTGCAGGATCTAATTTGTAATTGTGCAGGCAAATGTTTCGAAAATTTTCAAATACATCTGCTAGTAATAATACATCTGATTGTATATATATATATATATATATATATATATATATATATATATATATATATATATATATATATATATATATCACTATATTGTCCTAGTGTTTTACAATCGAATAAATTCCAAACCCTTTGAGCTCTGCAATAGTCTTCATCACTTATGTCACTATCTGATAGTATATCATAAAAGCACTCTTTGTTGGGTAATTCCGAGAATGAAAGAGTTTCATAAGACGTAACATAGTTATATGGGAATACACCCTTCTGTCGGATTAATTCACATTTTTCACCCATATAATATCTTCTAATTTCCTCACATTGTTCATTGTCTAAATAAGATGATAATTTCGTCAAAGAGGAATTCATAAATCGAAATGAGTCTATAAATCTCAACTTGTAGAACACGTTTCTTCTCTTACCATTACAATCTATTATATCTCCCACTTGAACTTTTTTGGAAAATGAAATATATTTCTCTTTATTTTGTGCAATAACATCTACATCCTACTTTTCCAGTGCCAGCACTTTTACAAACAAATGTGTATCATAATTTGACAAATTATGAAAGATAATAGATATATATCGGGGCTCTTTATAATTTATATTACATACCATATCTGCTGCACCCCGATAAAATCCTGTCATATGATCATGGTCACGAACTTTTTCTTCAGGGACTGTTATTGCTTTTTCAGAAATATGACACACTGTCTCTTGCTCATATTTATCACTCTCCTCATCAGTTAAAGGCTTCATTTCTACCTCTTTACTTAAATAATTTTTATATAAAAAAGTAACATCAGTTTCTAGCTCTCTAATAAAATATGTGGCTGCATTTTGTCCACGATATAAACGCAATTTACTCAGATTATCATCAAACTACATTTCACATAATAGGCAAAAGAATATGGTTCATGTTCGAAACATTTCACAGTAAATGGTTTGGAAGGATCCGGTTCTGACGTATCAATAGGTTTTAATATTGCTTCGAAATCAGCATAAACCACAAAAGGGACTCTTAATTGTAGTTCAAATTTATCAAATTTTAATACATATTCTGGTAGTTCCTCTCCGTACTTATTGATTTTTAATTCAGTGCCGGGAAACACTGCCTTCCCTGCTTACAATCTTCATTTTCATGTCTTCGTAATTTATCTTCACATGTGAAGAAAATTAAACACCCTTCACATATGTATTTTTGATGTCCTGATAAAGATTTCTGTGACGAAACTAGTCGCGACAAATTCTTTATCCAACAGTAATGTGAATTTACATTTTCTGAGGTAACAAGTAATAAATTAATATGAGCTATTCTTCTCCGCTTCGTAAAATATAATGGGCCCACTACTTCTTGAGCTCTCACATTATTCTGAAAACATTCTTCTATACCATATACATTAATGGATATATTATTTTGCTCTTCAAACTTATGGATATCTTTTAAATTTACAGGGAAATGTATATCAGTAAAATCTGCAACTGTACTATAATGTGGATACGATGAAACTCTTTGCGGGAGTTCTACTGGTTCCCTTAAATCAGAAGTAACGGCCCAAGCGAAACATTTGTTGTCAGAATTTTGAACATTTATTATAGCCTTCTTTTTCTTTATTGATGGTGGTAAGTCCATATAAGTGGAACCTCTCAATGGACTAAACTTATTCATATTTACTTCCAAATATAAAACGTTGCTCAATGTCCACCCTGAAATATAATAAAAATAGTAATTTATAACACTGTGAGGAATTAACAATAATCTTATTTTACCTGAATCGCGCTCCTGAAATTCACTCATTTTATTCTTAATCTCATCAATAAAATCTGCGTATAGCTCATATAAATTACTTCCATGGGTTATGATTTTATTTCGAGTATTAAACGATTTTATTTCTACATTTTCCTTCGTCAATAAATAATATAAACCATACAATTCCAAATTCACTTTCATAGAAATATGTATACTTAGAATACTATCCATAAGTGCTATCACTTTCTCCCTAATATTATTTGCAAATTCTTCCACATCAACGTATATGCGAGACGAATCACATACTTGATAACTTACTATTCTATCCCCGAACGTGCCAACACTCTTCTTTACACCATTATCGATTATTACGAACGCTTTAGTACGGTGTAAAGTACTGCGGATATGTGCAGTATAACAATTTGTTTCTACATATACATCACAGATATCACATTTCATTAATTCCACTTCGTTATCGCTAAATTTCATTCTCTTCCCTTTACAAGAAGTTAACATGTGGCGACTTCTGTTATCTCCTCGAGTAAACGTCTTCCAACAGTATTCACATTCAAACATATTGACTTATTATTTTCCAAATATGCACTGAATAGAAACAACACCTCCACTGTACCGACTCAACTGTTGCTGGAATGGAACGACCATCACCATATATACACCTCGTCGAAGGTCATGCTTAATATTATACTATTTTATGTGTGAAAACATTTCAAACTTATAAATTACATTGACTTATTTATACTAGTAACAATAAACATCTTAGCATTATATGTATAATCAATCCAACTAATCAGTCATACATTCTACTGTCCATATCATCGATTAAAATAATCGTCTCTATTTCAAATATGTCCTCAATTTCTTCCTCCTCAATATCTACCTCATCTGTATCATCTCCTTGCTCCTCCTCAATATCGTCCTCGATTTCGTCTTCAGCTTCACTTAACTCATCACTACTCCATTCTAATTCCACTACAATCACTCTATTTTTTCTTTCGTGTGCAGCACCCATATCTACTTATATGTTCAAACAAATATTAAGAAAACTTAACACTTTATGATAGAAAAATTCATTCGTTATTATTTATATATTCACGGTTGAACCCCTACCTCGATGTAATCTTTAAGTGATGACCTTGACCTTCAAATGTCCTTGACATTTAAATGCTCCTGATCTTCAAATGCACTTGACCTTCAAATGACCTTGACCTTCAAATGTCCTTGACCTTCAAATGTCATTGACCTTCGAATGTCCTTGACCTTCAAACAGCCTTGACCTTCAAATTCATTGACCTTCAAATGCCCTTGACCTTCAAACATTCTTGACCTCTAAATGTTATTGACCTTCAAATGCCCTTGACCTTGGTGCGACCTTGGCCTTCACATGACCTTGACTGACCTTGGAAATGACTTTGACTTTGGTGTGACTTTTTAATAATCTGCTTCGATCTTTAAATGACCTTGACTACTCCGCCGATTCTAACACCTCCTCATTGACCTTGATCGCCAATATATATATGCGATCAAGGTCAATGAGGAGGTGTTAGAATCGGCTGAGATACTCTACTGAGATACTCTACTGTTCCAGCCACCTTTATATTTAGTTCTCTCAACTTCAACAATAAATCAAAGCTGGTGAAAAAGTTATCGAAAAATATTTCATATTCTGACGGATATTGCAAAAAAGAGGTCATCCTCATTATCACAGAAGCTCCAACACCACTTACAAGTTGTACTTCTTGGCTCTTTCCTTCATAAATATCCATATGAAAACAATAGCCAGATTTAGAGCAGCACATAGCCCATTGTTTGAATCGAAATCTTATTGGTTTTCCCCTAATAAACTGTTTCAGGTAATGGTGGCCATAGTAACGCACCATTTGCTCATTTATTGAAAGTTTTTGTCCAAATATATCGAACTTTTTGAAATTTGTGTTCAATTTGTTTATCAAAGGACGGATTTGAAATAGTTTGTCTTGTTTATCGCTGGTGGATATGAGACTATTGTCGTTAAAATGCAGGTGTTTTTTTATTTCGAAAAACCTGTGCTTAGGCATGCAGTTTCTAACGCATGTAAGGTTTATATCTTCATCCTCCGACCAATATAACTGCTCTTGGGGCAACGAATGGTACCCTGATAGCAAAAAAATTCCAATAAACTTTTTAAGACAATTTGTGGAAAGTTCAAAGTTATGTCTGTTGTTTTGTTTAGCGTAATTTACACTTTGGATAGCTATATGGTTTAGTAAATCTTCGTCGAAAAGTTCTTCAAATATCTGAACCGGTGATTTACCTTTCAAGTTTTGAATAATCTGTGATTTCAATTCAGATACATTGTTGCTTTCAAATGATGTATTAGTCAAATCTATGTCCTGCTTTTTCCACTCACTTTTGGGCAAGAATTTACCTTTTGATTTTACTATAGATGCTTGATTTTGATCAACATTCAGAGCGCTGGAATGGATTTCTAGTTGTCCAGGAACGTCTTGTGGAACAGCTTTTGGCAAGAATTTACCATTTGATTTTACTGTAGATGCTTGATCTTGATCAACATGGAGCACTGGAATGGATTTCTAGTCGTTCAGGAACGTCTTGTGGAACAGTGTCTTCTAAAATATTATCGTCAAATTCTTCGCAATCTGATATAATATCGATATTATCGGGCGGTAGTTCGACTATATCAATGACTTCTTGTTCCAGATCAGCAAAAATTTCATCATCTTCCAATATTTCTTCAAGTTCTGCGATAGTAAGGAATTTTCTAGAACCCATACTGAATTGGAAACAAAAAAACACAGCAACTGTGAATAAAACTAACGTAGCGCTCTCTATATGATTTTTTTACATAGTAAATTCCATGATCCCCAAATGGGGATCAAGGTGTTTTGTACTATATTTTTTATAATAAATATTATATTTGCTCACCTGTTATTCTAATATCAACTAAAGGAATGTATTATTACTTGAATTCACAAAACTGGCACAAAATTAATCAAATAAGCACAAAAAATATTATTAGAAATAATGTAAATATTCTACCATCAACTTTTGTGTATAAGTTATAAAATAACGCGCATAACATGCTTACAGGGTTATCAACACTAAAATATAAATTTTTTCTATAAAGTACAGAGTATTCATATTCAGTTAGTATACATTACACTAAAGATAATAACATTTTAAAATATGTTAAAATATAAAATTCGCGAATCCCCATTTGGGGATCAGTGAAGCTAATGGGTTAAGAAGAATTATTTATTAAAAATATCACGATTAGTCGGCAAATTAAGATCATTTACATCACTTGATGAACCAGTTACAAAAATATGATAAGGCATATGTGATAATCTATATTCAGAACTTGCTGATGTCCTTCTTTCCATTCCTGAAGGTGCTATAGACGAAGTAAATGGTTCGTCTAGATCAATAACAATTAAAAATTTCAAATTGTTGTGTTCCTCATTTTTTCTGACGCTATAAAACGAAAAAAATATGATTTCCTGAAAAAAATCATAGAACAATGATTTATTAGTTAAGAATCCATTTTAGGATATTTTTTAGTGTTAATAATTGATATCTACACTAAAAGTTAAAAAACACTTAAATATTAATTATGGTTCTGAAAAATGGCAGAAACACCTTCCAGCAAACCTATTCTGTGCTATTTACTATAATTCTATGGAATTTTATTCAAAATAATATACGTTTATTAAGAAAAATATTTATTTTGAAAATTTCGGGGGCCCGAAATCCGATTTGTTATTTTCCCTTTTTCGTATGACGCTATAGAACGAAATAATATGGTTTGATGAAAAAAATTGTAGAAATACATTTTAGGCTATCTTTTAGAGTTAATAATTGATTTCACACTGAAATTTAAAAGAAAACTTTGATTTTAACAGTGGTTCCGAAAGGCGGCAGAAATACTTTTCCGTCATACCTATTGCTACCACAACGCCACCAAAATAAGTAAAGACAAGTAATAACGAGGTTACGCGATGTTCTGCTTGCTCTCCCCCTCTGGCCTGAACCCACCTGAAGATGGTCGTCCCCAGGATTGTACTCTGCCGGCTAACTCAGTCAAGTAACGTAGAGTGTCGCGAGTTCCAAATGATCGCTTGATGTAGATAAATACGCCATCGTTTTCCAACTTGCAGAGAAACCTCGAAAACGGAAGCAGGCGGGACCCTGATAGCTTCAAAATCAACCAGAGAGAGTCAGCCCCCTATTACTTGTTTCAAATAAGAACGAATCTTTGCTTCTCTCAACACTTGTAGGACAGGATTCAAACAAACTCAAGTCGTCAACAATAACAAAGTTTATTAACAAGTAGGTTCAAAATATCAAAAGATTAGTTATCAGATGTCATAAAACACAAATTTACAGGTGTTAACAAAATAGATCAAAGTTTGCCAAAATTAAAATTCTAAATAGATATCAACCAAGCAATAAGATAAAATAATTAATTAATTTTCATTTGGTGAAATATAATAATATATGTGGTTATATGAAATGATATAATTACAAGAATTAATAAGGTGATTCAAAATTTATTCTATCAGTGATAATTAGAGCTGAGGTAACCATAGTAATTTACTATGGTTACATGATATAACCATGGTTATACCGCAAACATCCTCAGCTCTAGTGATAATACGTTAATAAAGAAAACTAAATTTTAATATTTAATTTTATAAAATTGATACTTCAATGCAAATGAAATTATTAAGAAAATTTGTCTAGATTAGGTAGTTTTATTTGAGGTGAAAAACAAAAGCAACAACAGTCGCTTGCGAAGTTACAAAGAGTTAGATAGCTGTGCAACTAATTTAATGAGTAACACCCTGTATACACAGGTGATAAAACTGTGAAAGATATAGTTATATTCGTATTAAGAACAAGACATAAGTTAAACAGAACTCAAATTATGTATACGTGATAGTGGTTCTTTACAAATAATTTACAGTGTATATTAAAATAAGAAATAATAATGAGAGACGTATCCCCTAGATATTTAAGTTAAGAAGACGTAGGCTCGTCTGAAGGGACTTGCCACGTAAAATAGCTCTACAAAATCTGCAACTGATTATCAGTGAAGCTGATGACCAGCTTGATTATAAAATACAAAATGAATGCTAGATTCCAGGTGTTCTAGCCTCTAACTATTAAAAATTATATGCAATAGCTTCGACAGCTATTAAAGATTTTTGATTTACAACAAAATAAAGTTTCAGGTAAGCAATCAGACGTTGTTAAGTAGGAAAGATAAAGGATACAGTAAACAAAGCAGAACTAGGTCTAGTAAAATAAATCCCGAGAGAAACTAACCTGATAACACAATCAGGGATCTACGATGCCAATATAAATGCAAAGTTAACAAAACAACGTCTGCTTCAATCTGATAGATCGGCTTATCCAAAACCTTACTTAGGTGTAAACGTATTGAAATTTAGATTAATAGAAAGATTTGGTAAGATTTAATTATGAAAATAAAATTAGATTTTCAAAACCTACTTCTAAACAAGTCCTCGATTTCGTTCCCTAATTTGACCAAAATTTCCAAACCTTATTTGAGATTGCTTTCTCAGATGTTGTACGTACTGTTCTTTCCAATACCACGCCAACTAAAATGATGCTGCATCTACACCGCCATATGCACGCTAAGGAAACGTGCGTATGTCGCCATCTTGAAGCGTCGGGTAAATTTGTTTGAAATTCAGAAAAAAATGGTAGCGTCGACGTTCCCAATTTCACCCTCATTGGTGGAAAATGGATAATTTTCGGATCTCCTCCAAAAGAAGTATAATGGTTAAGATACTCCACTGAGTAGAAAAACTGCGTGTGCAAAAAAAACAAGCCCACCACCTGGTGAAGTACTCGTTGAGTTTTCGAAGAAAAATTGGCTTAAATTCGTAAAAGATGGGTGGTCGCCCCAAAATATATCCTAGGGATGATAAAGAAGCACATAAGCAAAGTTTCAGAAGAAAATTAAAACTCTTACCGCAAGTCCGAGCACACTCACTAAATCACGACTATCTCTGTCGACGTAGACAAACGTAGTGCGATCGACAGACGATTGAATGAAACGTTCCAGGTCCGATATACGTCACACGATACCGTAGATCGGTAATTTTTGACAGAAACGGAATTAATTTAGCATAAACCCTAACTAGGTGTAAGTGTGAACAATAAAGCCATCAAGCGACAAAACGATAATTAAAACACCGTAATTAGGGTTTAAAGACATAGCAAATAACTAAACAAAAGTAAGAAAACCGCAAATGGAAGATACACGAAAAGAGGTAAAGATGGCGCCACAAGCGAGAGAAAAGATTTACGCAAGAAATACGGTAATTGAAAGCTAAATCAAATAAAATAAACAACCAAATACGTTCACAAAATTCACGGAAAATTAACACAGTAAAAGAATTGAAAGAAGAGAAACAAAACTGATTTAATAGCAAATAATAAATGCAACGTGACTAAGCATATAAATTTCCAAGATGTCGGACAGCGTCCAGGTATATAAAAAAAACGGGAAAATATAACAAGTATATAGTGGCAACCAAAATATTTGAACATAAGTAAATTTTAAGAATAAACCAAGTTTGAAGAAGTCAAAAACGATTAATAATTAATGACAAAAATAAATAAAATAATAATAAACGAAAAAGGTGAAATAAGAAAGGCCTATGTTGAGTTAACGCAAGCAAGTAACGAAATAAATTCAATAAAAATTCCCGAATGGTCTCTAAGTAATTTTTCGAGCGTAACACTATTCTGAGCAATCTAATACAATTCTATAGAATTTTTATTGCAAATAATATACATTTATTAAGGAAAATATCTATTTTGAAAATTTCGAGTGCCCGAAATCCGATTTGTTATTTTCCTTTTTTCGTATGACGCTATAGAACGAAGTAATATGTTTTGTGAAAAAAATTGTAGAAATACATTTTAGGCTATATTTTAGAGTTAATAATTGATTTCACAGTGAAATTAAAAAAAAAAACTTAGATTTTAATAGTGGTTCTGAAAGGTGGAAGAAATACTTTTCCGTCATACCTATTCTGAGCAATCTAATACAATTCTAAAGGATTTTATTGCAAATAGTATACATTTATTAAGGAAAATATTTATTTTGAAAAAGTCGGGGTCCCGAAATCCGATAAATATTATATTAAAAATCATATTATAATGTAAAATGTTTCTTTAAATATTTAGTATTAATTGGTGTATACAGTGTGTATAAGCCAAATGGAATAAATTAATTATTTCGGTTACTGTACATATTTATAAAAAATCCCGAAACATGTCATATTTAATTTATAAATTAACATTCTTCAACGTGAAAATGCGATCCCTACCTTCAACCCCCTTCGAATGACAGGTACAACCCCCATTTTTTTAAATGGGAAGTATAGGCTTGTGATATATCGTTGTAAAGGTCTCTTTATTCTCTATTCAAAAATGTTATAATTTTCATGTTTGTTGCAACAATTAAGATAGAATAAAATAAAATCATGTTGTTATCGAAATTCGCTACAATATACTCAAAAAATAAAATTTAATGCAAAATGTAAAGAAAAATTTAAAACGCTAAAAAAAATATGAATGTCAATGAAGTAGATGTTCAAAATGTTCACCATGAACGTCTTGGCAACATCCTAATCTTAAATAAAACTGTCTTCTAACATTATTTAACATATCAGGCGTGATCGACCTAATCGCAAGCGTTATTCGTTCTCTTAAGTCATTTAAATCCAAAGGTTTAGTTTTGTACACAATACTCTTCAAATATCCCCATAAAAAAAATCAAGTAAGGTCAGATCAGGTGATCACGTTGGCCATTCTATCGATCCTCGCCTTCCTATCCACCGATTGGGAAATATTGCATCGAGGTACTGCCGGACATTGCGTTGGTAATGTGGTGGTGCTCCATCCTGCTGAAACCATATCGTATTCATTGGAACTTGAGGGTTTCCTGGATCAGGATATAAATTTGCCAAAGTTGGAATGACATCATTTTGAAGTAGTGCCAAATAACGATCGCCATTCAAATTGCCCTCAATGAAAAAGGGACCAATGATATGGTTTCCAACAATACCTGCCCAAACATTAACTTTTACTGGGTATTGTGTGTGTTCTTCCCTCATCCAGTGAGGATTTTCCGTAGACCAGTAGCGGCAATTTTGCCGATTAGCATGACCGCTAAGAGAAAAAGTGCACTCATCAGAAAACATAACGTCTTCTAAATTGATAATATTGTTATCCAGCATGTCCATCATTCGCTCACAAAAATAAGTTCTTCTATCAAAATCGTCTTCCATAAGCTCCTGAGTAGATATCATTTTATAGGGATGCATTTTATTTTCTTTTAATATGTTTACTATCGATGTATGGCTAACATTTAATGTAGTGGATGCACGTCTACTCGATGTATGTGGGTTTTCCATAAACTCGAGCATCACATCTACTTTGATTTCATCACTCAGTGCATTGGCAGCTGGTTTTTTTATCTGCCTTACATGACCAAACTCTCGAAACTGCTTCTCTATCTTACTTATTGTTCCTTGAGCTATAGGCGGTAAATCAGGAAATTTCTCATGAAATAGGCGGGTTACTTCTTGTTGTGTTCGGGTTCTATCTCCGTAACCAATCATTCGTAGGACTGTTATTTTATGCATTTCCGTTAATCTAACCATTTCCCAGAATTGTATTTTACGAAATTCAAACTAAAATTATCGAACTGTCAATTTAAATGACAACTTTTAAATACAAAACAATTTACTAAGGCGTTTTAAACAAACTAATGTTGCCACGGAAACTTTTTAAAGTATTTTTAATGGATACCATCTAAAAAGCACATTGGTATGGTTTTTACTCACTTTCTTATTATGAAGACCTAAACGGGAAGTAAGTAATGCAATGATGCCTTTGATGTATGTATTAAATCTTTATAAACGCAAATGAGCATCTACTTCATTGACATTCATATTTTTTTCTGGCGTTTTAAATTTTTCTTTACATTTTGCATTAAATTTTATTTTTTGAGTATATTCTAGCGAATTTCGATAACAACATGATTTTATTTTATTCTATCTTAATTGTTGCAACAAACATGAAAATTATAACATTTTTGAATAGAGAATAAAGAGACCTTTACAAAGATATATCACAAGCCTATACTTCCCATTTAAAAAAATGGGGGTTGTACCTGTCATTCGAAGGGGGTTGAAGGTAGGGATCGCATTTTCACGTTGAAGAATGTTAATTTATAAATTAAATATGACATGTTTCGGGATTTTTTATAAATATGTACAGTAACCGAAATAATGAATTTATTCCATTTGGCTTATACACACTGTATATATTCTGTCTATTTTTTCTTTAATTCTTTAGGTTTTGTTTTATTAAATCATGTATTTTACTTGTCATAAGCTGAATTGTTTTATTTGTATTTTTAATTGTATTGCTTGTTATACTATAACATACAGTGAATTATCTCATTGTTTCTTGTATTGTTATATTGTTAATTTATATTTATTATTAGTTTATTAATTTAAGTTTCTCGTAGATAATGTTTTTATTGTATACTTATTATGTTTTGTCATAATCTTGTAACATTGTTATATGATATCTACCTTTAATGTAATTGGTTTCGGGTTCTATTAACTCATAACTGTTATATCCTAACCTTTTGTTAATTATGTAAGGTCCTTGGTACGGTTTCATTAGTTTACCCATTATTTTATTTTTTAAATCAGAAACTCTTAAATTCTTAACAATTACAAAATCTTCCACGTTATAAATTTTATATTTCTTGTTGGTTTAAATTTTTCTTTCTTTCCCATTTTATCTTTCTAGTGTTAAGTCTTTCTCTCACTTCATTCATACGTTCTGTTAAATTTAAACTCTCGGTATCTTTCCAAGGTCTTTGTGGCTGTTGACCTGTAAATATGGTTATAGGACAATGATTATGTACCGTGTATGGTTGGTGTATGTTTTATTGTGAATTCAATCTGTTCTAAATACTTAGCCCACCGATTGTATTTTTCATTTAATAAAATGCGCAAGTATTTTAATGTTTCCCTTATGTATCTTTCTGTAGGATTACCCTGTGGATATCGTATGGATGTATAATAGGTTTTAACATTACGTGCCTGTAAAAAGTTCTTATCTATCGCTTGTGAAATATGTTGCATGATCTGAAAGTATCACTAACGGTGTGCCATAGTAAGTAAAGTATTCTACAAGAGCTTGTAAAACTGTGTTTGTGTTGCATGCTTGTGTTGGTATGAGTGTGATAAATTTCGAAAATATATCGCATATTACTAAGATATGTTTGTATCCTTTAGTACTTAGTATTAGATTGGATAAGAAATCTATGCCAACAAATTCTAGTTTATCATAAGCTATATATTACAATTTACATTGGTGTTAGTAAAGTTTTTGTCTTTAGATAGTTCACACGTTTTACATAGTTTTATAACTCTTTTTACAATTCTTTCATCATTTGTACAAAAGAATGCTTCTCTGAAAAGCGACCAACATTTCCTTGAACCGATATGTTGGGTGTAAATAGTTATTAATTTCTCTGGCGTGATTTTCGTTGGCCACATATACTCTATTTTTACCTATTAGTTTGGTTATAATGCTATTTTGTAATTCCATACCTTTATACGTTTCTTTATTAATTAATATATTACGTATTTCATCAAATTCTGGGCTTGTTTGTATTGATTTTAATTTTTCTAAAGAAAATATGCCTTGTTTTTGTAATGTTACTAAATTTATACAAATATTTTGTTTTTTTATTTCTCCATCTTTTCTTGCAAGTGCATCTGCTGTTATCATATCCATCGTTCTCCCTTTTTCAATAGTTCCAAAAGAGGTACTGTTTTCTCACTATAAGTGGGAACAAATTTTCTATAATAATTCAGTATTCCTGAAAATCCTCTCAACGTTCTTAAATTTTTAAGTCTCGGAAAATTCTTTATCTCGTCTAATCGTGATGGATCAGCAAGATATTGTCTTTGGTAATTATGTATCTAAATAAAATATTTCATTTCGAAAAAATTGGCATTTACTTAAGTTTAATTTCATTTCTTCAGTATTAAGTGCATGTAAAATAATTTTAATATGAGTCAAGTGTTGGTCTAAATTGTCGGAAAAAATGATAATATCATCAAGATAATGTAATGCTTTATCTAGAATACGGTGTAAGAAATGAATTAATGCTGCTGGAGACGTTTTTAGTACTCTAAATTAATGTACTATTCCATTTACAAGAAAACCACAATATTTACGAGATTCAGGTTCGAGATTGATTAACCAGAAAGCATTTTTTAAGGTCTAGTTTACTATAGGTAATATGATTGATTACCACATTTTGTTAAAAGTATGTCAATATTTTGAGGCATTTCAAATTCTGGTTTGATACGTTTATTTAAAGCACGTGCATCTAAGCAAATTCTAAGTTATAGATCTTTTTTCTGCACAATAACAATAGGATTATTTAATGAATTATGTGTTAGATTTTTCTATGATACCTGTTTGTTCTAATTTCTCGAGTTCTTTGTTAACTTTATCTTGATAATGAAAATGTATTGGATAATTTTTGCTAGCTAGCATTATCAATGTTAATCGGGTGTGAGTATCCTTTGGCAAATATTACATAATTATTTATTAGTTGTATGTTATCATTTAATATGCTAATTAAATCTGATATTATTTCAGGGTACGGTATGTTTTGTAACGTCATTATTTTCTTAATATCTTCTTTTCTATTAATATTAACATTAGTATCAGATTCCTCTTTTATTTCCAACTCTTGTATATCCTTATCTGTATTAATCGGTAACCATTCCGCCTTTCATCCACTCCATTTAATATATTATTATTATTTAAATTGTACTCATATCCTACTTCCTTATTTTTTCACTCATGTACACTTCTTTTACTTAACCCTAGATTACGGGTCATTCGTAAATTTTACGATGTTCGTAAGACATCGTACTTTTTCGATTACTTACGGTCAATGCATCGAATTGCCTTACTGAGTACCTTCTAGTCTAGTATTTAGCTAGACAGTGTGGTGTGTGGTCGTTCTGGTTTCCGACCCTAAAGCGATTTTTCGGCGATAGGTTCGTAAATTTTACGAAAGTCCCGTATTTACGTCATTTTATAAATTAAACTGGTTCTTATTTTTCGTACCGAATTTAATTGTTTTAGTAATAGAAATTTGAGGTAAGATATTTCTTCATTATTATTATTTAAATACATTATAATAAATATAGTGATTTTTTTATTAAGATGTCAAATCGAAAGTTTTTAACCGAGAAGCAACTGGAGGAGGAAGCGGCACGTGTCATGAATGGAGAAGAGAGTGATCCAGAATCATTTGACGACAGTGATGGTAGTGACATTGAAGAGGACATTTTGGAGGTTGAATCATCTGCCTCCGACAGTGAGGTTGATGAAGATAATAATTCGGCTGTTTGACTCATCCAACAAAGCTTTAGCCCAATTCAATCTGAAGAAGAAATAGAACCTAGTTTAGATTAAGATGATATTCCTTTATTACAAGTACGTACACGTTCAAAATATATAATCAACTTGAAAAAAACTGGATGAATATTTTTTACATTTTTTTTCTGACAATATATTTGATATTATTTTGCAACATACAAATGCAGAAATCGCCAGACAGGCCCAAAAATACAGCGGCCACCAGAATGTTTCCCCAACGACAAAAGACGAACTGAAAGCCTTGTTTGGTGTTTTAATCCTTTCTGTCGCAAAAAAAGATAATCATTTCTCAGCAAGGCATATGTTTGATAGCACTATTTCCGGCACATTTTATAGATCATGTATGAATTGTGATCGTTTTTTGTACCTGCTGAACTGTATTAGATGCGATAATAGAGAAACAAGAGAAGAGAGAAAGGTAAATGATCCTTTTACGCACATTCGAGAAATTTGAGAAATTTTTATTGACACATGTAGAAATTCATATACTCCAACTTCATACGTCACCATTGATGAACAGCTTTTGGCATTCCGAGGACGCTCTCCTTTTAGGATGTATATTCCTAACAAGCCCGCGAAGTATGGGATAAAAATTGTTATGGTATGCGATTCCGGCACCAAGTATATGTCAGACGCTAGTCCAAATCGCAACGTTACCATGGACAATTGGTTCACCTCGGTTTCCCTTGCTGACCAGTTGCTACAAAATCCTTACAAATTAACTATGATAGGAACTATACGCAAAAATAAAACAGAGATACCCAAGGAGTTCTTGGATGGAAATAGTCGAAACGCAAATACGTCAATGTTTTGTTTCGATCAACAAAACACATTATTACCTTACATGCCAAAGAAAAACAAATTAGTTTTGCTACTTTAAACTATGCATGAGAAGGCAGAAATCGTAGAAGAAACCAGTAAGCCAACAATAATTTATAACTATAATGAGACCAAATCAGGTGTGGACACCTTTGACCAAATGTGTTCAAATATGAGTTCGAGTAGAAAAACACAGAGATGGCCATTATGTGTGTTGTATGGAATGATAAATATGGCCAGCATAAACTCTTAAGTTATTTACACTTTTAATACGTTAAAAAAAGGGGAAAACCTATTTCAAGATATCAATACATGATTGATTTAAGTCTTTGCCTTGCCAAACCAAGGATGCAGTATAGATATAACAGCAAAACTTTACGTTGATATCTTCGGCAAGACATAGCTCAAATCCTCGGTATATCAAAAGAAAACGTTGTGAACATACCCCAAGACAAGAAGAGGAAGACCTGTTTCTACTGCCCAAGCAAAAAAAGGCGCATTACCACTAATTATTGTATGGAGTGCAAAAATCCAATTTGCAGCGAACACCGAGGAGATATTTGCACCGTATGTTGTGAAAAATAATAAAATATGTTGGTTTTATAATTTTAAACGTTTGTTCTGATAATGAAGAACGTTATCTTTTTTTTGTATTTTTTAAAATAAAGTTTGATAAGGCAATTTTGTTTTTTTTTTATTTAGTTGTAAAATTTACGATAGTCCCGTAATTACGTTTGGCAAACACAGTCCCGTATTCTAGGGTTAAAACATCCCCTTGCAATAAATTATTTATCAGAATAATTGAAACATTCATGAGTAGGTAAACCCCACCAGTTTTGTATAATATAAAGGTATTTTTAATAATATAAAATATTATTAACATATAAACATATAAAATATTATAAATATTCTTCAAACCAGATTTTTAATAATATTTTATATTATTAAAAATACCTTTGTATTAATAAATTATTTATTTTCTTATTTAATATTTCCTCTTTATATTTATAATAACTTAAAAATTTATCTTCACTTAATTGTTTCTCTATATTAATCTTGTTATTACCGATATTATTTACTCCCTGCTTAAAATCTAGTATCATTTTTAATGAATCCCGATTATGCAATCGTATTGTAATTTTTCTAGGACATAACATTGAATAATAAACTCTATATTGTTAATAATTATTTCTGTGCATATTCTTTTAGTTATTGTTCCAATTTTCTTGCCATTTGCTGCGATTATATCAGTTTCCTTTGTTTTAATTATTTTAGTATCATATCCTGAAATTAATTTGGCTTTATTCTCTTGCATTGAAGTTATCTCTGCCAGACAATTTAAATGTATATTAGTAAATTTAATTTTTACTGTTGGTAATGAATATGTGTCTTTTATAAGTAAACTAGTATCTTCGGTGGTAATAAATTCATCAGGTGGTTGATAGAAAGAAATATTGTTTATGGTGCTAAGTATGTTACAGTTTATTTTATTATTTAATTGTTTTGTGTTGATGTACCCGGTTTTGGATTGGAGTATACATCAACTTCCTCCATCGGAGTTATTTTTTTGTACCTCATGTGTGGCGATAATGATCTATGTTGCAACAAAACGTCTAATTTAAGACCCTCGACAACTGGCACAGTCAAACGCCCAAACATACCATTCATTACCGCAACGTACATGCCAATAGTCTCATTCGGCCCTTGAGTTCGCCTCTTAATTTCCTGAAACAATTTGTCGTTATAGTTGGGAGGTTGAAATTGTAGTCGAAGCTCTCGTACGAAATCGACCCAAGTCGTAACCTTATGACGGGTGGAACGCCACCAAACCAAAGCCTTTCCTGAAAATAACTCTGTAGCGGATCTTATTAACTGTTCCTTTGCGAGATTGTTTGCTATGCATTTGTCTTCAATGGTCTCGAGAAATGCACTCAAAGATTGTCGTGAATTCTCTCCATCGAACTTGGAGAAGCTCCACCTTGACACCGGAACAACCTTACATGACGGAGATGTCGCAGAGACAGCTGTCGAACTCACCGCATGTGACGCAGTCGCACGAACAGGTGACAGAATTGGTTCCCCCACAGATTCTTCGGAATCAGAAATTTCGCTATCAGAAACGGTAGGACCTTGTGCAAGACTAGTGGACGCGAACACAAACGACATGCCTGCAGGAACGGTACCTGCCAAAGACTGCCTTAGACTTAAGAGATGCCTGAAGGGTTACCAATTCAACAAGAATACCTGCTACTTCCTCCTCAGCTTCAGGTGTCTCTGGCTTAGCTCGCCTAATTCGCGAAAAAGCATGAATGATTTTTGTGTTAATTTTCCGATACCTTAAACTAGTTTCTATTTCTAAAAATTGCTCCAAAAGATCATTGACCTCGGCAATCTTTCTCCTTACTTCGCGAGTGTCCTCTTCGATAGTGTAAGGATTAGCTGGCTTATCCATAGGTATTCCCCCACTCTCTAATTGTAACAAACTCCTAAGAGTCGCACGCATCGTTTTGACAGGAACATTTTCATTTGCTCCCCGAACCCTTAGTTCGTAAACTAACTCATCACGTTCTAACCTGTTAATTTCAATTTTACCCTCCATAATACATCAATAACGTCAGACACACTCAAAGTGAAAATATATTCCCAAAAATATCGAAACCTCACAATCCTAAACGTATACAGTAAATCTAGAACAAACTCTTCACCACAGCGTGATCTGTCCAAAAGTCCCAAAAGGAAAATAATTTAACTGAAATAAAACGAAAGGTAAGCTGAAGATGGTCCAAGTCGAACGAAACGTGTAAAGTTCGGAAATTTGTCAGACCGAAACCACGAATGGTCCTCACACAACCCTAAACTGAGTAAAAGTCTCAAAGTAAACAAAAGCCCCTCCCACAAGTGTGAGCAAGCAAAGTTTCTAAAAAAAAAATTAAAAATTACGGTCGACTTGAAAATGTGTATGTTGCGTGATCTAGAGCTTTATCCCGATTTAAAATGCATTTCCTTGATACGAAACTTTTAATTTGCCACACAGTTTGCCAGTTTGCCAGGTCTTGTATATTTCTTTCCCCTTACTTTTTTTTTGTCTTGATTATAAAGATTTATGTGTTCGTCTAATATGGTCGTTATTGCGTTAGATTCTTTATCATTTCACACAAACGATGTGTTAATATTCGTTAAATTAGACACGCCGCTGTTTTTTATATTATCAAACGTAAAACATTTAATTTTAGATAACACTTAATAATAGTATTGATTTAATATAACAATAATAATGTAAGTGTATAATTTGTTTTCTTAACTCAGCGCTCACACGTATAGCTGGTTATTTATTTTGTTTGGTGGCAGTTATATTGAAACTTGGTGTGTTTTCTGAATATTTTATTTATTTAACAAAACACACTTAAATCTAATTTATTACGGTTAATCTCATAAATGAACCACTTAATGTTAAACTTAAAGTTAAATTCTTTAATGTTAATTAATATATTGTTGAATTAACTAGAAACTAGAATGAGACTGTATGTCTCTTGATGTTAATATGATACTCTCGTGTCCTGTTTTGTTGTAAAAATGGTACTGTTGAGTCTCTTGTTACTAATGTAAGACTGATTGATACTGCTCTGTGCTGTATTGGAAGTAGGTAAAAATCCACCACTACCCCAACACACTATTACATAATTAAATGCGCGTATTGGTTGTACCTTGTATTGGTTGACGTCATAAATGGGGAAAATTTTTATGTAATCAATTCTCAATAATCGTACCCACTGGCAACAATACCAGAGTTTACAATAGGGTTTTAACTGATCTAAACTTAAAATATCATTACTAACTAAATATTAGTTGTAATTTTAAGTATATAGTCCTGAATAAATTCCATTGTTGATTGATGGAATTTATTGATACATGCTTAGGAAGTGTGAGGTTAACAATAGATGGTCAGATTAAACACTGTGTAATTGAATTCGTTCACTAATAACTCTAGGTAGTAAAACAAGCGGTCTAAACCATAAAGAAATAAATTTGCAAATGAACATTGTATATTTATATAATTGGAAATGTTATAGTTGAATTCTTTATCTTAGATTTACTTATATTTAACACATATACAATATAACAAATTTCGTTTTATTACGAAACAGTAATAATAATTTAGGAGAAGGAACTAACTTGTAATCTATTATGGAATTCTTTTTAACGAGAAATAAAACTGTATCTCATCATTATCTCTTATGTCTATATGTCTTGTATGCAGATTCTTGGCATGTTTTTGATTTTACATGTCGGAAGGTCTTTTATCGAAACTTACTTTTTATGACTCTGCTCTATCTGTCTCTTTCGCATATTTAAAAAATCTAATTTTCTAATATGCACTATAATGGGTAGCGCTCTAATAAGTTTGTTTGTGTTGAGTGCAAGGTAATCGTTTTAGTTCACTTTTATTCATTCTTTCCATCAAAGACATTGATTATGATATGGATTTTCCAATTTTAGCTTTTGCTGAGATCTATTCTGAAATGATTTAAGCTTTATTACGAATTAATGTAATTTCTTTCAATTAAAACTAAATGTCGACAAGTGCAGCGTTGTTATATATAGAAGCAAGAGTATCTCGCTTTTATTAGTTTGTAAAATCGGCGACAGAATGTTGGTTAAGCACTCATTTATCAGGAATTTAGTAGTTACGTTGTCTAACACAATATTAAATATTTCGTTAAATGCATACGTTTGGTTCTTTTGGCGTTCACGATATTGGGATACAATGCCTTTTCTCGCAAACTCTAGACGCCCAAAAGCTTCATCAACAAGCAATTTAATCTCTGAGAATTTGGCTAATGCTAAGCATTTTTAAGTACATTTATTGAGGTTAATTACTTTTAATTTTTTTCATTGTTGTTAAATATGTATATTGATCCTGGCTGCCCTTATTGTCTTTCTATATTCTTTTCTACACTTTTCTACCATTTCTCCTGTGTCCTTCTCAGCTACATTGGAATTCATTGTGCAGCCTTTTTGATCACTTTTGTTGGTTTTGTTCTCTTTATATGTTTTACCCATCCTAATTATCTTTTCTTTGTCCTAGTTCTTCTTCTATTTCCTTGTTTCTTTTTGCTTTGTTTTGCTTCATCTGTCACATTTGGCCCTGGTATTGTTCTCATTATTTTCCCGTCTATTCTTTTCAAATCTGTTCCTACTTTTTTTATTGATGGTATTTTGTTTTTAACACATGCAATAAGAGGCCTTATTAGAGCCTCCTTAGTAATGCTTGTATTTCCATATTTCTACCGTATGCTTGATTTTGCTTTACGATAATTTTATTCACTCACTCGCTTCCTGCTTGCTCTATAGTTGTCCCCTGATAGTTAAAAGATGAAACTTTCTGAAGTTTATATTTTTATGTCCTAGAATAATTAAATTATATCAAAAAAGTGTTCTATCTCCAGTGAGAAGATGGTCGAGAAAATTTAAGAGTTTAGCTGTTACACACAGAAGCTGAATATTTACAATTAATAAAGAGGAAACGCACACCAGAATAATGCATCAGCTTCTTCAATCGTCGAATTCAAATCTAATCTAAAATACGATTATAAAGCAGACACATCGAGTTAGCCGCAGTTTGAGAATAATATAATTAAGTAGTAATATCCGATGATGATAATCGCCGTCAAATTTGGTGGCAAATATGGACAATTGTTATTGTGAAATGCTAGATAATAAATGTGATTGGCCACTTTATTGGCTGTAGTACACATCAGTTTTTGCATTGAATGTTTTGATAAAATAAAATTTTTGTATATAATATTGTGTGTAATATAACTCCAGATAGAGAGAAATTTTAGTAATTCATTACATTAACAAGTAGAAACTTGTCCGATGGTTCCCAAAATAAACAAATTTTATTCCATATTGTCTGTCAACAATCCTCATATGTGTGTATATGTAATCCTACACAGGGTGTCACAGAACTCGCGCCCAGAGAAAAAAAGAGAAATCGCCATAAAATGACAAATAAATAATATAAAAAAATATTTCGTATCTTGAACGACATTCAAGCAATAACATTTTAATTCAACAAATCAGAGCGTTGTAAGCCATCTAGGGGGATTTTTCATAATTGCTGCTAGGTTACATATTTTATTACGTTGTCAATACAACTGGTCGACTATTGGACTTTTGAGAAACGTCGATGTCAGAGTTTCTATAGAATCCCTTCTAATCGCTTTATACCGCCGTGGTGCTCAAGGGAGAATGTGGACGGAATGTTAAAAAGGCAACAAGCGTTTATACTCAACGCTTTTCTAACAGGAGTCATCCCGATTACAAAGTGATCTCAGGATTATCGCACGAACAAATTTAGACAGGCCAAATTTTACATAACGATTTAAATCCTCCGGATTTCTTTCATTGGGGTCACCTTAAAAATGTTGTTCACGGGCACCCTATTGCTACAGCAGAATAACTCAGGGGTCACTTTCAGGAAGCCTTTGGTGCAATTACTCCTGAAATGATTACTAAACTGAGTCTTTTGCTGCGGGCACGGTTATGCTTGCAAATGAATGGTGGCCACTTTGAACACTTGCCCTGATTGATATTTTTTTAGTTTCATGATCTCTTTTGGCTTTGTTGTTTCTGTTATTATTATTATGTTATACTTTTTCTGCTGTTTTTCTTTTATGAACAGTTCACGTATATTAGAATAAACAAGATTCTTTTCAAAACTGCCATTTGTTATTTTATTTTATAAAATTAGAAACAGATTAATATGATGGCGAGTGTAACATCTTGAATAACATCGGCATTAACCTAACATGTTGATGTTGAGACATTGGCAGGAATGTCATTCTGACAGTCTGATAGTATAAGCTTTATTCACATTAACAACTGGAGTGCTCTTTCTGGAATTGGTGGATCTTAAACATATCACAGCTCTGTTATGCAAACAATTAATTTTTCTTCGTTTTCATTTTTGGGATGTAGATTGTCGTCGGTATTTGTGAGTTTTCTCTGGGGCGCGAATTTTGAGACAGCCTGTATACACTTAATTATTGTTCGGAATATTCGACAACTCACACAAATGATACTAACGCCCAAAAAGATTCAATATACGCTTGAGCGCAATCTTACGTATAAAATAATGCAGACTTTTGCTTAATTAATGAAATGATACAAATTGATAACACTTCTATTGAAATTTTTTGTTTTCGAAAATAACTTTTCTAATAGCTTTCTTTGTAATAATATTTTCACATCTCGGCATTGTAATGTATTCATATATTCTATTCTTATTTCAGACGTGAACATATTGCTATGAACTGTGGTTTTGATGTTTGCTGTACCACCATTCACGTCAAATCTATCCAACTAGGATATTCAGTCGGTTTATTTCCAAAAAATGGGACTGCTTTCTTCTCAGGGTTCCAATCGGAAACGTGGTTGTCTCTTCTACAAAATTTTTAATGCGCCAGTAAAAGAATTCACTACAATGTATTTTTATATTTTCTGAGTTACTTGTTATGTTCGTGATGAAAGGTTAATTAAATAAAGATCACAATAAAATTTAAATGAAAATTTAATACAAAATCAAAAAAAAAAGAAAAAAAAAATCAATCTTTATAAAGTATTAAGATTAATATTGCATCATTAAACAATATTTTAAAAGGCAAAAATAACGCACGGAAAATGACAGCTACGTGCATTGAAAAACATCCTCAATGACTACCGAACAACTTAAAAATCACAAAGACTATTTTTAATTTCTCCCAAGAGAACAAAATAAATAAACAAACTTGACAGCTCGATCAACTCTCTAAAACATGCGCACTCACATGTTCAAATAAAAATGCCCTTGAAATCCATACGTGCAAAATTTTACAGTTACTGTTTTTTACTTAGAAATGTTAAAAATCCTCTTTCTCATCTATTTCAATTAATTAAGACTAAAACTCAACATTACAATATAAATACAATTGAAAATACAAAATTTAAATCTTTTAAATAAAATAATTTTATATCATAAGTTCAAAAAATCTTACAGTTTTTAAGGAAACACATGGACAAGAAAACGTTAATAAATCAAAAATTACGAGAATCAAACTCGTAGAAAATTCGGAAAATGAAATTACAACACCATCAACTAATTAAACTCAAAATCAAACCCGAAGTTACTTTAAAATTTATAATTATAAATCTTTTTTAAATAAAGAGTATGTTCTTGTCAACTATCAAACTGTGTCTGAAAATATATTAAAATCGTCCACATGACGCGTAGTGGCATCACACCACAAGGCGCATGACATGAAATATACATAGAAGTCCAAAATAATAGTAGGTACATAGATAAATAAATAAATTTTTAATATTTATAGGGAAAAAAACCATAGCACATAATTTGCATTGCATAATAATAATAATAATAATAATAATACCAAACTTGACAGCTCGATCAACTCTCTAAAACATGCGCACTCACATGTTCAAATAAAAATGCCCTTGAAATCCATACGTGCAAAATTTTACAGTTACTGTTTTTTACTTAGAAATGTTAAAAATCCTCTTTGTCATCTATTTCAATTAATTAAGACTAAAACTCAACATTACAATATAAATACAATTGAAAATACTACTTTTCTACGAGTTTGTGGTAGCGCCGCATAGATAGATTACGGAGAAATACCTGGAAATAAGAACTAAACAATAATAATATTATGACAGTTATGCCAGCCATCTTGTTCTCACGAACCGATGGATTAACACCCTGGCAACCAAGGACAAATTGAATGTTCTTGTGAATGGAGGAAATAATAATAATAATAATAATAATAATAATAATAATAATAATAATAATAATAATAATAATAATAATAATAATAATAATAATAATAATAATAATAATAATAATAATAATAATAATAATAATAAAACCCGCACAGGGTAGCCTAGAGATAGGTTACTGGGAACTAGCGACCCCACGGGTTCCTGAGCTAACCGTTGGGTTGGGTTAGCAGCCCAAATGAGGTACACTTGCTCCAAACATTGGATGAAAAGGATATTGATGTGGGTCGGAGGAGCAGGATCCAGGTAGGATTAACCAGCAAAGACCGAAACAGCAAATTGGAAATGAAACAAACATGGCACGCTTCAATAGAAACAAAGAACGCAGGCGAGGATGTTGTTGAGATACTTTCATCTCAACCCACTTCGTCAACATAACAACTAAAGCGCCGGACCCTATGGGCCGTGAAAATGAACCCCCCCCTCCCTACATGGTGGGAGGTGTTATTATCTGCTTACTAAGAATGAGGCATGCCATATGGAGGAGAGCTGCATAGTTAGGTTACGGAAAAATACCTGGAAATAAGAAATAATAAACAACATTAATAATAATATTATGATAGTTATGCCAGCCATCTTGTTCTCACGGACCGATGGGTAAACACACTGGCAGCCAAGAACAAATTGAATGTTCTTGTGAATGGAGGAAATAATAATAATAATAATTGCATAATTAGCACATTTACATAATTTTTAGTCTCAAGAGGGCTGAAATTTTGTAATATCTTCCTCAATTTCCTTCTGTCGGTGTACGAAATTTTTATCCCGCAATTCGAAATAATAAAAATGACGGAATTAGTGCTTCTAAAATAGTTGAAGTGTGTAGGACTACAAACTTTATAGTTACTTAAAATCCCCCATTCGACGATAATAGTATATTAAAAAACAAGTTTCATAAGGCACCATTTTGCCGCACGAGATCAGTTTACATTGATACTTGACATTTTCAAATTTAAATCTTGCTATCCGCGAAGTATATTATATTATATATTATTTACTAATTTTCGTTAACATTACTTGATACTTCATTTAAAAATATAAACATGAGGGACATAGAAACATATATATGTTGTTGTCAATTGTATACAACATACGTTGTTTGTGTAAAATACGGACATATATCATATATGTCAAATGTACATAAATTCTTAAAATCAAATGACAGCAATGATATTTATTTCTGTATTCGAACAACGCCAACATTGAAAAATGAAAAAAAGCGTATCGATATGAAGCTCATTTCGATACTGTTTTGGGTTTCATAATGAGTTCATTTCGAACGCAAAATAGGAAAAGATATTTTACCGAGGCTTATTTTTAACTTGAATATTTTTTACGCAAAATGATTTCGCAATTTCAACGACACTTTGTCTCTCTCACTCGATGTAGAACCGTTGAGAGAGGGGGTTGTTGAAAAGGGCGTCGAGGGTGACTAACGACAGTGTAAAATTTTCGTTTTGCTTCCGCTTTAATTAAAGTTATTTACACGCCAATTTTCGTTTTAATAATTATAACGCGAAAGCAAACAAATTAATTACTGCATATATAGGTATATGTATATTTGTTTTATTATTTTTAATTGAATCGGCCGATACTTGCTGGATTCGATTCCAAATCATGAAACGTTTACATTAAAATCAATAATAAACAAATCAAACAGCAGTAATATTGTTTTCACAAAAGCAGATAAAGGAAATACAATTATAGCATTAAGCAAAAACGATTATATTAATAAAACTATGCAATTTTTGGACCCATCAAAATATAAATTGTTGAAATCAGATCCCACAGTGAAATTTCAATCTTCAGTTAAGAAGTGTATCAAGAATTGTAAAAGTTTATTTAATAATAAGGAGGAGGAGGTAAACTTATCAATATGAATCCACAAGCTCCAAAATTATATTCATTAATCAAACTTCATAAAAAAGATAATCCTATCAGACCAGTCGTGTCGTTTGTCACAGCTCCTTCATATAAATTATCCAAAAAAATCTTAGAACATATTAGAGAAAATACTAAATTTTCAGCGAAATTTACAATTAAAAATTTATTAGAGCTAGTTAACAAAATAAAAGATACCAAACTTCCAGATAATGCCAAGCTAATATCATTCGACATTGCTAATTTATTCCTTAGTATCCCGATAAAAGACACCATTAATTTGGTGGAGAATTTGTTAACAATTCAAAATGCTAATATAGTTAAAAAATTAGATATCATAAGTTCTCTTAAAACTATCTGTTTAGATCAAAACTATTTTGAATTTGACAGTAAGATATATTCGTGTAATGATGGCCTAATAATGGGCAACCCATTGAGTCCGTTATTATCAGAGATTTTTATGGATAATTTAGAAAGTCAAATTAAAGAACATCCCAATTTTAAATATTTTATATACTGGCACAGATACGTAGATGACGTATTAGCTTGTTTCAGAGGCACAGATAGACAATTAAACCAATTTTTTGAACACATAAATAATCTACACCAAAACATTAAGTTCACCTTAGAAAAAGAACCAGATCAAAGTATAAACTTCTTGGACCTTACAATTTCTAGACAAAATAATAAACATGTCTTTTCAATATATCACAAACCCTCACACACAGATGTAATCATTCACAATAGTTCCTGTCACCCGGTTATTCATAAACTAGCATCATTCCATTGTATGATACACAGATTAATATCAGTACCTTTAAATAATGAAAACTTCTTTAAAGAATTAAATATCATTAAGCAGATAGCGCAAAATAATTGATATAACCCAAATATAGTAGATACAATTTTAAGAAAAAAGAAATATAGGAAAGCAATAGAAAATGTGTACCCAATAATAAAAGATAAACCAAGCAATTATAAATTATTAACATACATAGGACCGATAAGTGAAAAAATAGGAAAAATTTTACGAAAAACAGATATAAATGTAGCTTATAAAACTAATAATTCTTTAGGGAAATTCATAAAAAATAATAAATCCAAGACAAGCAAAAGTAATAAATCCGAAGTATACAAACTAACATGTAAAGAGTGCCCTAAAACATACATAGGCCAAACTGGTAGGAGCTTTGAGAAAAGAATACAGGAACACTTTAAAAGTTTTATTAACAAAAAGACAGATTCCAATTATGCACTTCATTTGTTGGAAAATAATCATAGTTTCAATAAAGATTTCGAAATTTTACAGTCACAACAAAAAGGATTCAAGTTAAATTTACTGGAATCCTTAGAAATAAATAAACTTAAATATGCAGATATATTATATAATGAAACAGATATGCAAAATACATATCCGTCATTGTAAACATGGACAAACACCTCGTATTTTTAGCATTTACTTCTGTTCAATACATATGTTTCAGCCATCTAGGCCTCATCGGTTGAACTAGTGAAGCAATGTGTATACAAATTAATACAGATCTGTTAAACAACGGATCTGTATCTGTATCTACATTTACACTAAAATCGTCTCCAAGCTATAACCAGTTTCGTTCTATCAGGCGACACCAATTTAATCAGTGACATCTGACGGAAGAAAGCGACTAGGCCAGAAAAGGCGATCTTCCGCTCGAATAGCAATGCTATTACGAAAAAAAGCGGAAAAATACGTATATTGGTGCTGTCCATTAACACGCGCCAGATGGCGGTAAATATACAAAAAAGGGATATTTATCAATACGCCTAGTCGCTTTCTTCCGTCAGATATCACTGATTAAATTGGTGTCGCCTGATAGAACGAAACTGGTTATAGCTTGGAGACGATTTTAGCGTAAATGTAGATACAGATACAGATCCGTTGTTTAACAGATCTGTATTAATTTGTATACACATTGCTTCACTAGTTCAACCGATGAGGCCTAGATGGCTGAAACATATGTATTGAACAGAAGTAAATGCTAAAAATACGAGGTGTTTGTTCATGTTTACAATGACGGATATGTATTTTGCATATCTGTTTCATTATATAACAACTGCGTAATACGGCAAAAACGTATTGATAAATATCCCTTTTTTGTATATTTACCGCCATCTGGCGCGTGTTAATGGACAGCACCAATATACGTATCTTTCCGCTTTTTTTCGTAATAGCATTGCTATTCGAGCGGAAGATCGCCTTTTCTGGCCTAGTCGCTTTCTTCAGTCAGATGTCACTGATTAAATTGGTGTCGCCTGATAGAACGAAACTGGTTATAGCTTGGAGACGATTTTAGCGTAAATGTAGATACAGATACAGATCCGTTGTTTAACAGATCTGTATTAATTTGTATACACATTGCTTCACTAGTTCAACCGATGAGGCCTAGATGGCTGAAACATATGTATTGAACAGAAGTAAATGCTAAAAATACGAGGTGTTTGTCCATGTTTACAATGACGGATATGTATTTTGCATATCTGTTTCATTATATAACAACTGCGTAATACGGCAAAAACGTATTGATAAATATCCCTTTTTTGTATATTTACCGCCATCTGGCGCGTGTTAATGGACAGCACCAATATACGTATTTTTCCGCTTTTTTTCGTAATAGCATTGCTATTCGAGCGGAAGATCGCCTTTTCTGGCCTAGCCGCTTTCTTCCGTCAGATGTCACTGATTAAATTGGTGTCGCCTGATAGAACGAAACTGGTTATAGCTGGAGACGATTTTAGCGTAAATGTAGATACAGATACAGATTCGTTGTTTAACAGATCTGTATTAATTTGTATACACATTGCTTCACTAGTTCAACCGATGAGGCCTAGATGGCTGAAACATATGTATTGAACAGAAGTAAATGCTAAAAATACGAGGTGTTTGTCCATGTTTACAATGACGGATATGTATTTTACATATCTGTTTCATTATATAACAACTGCGTAATACGGCAAAAACGTATTGATAAATATCCCTTTTTTGTATATGCAGATATATTGTTAAATGACCAATTAGACCTTAATAATTCCCCACTTTTAAACTGGTTTCATTAAATATTAAGATAACAAAAACTTTAGACGATATATCGGTAAGAGACGATTCTAATGTAGACAAGTGCAACCCATTGAAATAGTTTAGAAAAAAGCCATACATTTGTGAAGAGCGTGTTCAGTAGTAATATAAGATCTGAAGAAGCTACATCGTAGCGAAACATGTCGTCTATTTATTAATATATATAATAAAGTGTAATATATACTGGAAATTAGTATAAGTGTTTTACTTAAATCCCATTTACATGTTTTATTATTGTTATGCAACTGTAATATAACTTTGTTTCCCATTGGTGATGAATGTAAACACATAAATTCTATGTTGGTTGTTTAAATTAATTGCATTATATCGGTTTAACTAATATTAATAACTAATATTAACTAAATCACATATTTATACTGTAATTATTCTGCTTATTCTAACTCTTATTTAATTGATTACCAACGTAACTTCATTTTTGTTATATTTAGTTTATCATGTAGCAGCATACTATTTGTTCACTTTGTGATAACGCAATATGCATGTATATGCAAATACTCTCGGACGAGGTTATATCCTCGTTCCCTTTAATACAAAACAAGTGTTTAATAAACACGACCTCAAGCATGTATATATTATGTATACATACTGCGGTAGGCCAGGGTTTGTTATGGCCTAATTAACTCTCCGAGGACTTCTCTATTATATATATAGACTGTAGGATAAGTAAAAGGAATTCAGAATGATTCAGTATCTGATAGAGAACTAGACAGACAATATCTGTAATAGTAATAAGTCAGAATTGTATCTATTTATAATGTACATAGTTTGTTAACCAATTTCTAAGTGTTGATTAAATTATAAGATGTTACCCGAACTTCGAGTGTATCATTTACAACGATAAGTCGCCCTACCTGCTAATCTGTGTGGCTGCCCAACGGCCCACGTTACATGGCGATCTCTGCCTACCTACGGTTCAGGACCATTCTGCCAGTCGTGTAAGACTGCAAGGAACATGTAGGAAGCTGGAACGAACCAGAGAAGAAAGGAAACCTACAGTTTGGCAGGTCGAAGCAAGAAATGGGCAACTACGCGACAAAGGAAGAGGTAATCATCGCAGGCAATGACGCTAACATAAGGAACAACGTGGACACCATCGACATTCTCGGCATAGTGGCGTTTGTAGGAGTTATGATTATATTAACGTCCTGCTGCTGCTACGGTGCATACCGGCACGTGAATAAGAGGATGACGAAGGCCCTATCCGCTCAGGTCCAAATGGAGTTCCACCGGAGTCAGGAGAAGGTCTAGGCTAACACCCATGTCCGCACCAGACCAATTCGTACAGATACATGACGAAGTAAAGGTATTTTTTAGTAATTTAAGGAAAGACAATGTTAGCAATAAGAGTGATATAAATGTAATTAAGCGCAAACAAGCGCTAATAGACAATTTTAATCTTAGATTGTGTGAAATAAGGGACAATTTTAATAAGATAGCTCATAGTTTAAGTACCCGGGAGGCAACTAAGAATTGTATAAAAGACATTACCGCGACATTAGATGAGGCTACCGAAATTCTAAGTAATAGGTTAAGTAATTTAAATGTAACAATTGGCAACATGGCTGAAAATTTCGATTTACGAACGGCCTCAAGTTTATTACCTGTTATGAACGGTAAAGAAGAAGTCACCTTGCAATTAATAGATTCAATTGAATTATATGACGCATTGTTAAATAACGCAGGAAAGGAGAGTCTAACGAAATATGTTCTGAAAACACGGTTATCCCCCAAAGCAAAATTAAGATTACTCAAAACATACCCTAACAATGCCGCTTTAATTACAGACTTAAAACGCTATTTCATTGCGAAAAAATCGGTCACAGCTCTAACTTCACAATTACACAACGTTAAACAGGGCGCGAAATCAATATACGAGTACGGCGAGACGGTTGAAGAACTGCTAGCACAACTGTCCATCACGCAAGCTGGCGACGACGACACGCTTATAGATAAGTTCCGCATGGCTAATGAACAGGTTGCTGTAAATACATTCACTAACGGACTTCGCGATCCACATATAAAGCTTCTAATAAAAGCACGCAACCCTAGCACACTAAGCGACGCGATTCAAGAGGCTTCGAACGAGCACATACTCAACCCCGCAAGCAATAACAATACGATTTATCATTTCTCAAGAAAAGCTACGTTTAACAATTCAAAAGCCGCGTTTAATCATTCG
The DNA here is from genome assembly GCA_935421215.2 of Melolontha melolontha. Classification (NCBI taxonomy): domain Eukaryota; kingdom Metazoa; phylum Arthropoda; class Insecta; order Coleoptera; family Scarabaeidae; genus Melolontha; species Melolontha melolontha. Next base: position 655,047 of record CAKXYW020000036.1, on the reverse strand, counting down.
CAAGCTAAAGACAATCGGTACCGGAAATATAGGCATACAGATAACGGGAATAAAAGAAGAAATTTCCAACATGATTACACGCCTAGCAATTATAATCATGGTTATAGGAAAAAATATTTTAGACGCGACAAACGCGATAACCGCGAAAGAGTGTTCACTGTATCAGCAAACGCGACCCAGTCCGACGATAACAAAGACAATCAATTTTTTCGAAGAGTAGTCAACTAAAAACAGATTCCAGGCATTATTTTTTTAACCTCGACGGTTTAACATATATTAATGCATATTTCAATAATAACGACAATCTATTTCTGGTTGACACAGGTGCTTCGATAAGTGTTATATTTTTAAATGGTAATTACACAAACAAAATTGTTGATAAAACAAGAAAGGTAAACATAGTCGGCATAAACGGCGAAACGAAAACACGCGGATCAGCTTTCATTACATTAAGGTTAGGTGAGGCCAAGATTAAGCACGAGTTTGCAGTACTAGACAACGTAAATAATAACAAATTTATAGGCATCATCGGTTCTGACATACTCGCTAAATACAACGCGATAATAGACTACGAGAAATATAGTATTACGTTTTCGATTGAAGGTCAGCAAATTACATTACCGTTGCATTCCAATGAGAACACGATTGTTAACATTCCGCCGCGTTGCGAAGTAATCAAATATTTTAAAATAAATGCATCTGGCGACTGCGTGGTTTCCCAAAAGGAAGCCGCCCCAGGTATATTCATAGGGGGATCTATTGTTAGCCCAAAGAATGGGTTAGTGCCCGTCCGTATACTTAATACAAGAGATAGCGACGCGACATTGAAAAATTTTGTTCCTACGGTGACCGACCTCGGTAAATACGACGTTCGCACTTTCAAGTATAGTGGCCCCAAATCAGTCAACCGCGTCGACAAGGTTTTACAAACAGTAAATACGTCACATCTCAATAAAGAAGAAAACATTACGATGCAGAAAATTATCGCTAAGTATTGCGACGTTTTTTTCCTCGATTCAGACAAACTTACGCACACAAGCATATACAGGGGAGACATACAGGTTAACCCGCAGGTAAATCCAATATATTCTAAACCCTATCGATTGCCACATTCGCAGAAACATGAGATCGACAGGCAAGTAGAGAAACTATTGTCCGATGGCATTGTAGAAAAGGCAAAATCACCATGGTCATCTCCATTACTATTAGTTCCCAAGAAGAAGGATAAGGACGGAAACCAAAAGTGGAGGATAGTGATCGACTACCGGCTGTTAAATAAGCAGATAGTCGACGACAAATTCCCACTGCCATCAATCAACGAGATATTAGACTCGCTTTCAGGCGCAGTCTATTTTTCTCATTTAGATTTGGCACAAGGCTATCACCAGATAGAATTAGAACCCAAAAGCCGTCCCTACACAGCATTTACGACCGGAAAAGATCAATATCAAATGTGTCGGCTTCCCATGGGACTAAAAACGAGTAGTAGCGCTTTTTCCAGAGCCATGACAATAGCTATGTCAGGCCTTAATTACGAACAATGTTTTATATATTTAGACGATCTCATAGTTTTCGGCAACAATCTCCGACAACACAATCTGAATTTAGTTAGAGTACTAGAACGGCTAAGAAAAGTTAATCTTAAACTAAACCCAGGCAAATGCGACTTTTTAAGAAAAGAAATTTTATATTTGGGACACGTCATTTCGGCTGAAGGAGTCTCACCAGACCCTTCCAACGTAAAAGCCTTAATGGAATATACAGTTCCTAAGAACGCAAAAGACGTAAAACGATTTGTCGCATTCGCCAATTATTATAGGCGTTTCATTCCAAATTTTGCCAACATCGTGAATCCTTTGAACAACCTTACAAGGAAAAATGTTATTTTTACATGGTCCGATGTGGAACAAAAGGCATTTGAAAAGCTCAAGCTAGCCCTTCAGACACCACCAGTTCTACAATATCCAAATTTCGATGCAGATAACATGTTCACTTTAAAAACAGATGCATCCGGCTACTCTATTGGTGCAGTGCTATCCAACGGCAACGACAGGCCAATCGCTTATGCCAGTCGATCCTTAAACAAAGCTGAAAGGAACTACTGCACAATCGAGAAAGAGTTATTAGCCGTGGTTTGGGCAGTGAAGCATTTCAGGCCTTACCTATACGGCCGGAAATTTAAGATCTTTACAGATCATAGGCCGTTAGTATATTTGTTTGGAATGACCAACCCGTCTAGCCGTCTTACGAAATTCAGGTTAGTGTTAGAAGAATATGACTTCATCATTAACTATGTTAAGGGTTCAGAAAATGTAGTTGCAGACGCTTTATCACGCATAGAGATAGATTCCAACGACTTGAAGGAGGTTAGTAATGGGATTAATGACAGCATTTTTGTTACGACTAGAGCTCAGTCAAGACAGGTAGCTGCCGATCATACCATTACGAACCCAGCAATCACGGAATCCACCGGCTCCAGGGTAGGCCACCCCGGGGTTGTGGAACTGTTGAAAAGGCCAACGGGATCTATCGAACTTCGAGTGATAGACAAGGCGAGCTTCAATTCCCTCCAACGTCGTAACGGAACAAGCATGCGTTCCAAGGAAGTATTCCTATACGACGAAGATGCTCTCACAATTTTTATGAAGGAGACTGTAGTTACAATGAGTCCTCAGCAGCACATGCGCTTATTGACTACACTCCAGGAGTTCTGCGCAGGACACGACATACAGGAAATATGTATAGTCAAAGACAATTCCAGGAACAGCGACTTCCTGAGAAATTTTATTCCATGGAAGAAAAGAGAGCCAAGCGATTTAAAAATAAATGTAATAGGAGGAGTAGTAAGAATTGAAGACTACGAAACGCAACAACTAATCATAAACGATCATCATATGCTACGTACAGGAGGACACGGAGGAATAAACCGAACATTTAACCAGATCAAAAGGTTTTATTATTGGCCAAAACTAAAGCACGACATCGTATCATTCGTGAAACGATGTAGTGATTGCCAGAAACACAAGCACTCAATACCCAGCAAGGAACCAATCAAGGTAACGACCACATCGTCATACGCTTTCCAAAAGATTTTTGTAGATCTAGTAGGTCCATTAAACCAAGACCACGAGGAAAATAAGTACATCTTGACACTCCAATGCGAACTAACGAAATTCGTGGAGGCATATCCTATCCAGAGCAAAGAAGCTGCCACAGTAGCCAGAGCCCTTGTCGAGAATTTTATATTAAGATACGCCATTCCCGAACAGATAGCTTCCGACCAAGGAACAGAGTTTATGGCTGCAGTTTTTAAGGAAACTTGCTCACTGCTAGGAATACAGCAATTGAGATCAACGGCTTACCACCACGAAACGTTAGGCGCATTAGAGAATACACATAAGAATCTCGGAGCGTATCTACGAATCCAGTTAAATAACCATAAAGACAATTGGTCTACCTGGATACCTTACTGGTGTTTTGCATTTAATAACACAGTGCATACTGAAACCAAATATACACCTCACGAGTTAGTTTTCGGTAAACACAATCCGCTACCTTCATCGATAACGAACGCGATAGAACCGCTATTCAATTTTGAAAATTACGCCGCAGAAATGAAATACAGACTCCAGACAGCCCTGCACGATGCGAAACATAATTTAATTCTATCTAAAGTTAAGAGACAGGAAAAGTTAAATAGGAATCGCAGGCCCACACACTTCTGTGTCGGCGATCAGGTTTTATTAAAAAACGAAGCAGGGAATAAACTTGAGTCACTGTACAACGGCCCCTTTGTAATAACCGAAACCAACAAGCCGCCAAACATAACAATTTTCATAGACGGTAAAAGTACTGAAGTACACAAAAACCGCCTTAAACATTATCGTTCCTAGAAATAAGTACAGATAGGTTAGTTAATACTATGGTTAGATTAAGTGTAAATACGTTAGTAAGAAATAATAAACTTGTACGCATATAATGAGTAAACAACTAATTTTAAGGATAATAATACATAGCACATTTATATATTTTTTTAATGATTCACCATATTTTAGAATAGGAATAGGGAAGGTAACCGGAGAGAAAGGTTTTAAAGAAAAGCAAACACCTTAGTGTTGGTTTTCTTTAAACCCTAAGGAGGGTGGTGTGATAACGCAATATGCATGTATATGCAAATACTCTCGGACGAGGTTATATCCTCGTTCCCTTTAATACAAAACAAGTGTTTAATAAACACGACCTCAAGCATGTATATATTATGTATACATACTGCGGTAGGCCAGGGTTTGTTATGGCCTAATTAACTCTCCGAGGACTTCTCTATTATATATATAGACTGTAGGATAAGTAAAAGGAATTCAGAATGATTCAGTATCTGATAGAGAACTAGACAGACAATATCTGTAATAGTAATAAGTCAGAATTGTATCTATTTATAATGTACATAGTTTGTTAACCAATTTCTAAGTGTTGATTAAATTATAAGATGTTACCCGAACTTCGAGTGTATCATTTACAACGATAAGTCGCCCTACCTGCTAATCTGTGTGGCTGCCCAACGGCCCACGTTACAACTTTGCGCAAGCCTCAGCAAAACACTGTTAGTTAAATAAGCGAAAAATCATGTTCAAAAGTAATTATATTTCTGGATTGAATCAGTAATAACCTATTTCATGAAATCACCTACATGTCTATCTTTTTATAGCAACGTTCGAACTTTTTAGCTAAATTTTGAACATGGAAATATATTGTCGAATAATTTTACGAAACTTTAATAATCTTTCAACCACATACAGACATGCCCGTATGTTCTTGGCTTGACAGGTCAATACATTAATAGGTATATTGAATTTACTGCAAATGAGAAGTACTTAGTATTAGATCTCACATTACATGTAAACGTCGCCTAATGTGCTGCGTTAATTTCTACAATTTGACACACCAAGTTCGTACCAGTATCCAGAAATTAACGCAACACATTAGGCGACATTTACATGTAAAGTCTGATTTAATACTCATTAGTTCTCATTTACAGTAAATTCAATATATACGCGAGTTAGTATGGAAGTGCAAGCGGAAGTGTCTGTCTCTAGGATACTGTGTGTTGACAAGCTCCAATAAGAGCGAAATGCATTCACTCGTTCCGGGATAGATGTAACTTTTCACGACTTTTCAAGTTAATACATGTTCGAAGGTGTTTAAGTGTGTTGTGTCATAGTGCGCATGCGCTAGCTCTACGTTATAAATAGTAGACCTACGGGCAATAGTTACCAATCTGCAATCAGATAACGTCACTGGTGAATGAAAATGCTCAAGTTAACAAAAATTGAATATCGGTCATTCAATTTTTACTATTATGCTTTTTACGCACCAATATCTTTTAGAGATTTCACATCTAAATTCTGCCAATCTGTAAGATTTCTGATTTTATCTATTTTTGTTTTGTTTACTATTTTTCTTATCTCATTTCTATTGAAGATATTTTTTTTCTTTAAGTTTCTGTGGGTATCCATATTTCTGTATACATTGGTATAAAGTGTTACTGGGTTCTTAAATACTTTTTACTCTTATATTTTTGATACCATTTATAATGCATGTATTTTTGTAATTTTGTAATTTTTTATGTTATAATTTATAACATATAAAAAATATTTCTAAAGATCACACTATCTTTTATAAAGTCTATCCATAACCTTTCTCTTAAATCTCCAACAGTAATCTGCTAACATACCTAAATTCCATTACGTTAGTACTGGTTCTCCACACCTAAAATCTCTTGGTGGATGCATTCTCTATATTTGATATACTAATTTTTTGCTGCAAAGATCCGAAGAAGAGTGGATAATGTACATTTGAAAAGGCATATGGCTATCAAGAGCCTGAAATGGGTAAGACATATTTGTTACTAACGCTAATATTACTTTCCTCTGGGCCGGCTTCAAATAAATTATGCCTTTAAAGCCATGTTGGGAACCCTACTATAATATTTTTCACAAGTCTTAGTTATACATTTACAGTCGTTTATAATTTATTACATTAAGGGTATTCTTTCATACTACTCCTTTCCGCTTTATCTCTAATAATAATTCGTAACCTACCGATACCTCCTGTAATTTACGTTGAATTGTTAGGGGATGCAAAGGCATGAATTAGTATTTTATATAACTTTGTTGCTTACCTAAAATAATTACAATACATAATCTTAAAATAAAAGCATAATCTCCAGAAAGATACGCAATTTTGTCTTATCTAAGAGAAGTTTTAGATTGTCATAGGTGGCATTAGTCATTAATCAAAGTAGAACTATTTGAATGGATCCGTTATACAATAGTAGGCACTTTTGTGTTTTGAAAAACTACTATCTATTTTCAATATCTCCCTAATGATGAAACTATGAAAATCGCATTGAATCTGTACCAGTTCTGCGGTAAATTTGGGCTTATCTCTGTTATTCAAACTAAGCTTAATGCTTTTGTCTCATTAATAAATTATATCGATCACCAGTTCGGCTTTTGTAAATTTGGCTATGGATTTAAATAGTAGTTTGTTACAAAGAATATAATATCTTCTTCTTCTTCTTCTGATTCTTTGGGTTTGGCGCCAGTAAGTCCAGGCGCTTGAGCACACTGCTCGTTGTACCACCCCCAATAGATCTCTCAATTCCATTCTGTTAGTCTTGTACCCTCGATAAAAGCCACTATCCTCCTCAGGCGAAATTTGAGTATCCTCGTAGGATCCAATAGATCAGTTCCGAAATGTTTCTGTCTAAGTCCCTTCAGTTCCTCACAAGTACATATTACACGAAGGCTAGTTTCCTCTCGTTAGAATATAATGTTATTAAACATATAATGATTCGTTTTGTCTTAAAAAGGTTTTGATTTTTTTTTCATTAAAACATTTTATCAAACTTAAATGTCGGTATATATAATTCATAAATCATGATGTGGTTGTGAAATCCTATATTCTTATTAAAATAATCAACAAATGAGTATAGAATATAATGCATGCAATAACATCCTAATAGATAAACAGTAAAATATGAATATTTATTATTTTAATAAATTGTAAATTAAGTTGGTTTTCGTAATATCCCGTCTAGTACAATATAAATCAATAAATTTATGTAACCTCCACGTTCTCCAAAAAACCTGAAAGATTTATCAATAAGAAAAAAGCAAACTGTCGCGCAAAATACACGTAAGAGAGTGCTATTTAAATTTTCACCGACTACTTGTTTGAAGTTTCCGACGCATAGGTACAAACAAAGAGTAAAGACATATTTCAAATACACATGCTTATACATATTGTCGTGGACTTTTCCCCGAAGACCTTTTTTTTTTTTAAATAATTATTTATTATGTTAAACGTATTTTCTGATTTATTATTGTGTATATTTTGAATTTTGTTTAAATATTTATTTGGGTTTGTTTTGTTGAATGCGCCTGTACATTTTTACATTTATGTTGAACAGGAAATAGTTCGACTAGGGGAATTATATTGAATTATATGCACCTGATTTCCGATCTTATTTTTCCGACCGGTCAGAGATATCTTGTGTGTTGTATGATATAGTCTAAGAAATAAAAAACTGATTTTTTATTTCTTTATTTGATTTAATTTCGGTTTATTTTGCTTGTTTGCTTTGATGTGTATTTAAATATCATTATCGTTTTATTACAAGAGTTGTTTATCTCATATTTTTATGTATATTTGAATATTACTTGATATCTCTCGCATTTAGTTTTTTGTGTGTGAAAAGGTTTACGTTAACGTAAGTAATAAATTTCACATTAGTTTTATATACATTCTGTTCACTGTAATTCTATGATATTTGTGCCTATTTGTAATTTTGAATTATTATTATATTAGCTTATAATTTAGATAGCGAAGAAAACTATCATATTTTTTTATGAGGGAGGTTTTGTGTCACGTTGTTCTAGAACATTTTGAAAGTCAGGTTTTTGGTGGGAGATTTTATACTTGTGTTAGTGCACACGAGTGAAGTTAATTACGTGTATTTTGACTATTGGTCTATTTACGAATTGAATTTTTGGGGCTAATTATTTAATTTTGAATTCGAAAGTTTTCTTAACGATCTAATAGCATTTAAATTTAGCTCGCGTGTCAATGAGAGTTTTTTCATTGTTTGCGTGTCTTTTATCACCCAATTTTTCCTCTCCGCTTTTGTATAATGACGCATTAGCCCTCTTTATACTTACTAAAGAGTTTTTTTATTATATTTTTATTTTTTAAATAAAATATTAAATTACAAGTGTTTTTACTTTATTTGACTCTTTGTTTTATTTGTCCACTTTCTCGCTCGTGAGAGAGAGAGCCCAGGATCTAGAAGTCTCAAGCAAGAAGAATTTTCATCTGAACTAGTCCGGACATATTTTGTGGATGAACAGTGGAATACCCTTTAAGCAAACCCACAGTTCACAGCAATATGTAGTGCATAAATAACTTGCTAATACGATATTACAATGTTTGATAAAGAAATGAATATTTTCCCTAAAGTCTTAATAATTAGTTCTACAAAACGTATGCATTTTGGACAAACTTTGAAAATCTAATTACCTCCCACAATTTAATGAATTTATTCTTTTTTTTATATAATAAATACAATGTATCGGTGTTTTTCTTTTTGAGGATGAGAACTTTAAATTGGCAACATTGTTTTCTGTGACAGCCGATTTGATAGTTCTCGGTTGTTTTGGTTTGGCAATTCATCATGAATAGACTCACGCCGGAGCAACGTTTGCAAATTGTTCAAATTTGTTATGAAAAACGTGGTTCAATTCGAGAAACTCATTCGGCATTATGTGCATTTTATGGTGCTCATAATCGTCCATTAGAGCAATTAATTCGGGAAATTATGGATCGTTTACTCTAAAGGATAATACGCATCCCGTAAGACGTCGTACAAGCAATTGATGGTGCGCAGCGTACCAAATGCGTCAATTCGTCGTCTTGCTCAACAATTAAACTTGTATCCATCCACTTTATGGAAAATTATGCGTAAAGATCTTGGTTTACGTGCTTACAAGATTCAACTTGTACAGGAATTGAAGCCACACGATCATCGTTTGTACCGTACATTTGGTAAATGGGCCGAAGGGAACATTGCTATTCATCCACAATTTCATTTGAAAATTTTTTTCAGTGATGAAGCACAGTTTTGGTTAAATGGCTATGTCAATAAGCAGAAATGCCGCATTTGAAGCGATAATAAACCACAAGCCATTGTCGAAACACCATTACATCTAGAAAAAGTCACTTTATGGGCCGGTGGAATCATTAGTCCATATGTCTTCAAAAATGATAATGGTCAGAACGTTACAGTGTACAGTGAGCGGCACAAAGACATGATTACTAACGTTTTGGTGCTTCAATTGGAAGGCATCAATGTTGCAGACATGTGGCTTCACCAGGACGGCGCCACATGCCAGACAGCACGCGATACATTGAATTTGCTGAGAGAAACCTTTGACGAACGATTTATTTCACGAAATTGACCTATTAACTCCTGGCCACCTCGTTCGTGTGATTTGATGAAATTTGATAAAATTAACAGGAAAAGGTGTAAATTATCCAAAAGTATCCAATGTTGTTACTGGTAACTCCTTTAAAATCGCTGCATAAACGTTAACTAGTATTAGTGACGAAGATATTACAGTTAAATAGAATACAAGGATTCCTGGATATTTTCCTCTCGAAGAAATCATTCCGGCTAGGTATTTATACCAATTATTTATAAATAATACACTTCCTTGTGAAGATTTCGTTTATGATAATACTTTTAAATATAAACTTGAAGAGGAATCTTTAAAATATCCCTTTATTCACCAACTTTGTGCAAAAAGCGGAAAAAACTTCATATTGATTATTCTGTTTTTCATTGTCATGACTCCCATTAGAAATTTTTATATTCAGGAATCAGATTTTCTATGAAATTAATACAGTGACATTGAAAAGTAAAATTAAGACAAATTAGACAAATTGAAAAGCAATATTTTTAAATGTTACTTCAAAGAAAATCTTTCATAAACCAGAGATAAAAATTAACTCTGACAGATTAATCAGAATATTCATTAACATCACTCACGTAATCGAAATTACAAGTTTTGAAATTGAAGTTAAACAGAGACATAATAAATAATAACGTTAATAGAAATATAATTACATATAAAATAATCAGAATTAGATTTAGAAAACCAAGATCCTCACGAGGAAAAAGATAAATTAAATTAAAAATTTAATTAAAGAGCAAGAAATAAAAATAAAATGAATACAAATCACAATATTAATCGATATCAATATTTCTAAATCCAATTAAAATTTTACATCAATAATACAAAAATTTGGCTATTAAATAATATATTTAAAAATCATTAAATTACAGATATAACATTTCTATACAAGAAAACATATAAATGAAAGAAATTAAGAGACCAGCAGATGAACCACATCATTAAATTTTGTAATAACGCAAGGTGCTGTAAGGAAAGCCTCACGTTCGGTGTCAATTAATAATAATACAGATGAGAAAATAAATTAGTGTATAGAATATTAATTATAGAAAAATACTCTGTATTGCTAGCTCAAAAATAAATAGAAAAATTAATGAAAATAAGCCAAAGACTGCTTAATCTTAGGGTCTCAAAGGCGAGTTCCGGACGTATAGATATCAGGAATTTAAGTACATAAAACAAAACAATTATGTAAATGTTTATAATAAATATATTTGAGAATTAAGCTGTTTAAAAAAAAAAAAAATATAGACAAGATACAATTCGGAAGAGATAGAGAATTGAGTATGTTACCTATTATATTATTATGTGTAATAGGTTGCCTAACACAAATTATAAATGCAGGTTCTAAACAAAGCATACAAATGGTTTATCTATTGCAAATATAAATATTAATGTAAAGTGGTAATTTATTTGGAATTACGTGAGTAATATTGAAAATGTCTTAAACTTGTAAGAAATGATATATCTCGAGATAATTTTAGGTAACAGAAACTATGTAAAATACCTGTTCAGTAAGCATAAATAGTAACTATAATTCTGATGTACGAGTATCTTCTGGATTTTGAATTCCAAGAGGTAATCCGTCTGGTACAGATGTGGAAGATCAAAATAATCTGGTCCAACGCGACATGTAGAATATACCAAATGTAAATCGGCTTATGGTCCTGATGTACGTAGGAATCAGCAAGGTTATGTGTATTTAAAATTAACAGGAAAAGGTGTAAATTATCCCAAAGTATCCAATGTTGTTACTGGTAACTCCTTTAAAATCGCTGCATAAACGTTAACTAACTAGTATTAGTGACGAAGATATTACAGTTAAATAGAATATAAGGATTCCTCGATATTTTCCTCTCGAAGAAATCCTTCCGGCTAGGTATTTATACCAATTATTTATAAATAATACACTTCCTTGTGAAGATTTCGTTTATGATAATACTTTTAAATATAAACTTGAAGAGGAATCTTTAAAATATCCCTTTATTCACCAACTTTGTGCAAAAAGCGGAAAAAACTTCTTATTGATTATTCTGTTTTTCATTGTCATGACTCCCATTAGAAATTTTTATATTCAGGAATCAGATTTTCTATGAAATTAATACCGTGACATTGAAAAGTAAAATTAAGACAAATTAGACAAATTGAAAAGCAATATTTTTAAATGTTATTTCAAAGAAAATCTTTCATAAACCAGAGATAAAAATAACTCTGACAGATTAATCAGAATATTCATTAACATCACTCACGTAATCGCAATTACAGATTTTGAAATTGCAGTTAAACAGAGACATAATAAATAATAACGTTAATAGAAATATAATTACATATAAAATAATCAGAATTAGATTTAGAAAACCAAGATCCTCACCAGGAAAAAGAAAAATTAAATTAAAAATTTAATTTAAGAGCAAGAAATAAAAATAAAATGAATACAAATCACAATATTAATCGATATCAATATTTCTAAATCCAATTATAATTTTACATAAATAATACAAAAATTTGGCTATTAAATAATATATTTAAAAATCATTAAATTGCAGATATAACATTTCTGTACAAGAAAACATATAAATGAAAGAAATTAAGAGAGCATCAGATGAACCACATCATTATCCCCATTGTTAACAGAAGAAGTTCTATGAAAAGGAATTTTTTCTGCAAAATAAGAGCTATTATAGAAGGTAATGTAGATTAGTGTAAATAAAAATTGTATCTTGTATTTTATTAATTATATATAGAAAACCTGTTATGAATATACACTATTATAGTGTCTCTAGTTAATACAACAAAGGTAATAGATATTAAAGAATAAATGTAACTTTAAGGGAAAATTATGTCTAACATATTAATAAGTTAATGTATCAAAGTTCGTTATATAGTAACCGAATATTATTCGATTGTAAACTAAAGAAATTATTTGTTAAGTATCACATAAATTAGTAAATGAAAAATTAAATTATAATTATAGTATAAGAAAATTCTCTCGAAATGTAAATGTTAAACAAAATTAATAGTAGTATTTTTAAACTAGGCCTGATATATAAAAATATCCTTTCGATCTGTAACATACCAATCTGTCCGATAATAGACTTACCCCTATTCTTATTATCCCATTTGTATGTAAAAATTCTTCATTTAACATAAGTAAACAGCTGGCTTGCATTTTGTATAAGATTAGATAATAAATTAGACTTGTCATCTTAATATATTCTGAGAAAAAAAAAAGTTAAATTCAAATCTCCTTTGCTATGTGGTCCTGTAACATTGAAATATGATATCTGCCCTTAATTAAATTAGAATCATCTTCAATCAATTCATAAGTATTATTGCCAAAAATACGATTAATCTTAAAAGGTCCTTGATAAGGTCTCAATAATTTCGCCATGATTTTATACTTACGATCTCACCTATTTACGATTATATACGATTTATATACGATAGTCACCTATTTGGTACGTTTTATACTTCCGTTGATCTTGCATTCTTTTATGTTCCCACTTATCCTTTCTTTTCTTCAGTCTATCTCTAACATCCTGTAAACGTTCTGATAAGTCTGAAAGTACCTTGCTATCCAATGGTCTTCCTGGTAGTTCTCCGGTAAAAACTGTTATTGGGGAGTGATTACGAACAATACTTGGCGTATTATTCATGACGAATTCAATTTGAGGTAAATATTTAGCCCACCTATTATGTTTATCTACTAACAAAATCCTTAAATACTTAAGAGTTTCACGAACATATCTCTCAGTAGGGTTACCTTGAGGGAATCTAATAGAAGTGTAATATGATTTAACATTATGGCTGTGTAGAAAATTTATATACCTATCGTTTGTAAAATACGTGGCATAGTCTGACAGTATAGCTCTAGGAATACCATATTGCATGAAATAATCCTGTAAGGCTTGTAGCACAGATTCGGTATTACAACGTTGCGTTGGAATTAATTTAACAAATTTAGAAAATATGTCACAGATTACCAGAATATTCTTATATCCTTTTGTACTTGGAATTAGGTTAGATAAGAAATCTATGGATACAAGATCGAGTCTATCATAAGAAACAATATTATGGCTAATATTTTTATGAGTGATATTCTTATCTTTCGCTAATTCGCAAACTTGACAATTTCTAACCACACTCTTGATAATGCGCTCGTCGTTAATACAGAAGAAAGCTTCACGGCAAATAAGCCAACATTTCCGTGCTCCTATATGTAAATACCTAGTGTGTAAATAATGTGCAATTATCCTTGTATGATACTCATTTAGAACATAAACTTCATTCTTGCCTATTAATTTGAGTAGATATCCGTCTTTAATTTTCATTCCCTTATAATTTCCAACTTCTTTTAATAACCCTTTGATTTCTGAAAATTCTTCAGATGATTGTACTTGACTAATCTGCTTGCGAGAGAAAATACCATGTTTCTGTAGTTCAACTAGATTGATTACAATGTTCTGCTTCTTGACATCACCATCCTTCCTTGATAAGACATCCGCAGTAATCATCTCCCTACCTGGCCTATATTTAATATCAATCTCATAAGTTTGAATTAGCAAAGTCCATCTATAAATACGGTTGTTATTGTGTTTAGTACTCATGATATTTATAAGAGCCTTGTGATCTCTCTCTAAAGTAAATCTTTTACCAATCAAATAATATTTCAACTTTGTTAGAGCAAACACAATTGCCAACATATCCTTTTCAGAAATAGTATATCTGATCTCACATGGTTTCAATGTTCTAGAAATAAAATAAATAGGTATTTCCTGATCCATTTTAATCTGAACCAATTCAGCGGCAATAGTCTGATGTGAAGCGTTTGTTCGCACTATGAAAGGTAAATTAAAGTCGGGATGATGTAACTTAAGGTTGTCCACGAAATTCTCCTTTAACTTTATAAAACACGTTTCGCACTCTGACGGCCAATTCCATTTGACTGCTTTCTTAAGTAAATTCAGCAAAGGTAAAGTTTGTTGGCTATTATTGGACACAAATTTTCTGTAATAATTAAGAATACCAAGAAATCCTCTCAATGTTCTTAAATTCTTCGGACGAGGAAAATTCCTGATCTCATCTAATAATACATTCTTTTCATTAATAATATAACCCAAATAGTTTACTTCCTCCCTGAAAAATTGACATTTACTCAAGTTTAATTTCATACCTTCCTCTTTTAAGGTATTTAAGATAATCGTCAGATGTTGAAAATGTTCCTGTATACTGTTAGAAAAAATAATAATATCATCAAAGTAATGTAAAGTAAAATCTTCGTACTTATCTAATATCTGGTGTAAAAATCGTATTAATGCGGCAGGCGAAGTTTTTAAACCAAAAGGGCAAAATCGAAATTGATAAACCACTCCATTTATAATGAAACCACAATATTTACGTGAATTCTTTTCTAAGTTGATTAGCGAAAAAGCGTTTTTCAAGTCTAATTTACTATATATTTTCTTATTACCACATTTTGTAAGAAGGACATCAATATTTTGAGGCATTTCAAACTCTGGTTTAATTCTAAGGTTCAAGGCACGTGCATCTAAGCATATTCTTAACGAATCATCTTTCTTCTTCACAATAACAATTGGATTTATAAAATATGTGTTAGATCTTTCTATTATACCAGTATCTTCTAAGCGTTTCAATTCCTTGTTTATTCTATCCTGGTAATAATAAGGAATCGGATAATTCTTACTAACTAACGGATCTTCTTTATCAATTCTGATTACATGTTCATAATTTTTAGCAAATACAATATCTTCATTTATTAACTGGAAGTTATTGTATAAAATATCAATTAATCTATGGGAAACATGATCATCTTTAATATTTTGCTTAATTATTAAGTCTTCTATTTCTTTTAAATTATTAACTGTGTTACCAACTTTCACTTCTTCTCGCACCTCCAAAACATCATCTTCTTAATAATTATTCAATCCTAAACCTGCTAACCTATTTTCCACTCCATTATAATCATCATTTATATTTATATATTCATTATTTAAACCTTCATCCATATTACCACACGTAAATCCCTTCTTCATATCCATATTAAACCTATACATAACATTATTAATCTCATCATTTAACTTTTCTTCTTTGTATTTTAAATAATCTGCTTTTTCCTCCTCAGACAACGTTTTATTTAAATTAATTGCATTATCTTTAATAAAAATTTTTCCTTCCTCGAAGTCCATTACCATACCTAAAGATTTAATATTATCGATACCAATAATAGCATCGTATTGAAGTTTCCCTATTATATAAAAGGGTATAACGTATTTATGTTTATTAATTATAATGTCCGTAGTAATTCTCTTATTAATTGTCCCTATCCGTTTCCTTTTAGCGGCGACTATATCCTTGCCTTTAATTTTGATAATTTTGTCCTTGTAGTTATTTATTAATTTAGCCTGTCCTCTTTTATCAAAGAAATTTCCGCACCTGTATCAATCAAGCAATTGTAGATACCTCCATCTATTATAATATTAATAATGGGTAAATTATACGTATCTAATAAGATACTTTCATTGTCATAAATATTAATAAATTCTTCGGGGTTTTGGTAGAAAGAAATATTGTAAAATTTGTATGGTATGTCACAGTCGAGCACATTTAATCTTTTGTCGAACTGGAACAAGGTCTGGGGTTGTTGTATAAGTCCGGATTTTCCATCGGAGTTTTATTTTTTGACAAACTCGGATTCTGGTATCCTCGGTGATAACGACCTGTGTCTACGATAATTGCTAATAATGTGTCCACGTCCTCTTGTATTAACATTATTATTATTAAACATACTGCTTCTTGTAAAATGATTGTTTCTAAGATTATGTCAGAAATTGTTGTTATTATAATTTAGTGAACGGTTAAAGTTATTATTATTATTATAAAAAGGTCTATTATTAGACGGCTGTGGTATACTGGAATTTTGTCGAAAATCATTTTTAAATGTATTTGGAAGACGTGAATTATTATTCCTGTTATTAAAATTGAAACACGCACTATTATTGTAAGGTCGAATATTGTCCACATTATGATTATTAGTTTGATTATTATAAAAGTCTGACTGGTTATAAGATCGATTTATATTAATTGGTTTATGAGTGTTAAAATTCCTATTCAGCATACCCCTAAAATTATTAGTCCCACCTAAATTCTGGTTATTCTCGGAGTAATCGTCTAGCCTCCTAAGAATGTCTATAAGAGAGTCCAAATCATTCACCCTCTGGCATATAATAGCATGCGTATCTGTGTGAATGAAATGGTTCAAAAGCTGACGCGCTATTGAAGCCTGGTCCAAGTCGGGAACATATTTACAGTTATTAAAAATCTTAGAAGCATATGCCTCTCGCGATGTCAGTCCCGTTCTATATTTTCCGGTAAGTAAACGTATCTTAGCACGGTTTTGCTGGGTTTCATCACAGAAATTCTTTTTAAAAAGGATTACAAATTTACTAAGATCAGTGCAATGCTCTTCGATACGCATAAACCAATCCAAAGCACTATTCTTCAGAGCAGCTCTCAATATAAACAACCGCTGCTTCTGATCAGGAATATCTTCTAGGTGCCTGACCATAGAGGATAAATAGGTCATCGGATGCACTACATTATAATCGCCATTAAATGAAACTAAATTCTCAACTTTCAGCTGCGATATCCCAAAAGATCGATAATTAGATAATACTGATCTTTGATTGATTGCATCCCTTATATCCCTTATTTCTGTGTCAATAATATTCTTGTTGTAACGCTGATCTTTCAACAGATCCTGTAAATTTGATTTCACCGAATTAATCTCTTTATTATATACGTCTTCGAACTCTAACGACCTTTTATTGGCAGTATTATGATTCTGCAGACACTTTTCTTGTTGGGTTACTATCTGCTCCTCCAAGTTGTCCTTATTCGCATTTAAGATCGTTATTATCTCCTCTTTCTGTGAAGACAATTTAACCTCCACGTTTGTCTGAACGCGTTCTTCAGTATCTTCCAAAAGAAGTCCCCATTGCCTATTCTGTGTATTAATTGTGTCATCTAACTTGGAATTGATATTAAGTTCCATTTTCTCATACAGATTCTTCATTTCCTCTATATGATTTTTCATGGCTTGTTGACTTTCTTCCTTGATATTCCTTATTTCTTCTTTCAAATTCTGCTGTTTAAGTTCCATGACATGTTGATTTGTTTCAAGTTTCACCATAATCGCTTCCAACATACTCTTCATCGGATCCACTGGCGTCTCTGCTAGTACAGCTTGAGTATCAGGTATAATCGATTTCTCTCCCTCCCCTTTCTCCTGACCATCATCAGTTCTATCCAAACTAGATCCTGAACGAGATCGTGTTTTCATTGTCGAAGAAATATAATTATTAATATATTAGTCGTAAATAAGTTTATTATACGAATAACGAAAAGTAATATTAAGAATATCGTACTATATTAAATGTAAATATTTATATTATAGTTAGACAATAAATTAATATAACCACGTTTTCTTTACTTATATTTTGTAGAGTAAAAACACCCCACTTACAACTCACTATTAATGTCGTTATGTCAATAATATAAGATATTATAAACCTTTATTTTATGTACTCAACACCCTCTATCTAAACGTCCGTTAAATTGCCCCACGTTGCTGGCGTCAATTTTGTAATAACGCACGAATGTCGTGGAGAATAGCCCCACGTTCGGACGTCAATTTTGTAATAACACAAGGTGCTGTAAGGAAAGCCTCACGTTCGGTGTCAATTAATAATAATACAGATGAAAAAATAAATTAGTATATAGAATATTAATTATAGAAAAATACTCTGTATTGCTAGCTCAAAAATAAATAGAAAAATTAATGAAAATAAACCAAAGACTGCTTAATCTTAGGGTCTCAAAGGCGAGTTCCGGACGTATAGATATCAGGAATTTAAGTACATAAAACAAAACAATTATGTAAATGTTTATAATAAATATATTTGAGAATTAAACTGTTTTTTTTTTTTAAAGAAAATATAGACAAGATACAATTCGGAAGAAATAGAGAATTGAGTATGTTACCTATTATATTATTATGTGTAATAGGTTGCCTAACCCAAATTATAAATGCAGGTTCTAAACAAAGCATATAAATGGTTTATCTATTGCAAATATAAATATTAATGTAATGTGGTAATTTATTTGGAATTACGTGAGTAATATTGAAAATGTCTGAAACTTGTAAGAAATGATATATCTCGAGAATAATTTCAGGTAACAGAAACTATGTAAAATACCTGTTCAATAAACATAAATAGCAACTATAATTCTGATGTACGAGTATCTTCTGGATTTTGAATTCCAAGAGGTAATCCGTCTGGTACAGATGTGCAAGATCAAAATAATCTGGTCCAACACGACTAGTAGAATATACCAAATGTAAATCGGCTTATGGTCCTGATGTACGTAGGAATCAGCAAGGTTATGTGTATTTAAAATTAACAGGAAAAGGTAAATTATCCCAAAGTATCCAATGTTGTTACTGGTAACTCCTTTAAAATCGCTGCATAAAGTTAACTAGTATTAGTGACGAAGATATTACAGTTAAATAGAATATAAGGATTCCTGGATATTTTCCTCTCGAAGAAATCCTTCCGGCTAGGTATTTATACCAATTATTTATAAATAATACACTTCCTTGTGAAGATTTCGTTTATGATAATACTTTTTAATATAAACTTGAAGAGGAATCTTTAAAATATCCCTTTATTCACCAACTTTGTGCAAAAAGGAAAAAAAAACTTCTTATTAATTATTCTGTTTTTCATTGTCATGACTCCATTAGAAATTTTTATATTCAGGAATCAGATTTTCTATGAAATTAATACAGTGACATTGAAAAGGAAAATTAAGACAAATTAGACAAATTGAAAAGCAAAATTTTTAAATATTACTTCAAAGAAAATCTTTCATAAACCAGAGATAAAAATTAACTCTGACAGATTAATCAGAATATTCATTAACATCACTCACGTAATCGCAATTACAGATTTTGAAATTGAAGTTAATCAGAGACATAATAAATAATAACGTTAATAGAAATATGATTACATATAAAATAATCAGAATTAGATTTAGAAAACCAAGATCCTCACCAGGAAAAAGAAAAATTAAATTAAAGATTTAATTTAAGATCAAGAAATAAAAATAAAATGAATACAAATTACAATCTTAATCGATATCAATATTTCTAAATCCAATTATAATTTTACATCAATAATACAAAATTTGGCTATTAAATAATATATTTAAAAAACATTAAATTGCAGATATAACATTTCTATACAAGAAAACATATAAATGAAAGAAATTAAGTGAGCATCAGATGAACCACATCAATATATACATGTGTGAGTTGTTACTTACTAGGTCCTGTTGTCCAAGTTAACCAGGTCAAAATTTTATATTATTAAAAATACCTTTGAATTTTCTATAGGTTTATATAACCCCTTAGTTACATCAGTCATCCAATACCACGAGGGCGAGTTGGCAAATAAAATCTTCAACTCTAAAATAAGAATAATAAAAGGCGTAATAGTGAAACCATTCTCAAAATAGTAAATTTATTGTACTATCAACGTAAATACATAATTATTTTTCCACATAATAACGCCGAATCCATTTCTTCATTCCGTCCATGAAAAAAATTTATTAATTAGTATTGACCCAATTGCGAACAGCAGCCCGAACTTCAGTATCTGATGAGAAATGTTTGCCTTTCAATACAATCTACAACTATGGACACAACCAGAAATATGAATATTTCAACTATTCCAAATCAGGACTGCACGGAAGGTGCCAAACAACCGTGAATTTTAACCCCGTCTCTGTCTTCATTTCTTCGTTGGAATACTTTCTGGTGTTGTGATGCAAGAGGAAAATCGTTCTTTCCGGTCTTACTCTATCGATACGATTTTTTAATTATCGTAAAGTTTCACAGAATCTTATTGAATTATTCGTTCATCTTTTCGGTAGATTATTCGGTATGAATAAAATGAATGAATGAATAAAATATTCGGTATAAATAATATGACAAAATCATCTTCTTTACGACGTGCATAATCCCGCGATTTCCTCGAATCAATGCATTTCACTTCTCTTTGATTCTTCTTATACGTCACTAATATTGGTCGACCTGATTGCTTTTCGTCAAATACCTTCATTTCGCCTTTATGACAAAATTTTGTACGTCGGACCATTGGCGAACATTCTTCACATCCATACAATCATTGCCATAAACAGCTTTCAAATATCTGTAAATATTGTTGGGTGGGCAATTACTGATCGTTGCTTGGTACGCTTCTCAGAAATAGAACTCATTATAAATGACACTGTTACTTAATAACGGTACACAAGATGGTAACACTTAACTTGATAAAACGAGATACTCGAAATTACATTTTGCAAGTTAGAATTTGTTTCTATTCCCACTACTCACATAATGGCGTTGTTGGAGACCTTATATATATATATATATATATATATATATATATATATATATATATATATATATGTATATATATAATAACTTCGTGACCTTGGTATGATATGGTAAACCTAATCAGTAGGCGATTAAAGGTCTGTATATTACTTCAAAATATATGTATTTAAAAAACTCTACATGTTTCGGCTATATACGCCTTTTTCAAGAGAATACAAAATATTTTGTATTCTCTTGAAAAAGGCGTATATAGCCGAAACATGTAGAGTTTTTTAAATACATATATTTTGAAGTAATATACAGACCTTTAATCGCCTACTGATTAGGTTTACCATATATATATATATATATATATATATATATATTTAGTGTTTATAAGAATTTTATTTTTCTTATTTATTTTATTGGCCGTGTCTTAATATTAAAAATAATAGACTTTTTATTGGTTTAGCGACCTTTTATTGAATTATGATGTTTTATTCTACGACGTTTCGACTTTTACTATTTTTCAGTCTTTTTCAAGTATCTAGAAACAAGAATTAGTACAATGAGAATATGAGAATTGTGTTTGCTTTTGTGAGATTGAATTAACAATTAATTTAACAATTAAAATTAAAATTAGATTAAAGACTGAATTACCAATTAGATTAACAATTAGAGTTTAAATTTTAAATTTAGATTAATAATGAGTAAGGACAATTAAAGTGATTACATCTGTGTAAATGAATAGAAAAATATGAATTAAGCTACAATACAGTAAGGTAAATAGAAACAAGAATTACTACACTGAAAATGTGAGAGTTGTGTTTGCTTATGTGAGACTGAATTAACAATTACATTGACAATTAGAATTAAAATTAGATTAAAGACTGAGTTACAGATTAACTTAACAATTAAAGTTAAAATTTAAAATTAGGTTAATAATGAGTAAGGATAAATTACAGTGGTTAAATCTGTATAAATGAATGAGATGTTAAACTTTTGATGTTAAACTACATTACATGAAACAATTAATGACAAAACTCACCGTTTCTTTTGGTTTTCAAAATCACGCATTCTGTGTAACATGTGTGTCGGGTACCCGAGACCTTTTTTTTGTAACGAACCGATCGCACTGGTTGGAATATTGTAAGTGTTTGTGGCTTTGTTGAGAGAGGTTAATTTTTGTTCTGTTTTTGGAATTTAGCAAATTGATCAGGACCGTGTACAAATGGGAACTGATAAAAAGTTTTTTTGTTTTTTTGGTTTGTGTTTGTGTGTGCGGGGGGGGGGGGTTGATTTTATCTATTGTTTAATCAGTGGGTAATAGAGTTTAGACAGTCCATCAATTTCGTTCCTGTCGTTTATTGTTCTGCTGTTTTTGAAAATGTGGATCATTTCTAAGACCTCCCTAGCTTTTGTATTCTTTTTCTGTGTTATTACTTTGGTGTTATCAAAATCAAAATTATGTTTTAGTGTCAATTGGTGTTTTTTTAAAGCAGTTTGATTTTTTGCGTATTTGTGACCTTTCAATCTTTCTTGTAGTAACTGTTTTGTTTGGCCTATGTATACTTTGTCACAGTCTTTGCAGGGTATGTTGTATATTGTGTGTGATTGTTTTAGTGTAGGTGTTGAGTCTTTTAGTTTGATGTGTAGGAATTTTAGGTTTTTACCGCTTTGGTGTGCTATTTTATAGTTAAATGGTTTAAATATATTGTCTAGTTTTTCGGATAATCCCGTTATATAGGGTGTGGGGATATATGTTAATTCATTGTTTTTTATGGTTTTGTTGTGGTCGTTTGTTGTGTTATAAATTTTATTAAGTCTTAGTTTTATAATTTTTTGTATAAATTGTGGTGGATAATTGTTTTCTGTTAGTATTGTTTTTACTTTATTTAGTACTGTTGGTCTGAAAATTGGATTAGTGAGATTTAAGGCTCTGTCTACTAACGCTGTTACTACATTTTTTTTGTGGGCTAGGGGTTGGTTTGAAAAAAAGTTTACATATCTGCCGGATGTGGTTGGTTTGGTGTACCATTTTGTTTGTATTTTGTTTTTTTTTTTTAACACTGATAAAAACAAAAAACAAAATACAAACAAAATGGTACACCAAACCAACCACATCCGGCAGATATGTAAACTTTTTTTCAAACCAACCCCTAGCCCACAAAAAAAATGTAGTAACAGCGTTAGTAGACAGAGCCTTAAATCTCATTAATCCAATTTTCAGACCAACAGTACTAAATAAAGTAAAAACAATACTAACAGAAAACAATTATCCACCACAATTTATACAAAAAATTATAAAACTAAGACTTAATAAAATTTATAACACAACAAACGACCACAACAAAACCATAAAAAACAATGAATTAACATATATCCCCACACCCTATATAACGGGATTATCCGAAAAACTAGACAATATATTTAAACCATTTAACTATAAAATAGCACACCAAAGCGGTAAAAACCTAAAATTCCTACACACCAAACTAAAAGACTCAACACCTACACTAAAACAATCACACACAATATACAACATACCCTGCAAAGACTGTGACAAAGTATACATAGGCCAAACAAAACAGTTACTACAAGAAAGATTGAAAGGTCACAAATACGCAAAAAATCAAACTGCTTTAAAAAAACACCAATTGACACTAAAACATAATTTTGATTTTGATAACACCAAAGTAATAACACAGAAAAAGAATACAAAAGCTAGGGAGGTCTTAGAAATGATCCACATTTTCAAAAACAGCAGAACAATAAACGACAGGAACGAAATTGATGGACTGTCTAAACTCTATTACCCACTGATTAAACAATAGATAAAATCAACCCCCCCCCGCACACACAAACACAAACCAAAAAAACAAAAAAACTTTTTATCAGTTCCCATTTGTAAATACTTTTACTACATACCCCTAAACACGGTCCTGATCAATTTGCTAAATTCCAAAAGCAGAACAAAAATTAACCTCTCTCAACAAAGCCACAAACACTTACAATATTCCAACCAGTGCGATCGGTTCGTTACAAAAAAAAGGTCTCGGGTACCCGACACACATGTTACACAGAATGCGTGATTTTGAAAACCAAAAGAAACGGTGAGTTTTGTCATTAATTGTTTCATGTAATGTAGTTTAACATCAAAAGTTTAACATCTCATTCATTTATACAGATTTAACCACTGTAATTTATCCTTACTCATTATTAACCTAATTTTAAATTTTAGCTTTAATTGTTAAGTTAATCTGTAATTCAGTCTTTAATCTAATTTTAATTCTAATTGTCAATGTAATTGTTAATTCAGTCTCACATAAGCAAACACAACTCTCACATTTTCAGTGTAGTAATTCTTGTTTCTATTTACCTTACTGTATTGTAGCTTAATTCATATTTTTCTATTCATTTACACAGATGTAATCACTTTAATTGTCCTTACTCATTATTAATCTAAATTTAAAATTTAAACTCTAATTGTTAATCTAATTGGTAATTCAGTCTTTAATCTAATTTTAATTTTAATTGTTAAATTAATTGTTAATTCAATCTCACAAAAGCAAACACAATTCTCATATTCTCATTGTACTAATTCTTGTTTCTAGATACTTGAAAAAGACTGAAAAATAGTAAAAGTCGAAACGTCGTAGAATAAAACATCATAATTCAATAAAAGGTCGCTAAACCAATAAAAAGTCTATTATTTTTAATATATATATATATATATATAAGGTAAACTTAATAAGTCGGCGATTAAAGGTCTGGTTCATTACTTCAAAGTATATATATTTAAAACAACTCTACATGTTTCGGCAATGATGCCTTTGTCAAGGGAATAAAAAATATTTTTTATTCCCTTGAAAACATGTAGGGTTGTTTTAAATATATATACTTTGAAGTAATGAACCAGACCTTTAATCGCCGACTTATTAAGTATATATATATATATATATATATATATATATATATATATATATATATATATATATATATATATATATAATATAAATACAATTTATATTTTTTATTCCCTTGACAAAGGCATCATTGCCGAAACATGTAGGGTTGTTTTAAATGTATATACTTTGAAGTAATGAACAAGACCTTTAATCGCCGACTTATTAAGTTTACCTTATCATACCAAGGTCACGAAAATATTATATTTATATACATATATATATATATATATATATATATATATATATATATATACATATGCATACCATACCAATCCGCCCTCCTACTACAGAAATTGATCTCCATATGCTGCTACGCATATTAACAAGCCTAAATGCGCACAGAACAGCATTTTAAATTTCGTTCTATCCAAATTAACTATTAATCAAAACGATTATACTATACTATACTACCATATTGTGATGACTCATCCAACAATACGTCACGTATAATACCTCTCGCGCGTTCTCTGCAGATCTAGAAAACAGAAAGACCCAGACTAAGAAAAATCGAGAGGGTCGGCGGCACATATAAGCCGTCGAAGAAGGGATTTGGATACCATTCGATTCCGAATTATCGCAGAGCGTACTTACATAAATATAATTACATAAATGTGCTTATTGTTACTAATTAATTCAATATTAGTTAATATTGTTATTCGTTTTATTATTAATATAATGTGTATCTAAAGTTACCGTTAGTTTTATTAAGAACCCGAAAAGACAAACTTTACAGTGGTGTGGGTGTGTGGTTTTATAAATAATGAACTAAGTAGACAATTAAGTGTTAATTAAGATTCGTTTAAGTAAATATACAGTGCGAAAAGACGTTATTTTTAAATATCGTGATGGCTAATAGAATGAAACTGACGGAATTAAAAGTGAGTGATTTGAAAAGAGAATTAGAGGAGAGGGACAAGGATGCAACTGGCAAAAAGGCAATCCTCCAGCAACGAATTCGAGATGCGTTAGCCAAAGAAGGCGAGGATACAGATAATTATGTCTTTCAAGTTCCAGGCGGAGATGCTGACATGAATTCGCTGTGGATGAAAATGGAACAACGAATAATGGACTCACAAACTAAAATGGAACAGAATAATCTGGACTCTGTAAAAATCATAGAAAAGCGTCTAATAGTTTCACAAACTAAAATGGAGCAGAAGAATCTGGACAGTGTGAAAAGTTTGTAACAACGATTAATAGACAATTCGCAAACTTTGGAACAGCGTCTAATAGATTCATTCACAAGAACAGATCGAGGAAAGAAACCTAGAAACTTCTAGAATCTTCGGGAAAAATCTAGAAAAGAAATTACTGGAAAATTCTATAACTTTCAAGAAAAGTCTGGAACAAATGGAGCAAACTTTGGAAATGATGGAAAAGAAGAATTCTGAAAATTCGAGAGCTTTGGAGAAAGTTCTAGAACAGCGACTAGCGGAAAACTCAGAAGCGTTAAAGGACGAGGTTTTCATAGCTGTAGAGGAGAAAATTGGAGAACATTCTAGACTTTTAGAGGCAATAATGACTCTGATGAAATTACCCGTTACCATGAGTCATTCTGATCCCAAGCAGGTCAACGAAGAAGATATACCACGGCCCATCGAAATAAAAGAAGACCTTGTGGCTATTTCAAAGACCAGAATCAAGCCACCAACCTTTGATGGAAAGACGTCATGGGCGACTTACCTGACGCAATTCGAAGCAGCCGCAGAAGCAAACGAATGGTCTTGTGCCGAGAAGGCTACTGCTTTAATCATAGCATTGAGGGGTGATGCTAGTGATATTTTGCAGACATTGCCTTCCGAGGAACGTAAAGATTGTTCCCAACTCATTAAGCGGTTGGAGATGAGATATGGCCATGCACATTTGGAGCAAGTATACCATATCCAACTAAAGAATCGATTACAGAAGAAAGGCGAGAATCTTCAAGAATTTGAGGCAGATGTTGCTCGTCCGGTACGACTTACATATCCGATGCCGCCAGATAATTTCATGGAACACCTAGCTGTCCAAACGTTCATAGACGGTCTACGGGATATTGATACGCAGCAAGCATTAAGGTTGGCACGACCGAAAACCTTGATCGATGCTTTGGCGCATGCACTTGAGTTTGACACTGCAAAACAAGCCTCTCGGAACCATGCTCTTGTCTGCACTGTTGACAAACAGTAAAATGAGGAGTTCATGGAGCAGGTGGTTAGAAGAGTTCTAAACCAAATCAAACCAAATAAAAGACTACTGCGATGCTGGAATTGTGGAGAGATTGGTCATATTCGAAGTAAATGTGGTAAGGTGGCCAAGAAAGCATCGTCTGAGCAGCAGGAAAACTAAAGTGGGTCGATGAGCGGGGGCAATCATCGATCCAGCATCAGGAAGCCCCTAGGACGCTTGGACAAGTCGCATCCTTGCAACATCAAACCAATATGTGTATGTGGACGCTATTATGGAACGAAGGACCTATGCTTGCTTGCTAGATACTGGATCAACGAAAACCATCGTGCGGCCAGATTTGATTTCCAGGAATAAAGAATTACTTTCTAGCAAATGGAGACTTAAGACAGCTACTGGAGAAGCAGCTTCTATGGCAGGTGAAGTAGATGTCAATTTTATCATAGGACTAACATCAATCCAACATAGTGTTCTCGTAGCCGACATAGGAGAACAAATTATCTTGGGGTTAGACATCATGAACACCTACGGCTTCCAGTGAAACATGAAAGAAGGCACTTTAAAAATAAATAATGAGGAATTGTTTCTTCATGGAAAAAATTGTGGAAGTGTACGAGTAATTACAGCATAGAATGTTGTTCTGGAAGCAAGAAGTGAGACATTTTTGACGGCGTGTATGGAAGGTGATTATTTGAACGGAAATGTTACAATGTTGAAACCAAAGGCTGATGATGACGAGGTGGGACGAGGAATAGTAGTTGCCAAAATGCTGGTTAAGACTCAGAAGACTTGTACCGATAAGGGTAATGAATGTGAACCATTACCCTGTTTCATTGAATTCACGATTCCATATGTTCCAGAATTATCAGAAAAATTTAAATAAACTTTAAAAAAATATGATATAGCTACAAGATATAAACTTAGTAATACTAATAAACATCTATTTTCAAAATTAAAACCTAAAATATAAAAAAATCGAGAAACACATTATCATCTATAAAATACCATGTCGCGAGTTCGATAGTTACTACATAGGCCAAACTAATAAATATTTATACAAAAGAATACAAGCTCACAAATACTCTAAGACGGACAAAACTGCTTTATTTACACACAAACTACACCGCGATCACCATTTCAATTTTGAAAACACCGATAATTGATAAAGAACAACACACAATGAAAAGGGAAATTAAGGAAATGATTAGTATTAAACAGGAAAAAAAATCAATTAACCACAGATGTGATATAAAAAATTTGAGCAGTATATACTACAACCTAATTATGTAACGAACTGCAATTTACCTTCATAATATATGTTGCTGTTATATAAATATGTATCTTATCTATTATTTAAATATCTGTACATTTCCTTATCATGCTAACAGTTCCGTGTTTGGATCCCTGACTGGCTGTCCGAGTAGGTTTTTGTGGTTTTCCTTCTCGTTTAAGGCGAATGCCGACAGCTTAACATCTTAAGTCGATCCACGGGCGCATACATAATAATAACTCATGCCTTGGCATTTCCCGTTCTTGTTGTCTAACTATTTTTTCAAAACTAAGGCATAATTTATTATTATTAAACTGGATGTATCTTTGAAGAATTTTATCCATGACAACTACAAATGTGTAAATATCACATTAATATACTGTCATTTATATTTTAAATTCTTTGAGAAAGGCATCACTTGCCGAAACATGTAAGATTGTTTTAAATATATGCATTTTTAAGTAAAACAGACCTTAAATCGCCAAATAATTAAATCTACTTTTGATATAGCAGCGTCCCACAACTTCGCCCGACCAT
Organism: Melolontha melolontha; assembly: GCA_935421215.2. Taxonomy (NCBI): domain Eukaryota; kingdom Metazoa; phylum Arthropoda; class Insecta; order Coleoptera; family Scarabaeidae; genus Melolontha; species Melolontha melolontha. The sequence continues at coordinate 626,118 of CAKXYW020000036.1, read as the reverse complement.
GCCACATACAGAGAATTACATCAAAAAAGGTTAGTAATATTATCTTAGGTAGCAAATCTGCAGCTATGACTACGACGGGAACAGGAATAGTTAGCGTCAAACTCGGTGACGATGAGATCGACATAAATTTTCTTATTGCTCCTGATTTACGAGAAGAATTAGTTCTAGGATTCCCGTGGCTCAACAGTTAAGCGGCAGTCATCGACCTTCAATGCCGATGTGTACATATCGGAAACACAACACGACGTACTATCCACTTCGCTCGAACATTCACGACGACGCCAGAATTACCATTCGATGTTGATATAACTACCCTATTGGATACCGTCCAATTGGATCAACGAGAATCTTTCACACAAACTATTAAGGATTTCAGAAAATTACTTACAACAGGTAACGAACTTAATAGAACAACGGCGACCAGACATACGATACGATTGAAAGATACAAAGCCTGTGCGAGTTCTCGCCGATCGTTATTCGCCTGAAAAGAAACGAATCATCGCTTACCAAGTGGAAGAAATGTTAGCAGTAGGTTCGATTACCCGACATGGGGACCGCCATCTCCACCGCTAATGAGCTAATTAGTGGATTTATTTAGTTAAAGGATTAATTCGCGGGATTCGCGGTTGTATTCGCGGGATTCGCAGTTTTATTCGCGGATTTTTTCGCGATATTCGCGGTTCCATTCGTGGATTTCGCGGGGTATTCGCGGTTTTATTCGCGGATTTTAGAGGATCCGCGGTTTTTTTGGCGGTATTCGCTGTTCTATTCGTGGATTTCGCGGTTTTATTCGCGGATTTTAGCGGATTCGCGGTTTTTCTTCGCGGTATTCGAGGTTCTATTCGCGGATTTCGCGGTTCAAGTCGCGGTATTCGCGGTTTTATAGGCGGATTTGGCGGTTTAAATCGCAGAATTAGTTCAATTAAATGCAAATTCGCGGTTCCTAGCGTCAATTTCAGTTTCTAACCAATGACTACCGTACTAGTAGTTCAGCGATATCTAGAATTATATATATATAAATATATATATATAAATATATATATATAAATATATATATATTGTTATACTACGATGCCTCTCCTTTGAGCTGGCAAATGTAATATTACGATGTATGGGCTATATATATAAATAAATGAATGTTATAAATGCCTCAAAACGTTGGGCTCCAAATGTTACGTTACTGTGAATGGATATATATAAAAAAAATGTAAAATGCGAATAATTGCTTTAATATAATATGGATATTGATATTGACATACGAATTATATTTCCCCAAAAGTTGGGATGACATAAGTTATGTTTCTATGAACGTAGATTGTATATAAAAATTCATTCAAATCGGGCTTATTCAATACTTATCTGTTTTTTATCGGCTAGCTTATTTCTCTCTCAGGGTTAAGGTAGGTTCACTTCTCTCCCCTTTGAATTTATTTACGTAGCTTATTTAATTGGAAATGGAACAATATCTCAAGTACTTTACAAAAAAAAACCAAAGTAAAATATTGACAATTAACTTTATTAATAAGAAAACATCTTGAAAAATTTGAGAATTTAAATAAACAGTTTCGTGACACACATATAACATAAGGGAGACACACTTAACAGTTGGTATTCTTACAGTACGAATGCAATATGGTGTAAGACAAGTGCAAATAATTGTTGCTTTATTTAAAATATTTTATATAAGTGAAATCGAATCAAGTTTAATATTGAAAGTAGTGGATACTAATATTTAAATAAGTTTTGAAAATGAATTACAATGTTTAATATCAGTGAAAATAATGCGACTAATTATGTATAGAATAAACAAAAAAAGTTCTAGAAGTGTTCATGAGCAAGTAAAAATGGCGCGTATAATATTTGTAAAAATAGCAAAAAAAACCTGAATCTTCGGTTATAACCTCTGTTGATTCCTGCGCCTGTGTTCTGGAGAAGTCTTCACAGCGGGAAACTGGAGAATATTTCTGCTACTGTCCCTCGGGATGCTGTGAACTGTTCCAATTCTGCAAGTACGACGGCGGCTTGAGCGGATGGCCGATCTCGAGCGTTCAAAGATGGTGTTCGATGTACGGTGAAATTTTAGGCGGGTAGTTTTGGTATCGAAAACTTTAAAAATTCTTAACTCTTGAACTGTTTGGTCGGAAGATGTTAAATTTGGTCTACAGGTAGTTCGTAGGTAGGTGTAACGTTTGGTAGACTTCAAAATCTCGAGCACTTAATATTTTCGCCAAATTATTTTAATTAAGTCGGAGCACAAAAAACGTGACCTCTCGTTGCAACTACTAATTACCGACGCCAATCTTTTCATTTGTTTTTAATTGCATAACTTGCCGCAAATCGCTCCATTCTTTACTTGCATTATCTTTTTGAATATTATTAAATTAGACATTTTTACAGTGTAAAACAGTTAAAAAAATTACATTTTGATTTATAAAATAACTTTAGTTAGGTAACATATGTTGATGTGTTTACAATCACTCTGTCAACATCTGTTTCTTTGCGGGTTATTGCACCGTTAAAATTGTGGGCGGGGCTTAATTGTTCAAATACATTTAAATATAAATACGTTAAATTTGTTTGAATAAAATCGCGTTAAATATTAATTTGAAATAAAAATGAATATAAACATCACCATAAAAAAAATAGAAAAATAAGTTAATTATTTCAAGGCAAATTTGTCGTCATAATAAAGTATTTATACTTTGAATCAATCTTTCCCCTTCTTGGTATTAAATTACATAGTAAATATAAACATTACAGTTACATGTATTTTTTGTATTTCTTTCAGAGAAAAAGCCCTTCTTGCAATGCAATATATATATATGAACTTCATGTGTATGAGAATCAATAATTATTAAATCTCATTTTACATGCGATTATCGCTATAATTTGTTACATTTAATTCTACAATTCGGCAAATCACTTTTGCCCTAGATTGTAGACGCAACAAGCCGCGAGACCAACTGTACAAGTTGTCAGTACAAATGAAAAATTTTGTGAAAAACTTATCTGCGCGGAATGTGCATATATCGATATTTCACTGTTTTTTTACAGATCATCAGTGCACCTTACCGAAGACAGACATGATATTCACTTCTATACTACGTGTATATATACGAACTGTAATGAACTTCATGTGTATGAGAATCAATAATTATTAAATCTCATTTTACATGCGATTGTCGCTATAATTTGTTACATTTAATTCTACAATTCGGCAAATCACTTTTGCCCTAGATTGTAGACGCAACAAGCCGCGAGACCAACTGTACAAGTTGTCAGTACAAATGAAAAATTTTGTGAAAAACTTATCTGCGCGGAATGTGCATATATCGATATTTCACTGTTTTTTACAGATCATCAGTGCACCTTACCGAAGACAGACATGATATTCACTTCTATACTACGTGTATATATACGAACTGTAATGAACTTCATGTGTATGAGAATCAATAATTATTAAATCTCATTTTACATGCGATTGTCGCTATAATTAGTTACATTTATTCTACAATTCCGCAAATCACTTTTGCCCTAGATTGTAGACGCAACAAGCCGCGAGACCAACTGTACAAGTTGTCAGTACAAATGCAAAATTTTGTGAAAAACTTATCTGCGCGGAATGTGCATATATCGATATTTCACTGTTTCTTACAGATCATCAGTGCACCTTACCGAAGACAGACATGATATTCACTTCTATACTACGTGTATATATACGAACTGTAATGAACTTCATGTGTATGAGAATCAATAATTATTAAATCTCATTTTACATGCGATTGTCGCTATAATTTGTTACATTAATTCTACAATTCGGCAAATCACTTTTGCCCTAGATTGTAGACGCAACAAGCCGCGAGACCAACTGTACAAGTTGTCAGTACAAATGAAAAATTTTGTGAAAAACTTATCTGCGCGGAATGTGCATATATCGATATTTCACTGTTTTTTACAGATCATCAGTGCACCTTACCGAAGACAGACATGATATTCACTTCTATACTACGTGTATATATACGAACTGTAATGAACTTCATGTGTATGAGAATCAATAATTATTAAATCTCATTTTACATGCGATTGTCGCTATAATTTGTTACATTTTATTCTACAATTCGGCAAATCACTTTTGCCCTAGATTGTAGACGCAACAAGCCGCGAGACCAACTGTACAAGTTGTCAGTACAAATGCAAAATTTTGTGAAAAACTTATCTGCGCGGAATGTGCATATATCGATATTTCACTGTTTTTTACAGATCATCAGTGCACCTTACGGAAGACAGACATGATATTCACTTCTATACTACGTGTATATATACGAACTGTAATGAACTTCATGTGTATGAGAATCAATAATTATTAAATCTCATTTTACATGCGATTGTCGCTATAATTTGTTACATTTAATTCTACAATTCGGCAAATCACTTTTGCCCTAGATTGTAGACGCAACAAGCCGCGAGACCAACTGTACAAGTTGTCAGTACAAATGAAACATTTTGTGAAAAACTTATCTGCGCGGAATGTGCATATATCGATATTTCACTGTTTTTTACAGATCATCAGTGCACCTTACCGAAGACAGACATGATATTCACTTCTATACTACGTGTATATATACGAACTGTAATGAACTTCATGTGTATGAGAATCAATAATTATTAAATCTCATTTTACATGCGATTGTCGGTATAATTTGTTACATTTAATTCTACAATTCGGCAAATCACTTTTGCCCTAGATTGTAGACGCAACAAGCCGCGAGACCAACTGTACAAGTTGTCAGTACAAATGAAAAATTTTGTGAAAAACTTATCTGCGCGGAATGTGCATATATCGATATTTCACTGTTTTTTACAGATCATCAGTGCACCTTACCGAAGACAGACATGATATTCACTTCTATACTACGTGTATATATACGAACTGTAATGAACTTCATGTGTATGAGAATCAATAATTATTAAATCTCATTTTACATGCGATTGTCGCTATAATTTGTTACATTTAATTCTACAATTCGGCAAATCACTTTTGCCCTAGATTGTAGACGCAACAAGCCGCGAGACCAACTGTACAAGTTGTCAGTACAAATGAAAAATTTTGTGAAAAACTTATCTGCGCGGAATGTGCATATATCGATATTTCACTGTTTTTTACAGATCATCAGTGCACCTTACCGAAGACAGACATGATATTCACTTCTATACTATGTGTATATATACGAACTATAATGAACTTCATGTGTATGAGAATCAATAATTATTAAATCTCATTTTACATGCGATTGTCGCTATAATTAGTTACATTTATTCTACAATTCCGCAAATCACTTTTGCCCTAGATTGTAGACGCAACAAGCCGCGAGACCAACTGTGCAAGTTGTCAGTACAAATGAAAAATTTTGTGAAAAACTTATCTGCGCGGAATGTGCATATATCGATATTTCACTGTTTTTTACAGATCATCAGTGCACCTTACCGAAGACAGACATGATATTCACTTCTATACTACGTGTATATATACGAACTGTAATGAACTTCATGTGTATGAGAATCAATAATTATTAAATCTCATTTTACATGCGATTGTCGCTATAATTTGTTACATTAATTCTACAATTCGGCAAATCACTTTTGCCCTAGATTGTAGACGCAACAAGCCGCGAGACCAACTGTACAAGTTGTCAGTACAAATGAAAAATTTTGTGAAAAACTTATCTGCGCGGAATGTGCATATATCGATATTTCACTGTTTTTTACAAATCATCAGTGCACCTTACCGAAGACAGACATGATATTCACTTCTATACTACGTGTATATATACGAACTGTAATGAACTTCATGTGTATGAGAATCAATAATTATTAAATCTCATTTTACATGCGATTGTCGCTATAATTTGTTACATTTAATTCTACAATTCGGCAAATCACTTTTGCCCTAGATTGTAGACGCAACAAGCCGCGAGACCAACTGTACAAGTTGTCAGTACAAATGAAAAATTTTGTGAAAAACTTATCTGCGCGGAATGTGCATATATCGATATTTCACTGTTTTTTACAGATCATCAGTGCACCTTACCGAAGACAGACATGATATTCACTTCTATACTACGTGTACATATACGAACTGTAATGAACTTCATGTGTATGAGAATCAATAATTATTAAATCTCATTTTACATGCGATTGTCGCTATAATTTGTTACATTTAATTCTACAATTCGGCAAATCACTTTTGCTCTAGATTGTAGACGCAACAAGCCGCGAGACCAACTGTACAAGTTGTCAGTACAAATGAAAAATTTTGTGAAAAACTTATCTGCGCGGAATGTGCATATATTGATATTTCACTGTTTTTTACAGATCATCAGTGCACCTTACCGAAGACAGACATGATATTCACTTGTATACTACGTGTATATATACGAACTGTAATGAACTTCATGTGTATGAGAATCAATAATTATTAAATCTCATTTTACATGCGATTGTCGCTATAATTTGTTACATTTAATTCTACAATTCCGCAAATCACTTTTGCCCTAGATTGTAGACGCAACAAGCCGCGAGACCAACTGTACAAGTTGTCAGTACAAATGAAAAATTTTGTGAAAAACTTATCTGCGCGGAATGTGCATATATCGATATTTCACTGTTTTTTACAGATCATCAGTGCACCTTACCGAAGACAGACATGATATTCACTTCTATACTACGTGTATATATACGAACTGTAATGAACTTCATGTGTATGAGAATCAATAATTATTAAATCTCATTTTACATGCGATTGTCGCTATAATTTGTTACATTTAATTCTACAATTCGCCAAATCACTTTTGCCCTAGATTGTAGACGCAACAAGCCGCGAGACCAACTGTACAAGTTGTCAGTACAAATGAAAAATAAGATAAGTTTTTCACAAAATTTTTCATTTGTACTGACAACTTGTACAGTTGGTCTCGCGGCTTGTTGCGTCTACAATCTAGGGCAAAAGTGATTTGCCGAATTGTAGAATTAAATGTAACAAATTATAGCGACAATCGCATGTAAAATGAGATTTAATAATTATTGATTCTCATACACATGAAGTTCATTACAGTTCGTATATATACACGTAGTATAGAAGTGAATATCATGTCTGTCTTCGGTAAGGTGCACTGATGATCTGTAAAAAACAGTGAAATATCGATATATGCACATTCCGCGCAGATAAGTTTTTCACAAAATTTTTCATTTGTACTGACAACTTGTACAGTTGGTCTCGCGGCTTGTTGCGTCTACAATCTAGGGCAAAAGTGATTTGCCGAATTGTAGAATTAAATGTAACAAATTATAGCGACAATCGCATGTAAAATGAGATTTAATAATTATTGATTCTCATACACATGAAGTTCATTACAGTTCGTATATATACACGTAGTATAGAAGTGAATATCATGTCTGTCTTCGGTAAGGTGCACTGATGATCTGTAAAAAACAGTGAAATATCGATATATACACATTCCGCGCAGATAAGTTTTTCACAAAAATTTTTCATTTGTACTGACAACTTGTACAGTTGGTCTCGCGGCTTGTTGCGTCTACAATCTAGGGCAAAAGTGATTTGCCGAATTGTAGAATTAAATGTAACAAATTATAGCGACAATCGCATGTAAAATGAGATTTAATAATTATTGATTCTCATACACATGAAGTTCATTACAGTTCGTATATATACACGTAGTATAGAAGTGAATATCATGTCTGTCTTCGGTAAGGTGCACTGATGATCTGTAAAAAACAGTGAAATATCGATATATGCACATTCCGCGCAGATAAGCTTTTCACAAAATTTTTCATTTGTACTGACAACTTGTACAGTTGGTCTCGCGGCTTGTTGCGTCTACAATCTAGGGCAAAAGTGATTTGCCGAATTGTAGAATTAAATGTAACAAATTATAGCGACAATCGCATGTAAAATGAGATTTAATAATTATTGATTCTCATACACATGAAGTTCATTACAGTTCGTATATATACACGTAGTATAGAAGTGAATATCATGTCTGTCTTCGGTAAGGTGCACTGATGATCTGTAAAAAACAGTGAAATATCGATATATGCACATTCCGCGCAGATAAGTTTTTCACAAAATTTTTCATTTGTACTGACAACTTGTACAGTTGGTCTCGCGGCTTGTTGCGTCTACAATCTAGGGCAAAAGTGATTTGCCGAATTGTAGAATTAAATGTAACAAATTATAGCGACAATCGCATGTAAAATGAGATTTAATAATTATTGATTCTCATACACATGAAGTTCATTACAGTTCGTATATATACACGTAGTATAGAAGTGAATATCATGTCTGTCTTCGGTAAGGTGCACTGATGATCTGTAAAATACAGTGAAATATCGATATATGCACATTCCGCGCAGATAAGTTTTTCACAAAATTTTTCATTTGTACTGACAACTTGTACAGTTGGTCTCGCGGCTTGTTGCGTCTACAATCTAGGGCAAAAGTGATTTGCCGAATTGTAGAATTAAATGTAACAAATTATAGCGACAATCGCATGCAAAATGAGATTTAATAATTATTGATTCTCATACACATGAAGTTCATTACAGTTCGTATATATACACGTAGTATAGACGTGAATATCATGTCTGTCTTCGGTAAGGTGCACTGATGATCTGTAAAAAACAGTGAAATATCGATATATGCACATTCCGCGCAGATAAGTTTTTCACAAAATTTTTCATATATATATATATATACTCGAATTATTTTAATTTTTTTTTTTTTCTAATGCCGGTGCCTGGAATCGAACCCGAGCCTTCTGGGTGATAGTCAGGCATCCTAGCCACTAGACCACACCGGAGATATGAATAGTATATTGTAAAACGCATATGTAGTCTATATTTCGAATTATTTTAATTTTTTTTTTTAAATGCCGGTGCCGGGAATCGAGCCCGAGCCTTCTGGGTGAGAGTCAGGCATCCTAGCCACTAGACCATACCGGAGATATGAATAGTATATTGTAAAACGAATATGTTGTCTATTACAAAATCTAGAAACTCAACGTGAAATAATTTAGCGGTATTATTCTTTAAATTCGCGTTTAATTTACATATAATTAGGATGAATTATCCCGTTTAATACTCAATATATTTGAACGATAAAACCACGTTCGATGTCGAAAGCGGTCGAGCGGACACTAAAGTTATATTAGATTTACTATCATACGAAATACATCGGGGTAAATATATCGAAACAGGTCTATACATGTCTCAGCAGATATCGACCGTAGTTTTGTGTAACACGACATACTTTAAAATAAAACATCATTCCACATAGAAATAGAATTTTATTTAGACAACATATATTTTTTACATACATCGATATGTTTATTAATCTCTCAATTTCATTACTTATAAATGAACATGTGAAGTACTATAATGTCAATACAATATTTATAACACATACAGAGCATTTAAGGATTACAATGCAAGTAAATATATCAAAACAGGTCTATACACATCTCAACAGATATCGACTCGTAGTTTTGCGTGTAACATGATCTAATCATTATTCCACATAGAAATATTATTTTTAGAGTTCTGCACATTACAGGAGATCAATAGGGAAGGGATAATATTTTTTTGTTTTACATAGATATTCTTATTAATCTTTCGATTTCATAACTTCGAAATCGAAATGTAGAGTATTATAATGCAAATGCAATATTTTTAACATATACATAGCATTTAAGGATGTGTCATGACAAGACAATAACGTTCTAATATTCTGTCATAAGTCACCTTCCATCTGAGAGCATGTCTGAAGTGTTGTATTATAGAAGCGCACAAAGTCGGTACTGTTGAACACGGACAGCTTTTGGTTAATTAGCTGTATCAGATGAAACATATTGTTGTAGGTGTTTTCAGAGAAAACGATTGTCCGATTTCGGCTTTTAAGTCGTACAATTTTTATATGTTTATACGCACTAGCTTGAATATGATGTTCAGGACTGCAGCCTTCGGTTTTACAAAATTCTTCCCACTCATCTACAGTAAAGAAAATGAGTGTATTAGATGATCGAACTTGAATGAGGGGCACTAAACCAGCTGCCGGGCTCAGACCTATCGTAATACATTTAGTGCCTGCCTTATTGAGTAGATATGTCGATTGCCCAATTAGCTGCTTTTCACGAAAGATCGCATCTTCCTTCATTTTAAGAGAGGCGGTGATGAATTGATTGTAATTATTGGTATTGTCAACTGAAACGAAACACAAAAATATTAAAAATGGACTAGTAAATATAAAATATAAGTACCATATTCCATTGCGATAACGCAGCTTAACAGCACTAATAAAAACTTAAAACTGAATCGTTCTGCGGTATATGCTTACCTAATACCTTCGACCTGGTTAGGTGGGGTGCGGAAAGGCATTCTCAGCGCAGGTCCATAGATGTAAGGTAGAGGTGTTAGTTTCTACTTAAAAGTAATAATGTTCCATCGAATCATAATTGCAATATAAAATATAATTGAATTGTCTCTTAAGGCGTTATCTCGCCATCGATGCTACGATGGCCCCAAGCTAGAGTGTGTATACCATCAACATCAATCCACCGCTTATCATCGAAAGGAGATAGAGCTAATTTATTTTGCGTGATCGAAGAAATCTCATGCAGTCGCGATTTGAATAAATTTTGAGATTTAAATAGCAGCTTTAGATCGAATAGACACCTTTTATAATCCTCTAAAACGATTTCATTCCTAACAATATTTTTTTTATACCTTTAGATTTTTTTACTTGTTTACCTTCAACATCAAGTGCGTAAACTTTCGAGCGCAAGCCGACAAATTCGCTCATTAACCTACCCGCGTTCTCATCTTTAAATAGTCCGACTATAGCCTTATTTTGGAGAGGGATTTTGAAAACATTATTGATCGGAAAGTTGGATGTATCAAATTTAGAAATATTATTTTTAATGTCAGATTAAATATCATCTACTTTAATTTGTAAAATAAAACTATCGGTATCCATATAACATAGATTTACGTTTTCTTCATATGTACGTTTCAAATGCTCATAATAGAAATAATACATATGAAGTTTAGATAGCTCCAACACGGAGAAGCCGATATAAATAGGTTTATCGTAAATAACTCGCAATTTTTCCATTTGTATCGCTACAAAAGTTTCTGAAAATATCTTAATATTTTTAAAATTCAATTTAAAAATTAAACTAGAGGCCCCTCGCCTTTTACCAATATCTTCCCAATGAGATATTAATTTTACATCTACACGCTTGTCAACATTTTCCATCATTTTACCGAAAACGGAGTTATTCATGAGTTTATAAAAATCCCTTTCAAAATCATTTCGAGCTGTCTTCCGTTAACCTGTATTTAGATCGATATATGTTTGAAGCCAATTAGATTGCTTAAATTCCAAAACGCGAGTAATTCTTATAATCTTAAGTCCGTTATTTAAAGCCTGTTTTAAATTTCTATAATGTACAACATAATTTCGCTTTTTTTGTAAGTTAGCAATTAATTTCTCATTGGGAAATTTAGATGTAGGACATCTTCTCAGGAAGAAAAGGTAAATCATTATGTCTATCGTGTAAGACTTCTGGATACTCGATATCAATCTCTAAAAAGTAACCAATCTCTGACTCATCAGTGATCTGCAATACGTTTAAATTTTTAATTTCTAGATTTGAGAGCCAACGGAAACCTCCTGAGGGTAAATACTTTGACATAGCCCACCCATACAAATTGTTCGCATCCCAATATATTAAATAAGAAGTTGGAGAACTTGCATCATATTCTGGTAGATATCTGTTATTAGCTGTAGCATGTCTTAAAGTAGCCTGCGATAACCCACCCCTAATATTTTTCTTAATAAAATAATGCATATCTATATCAGTAAGTAACTCTAATTCAATATTAGTATATTTCAACATAGCACTCCAAGATAGGCCGGGACTAGTAAAATAGTGAGCGGGATCCAGACCGTATGTTTTACAGCAAATTTTACGAAAATTCTCGAAAATGTCCGTCAATAATAATACGTCAGTTTTTAAATATAGATTAGAATAATCCAGCAAATGTTGGCATTTAAATGCTCGCCATACATTTTGCGCATGTTGATAATCGATATCGGTAATATCTTCTCGATCAAAGAATTATGGAACTGTTCCTTCAGAGGTAGAAGTGACTCATTTAATCGTTCAAAAGTATCTACATATTCATATGGAAAGACGCCTTTCCGTTGAATTAAATTAAATTGCAAATCATCCGTATAATTTGATCTAATATGTTTAAAATCTTGTGTAGATAAATTTTTTGCTAGATTATCGATAGAAGATGCCATGAAGTGGAAAGAATCTAAAAAACGTAAGTTTATATATACATCTTCCTCAGTGTTAGATTTATCTATAAACTTATAGTAGAATATCTCAGCCGATTCTGACACCTCCTCATTGACCTTGATCGCATATATATTGGCGATCAAGGTCAATGAGGGGGTGTCAGAATCGGCTGAGTAGTCAAGGTCATTTAAAGGTCGAAGCAGGATATTAAAAAGTAACACCAAAGTCAATGTCATTTTCAAGGTCAGTCAAGGTCATGAGAAGGCCAAGGTCGTACCAAGGTCAAGGGCATTTGAAGGTCAATAACATTTGAAGGTCAAGGGAAGGTCAATAACATTTGAAAGTCAATGGCATTTGAAGGTCAAAGGTATTTGAATGTCAAGGACATTTGAAGGTCAAGGACATTTGAAGGTCAATGACATTTGAAAGTGAAGGTCATTTGAAGGTCAAGGTCATTTGAAGACCAGGGGCATTTGAAGGTCTAGGACATTTGAAGGTCAAGGGTATTTGAAGGTCAAGGTCATCACTTAATGATTACATCGAGGTAGGGGTTCAATCGTGAATATATAAATAATAACGAATTAATTTTTCTATCATAAAGTGTTAAGTTTTCTTAATATTTGTTTGAACATATAAGTAGATATTGGTGCTGCACACGAAAGAAAAAATAAAGTGATTATAGTGGAATTAGAATGTAGTAGTGATGATGAGTTAAGTGAAGCTGAAGGCGATATCGAGGACGATATTGAGGAGAAGCAAGGAGATGATATAGACGAGGTAGATATTGAGAAGGAAGAAATTGAGGAGGACATATTTGAAATAGAGACGATTATTTTAATCGATGATATGGACAGTAGAATGTATGACTTTGATTAATTGGATTGATTATACATATAATGCTAAGATATTTATTGTTACTAGTATAAATAAGTCAATGTAATTTATAAGTTTGAAATGTTTTCACACATAAAATAGTATAATATTAAGCATGACCTTCGACGAGGTGTATATATGGTGATGATCGTTCCATTCCAGCAACAGTTGAGCCGGTACAGTGGAGGTGTTGTTGCTATTCAGTGCATATTTGGAAAATAATACGTCAATGTTTGAATGTGAATACTGTGGGAAGACGTTTACTCGAGGAGATAACAGAAGTCGCCACATGTTAACTTCTTGTAAAGGGAAGAGAATGAAATTTAGCGATAACGAAGTAGAATTAATGAAATGTGATATCTGTGATGTATATGTAGAAACAAATTGTTATACTGCACATATCCGCAGTACTTTACACCGCAATAAAGCGTTCGTAATAATCGATAATGATGTAGAAAAGAGTGTTGGCACGTTCGGGGATAGAATAGTAAGTTATCAAGTATGTGATTCGTCTCGCATATACGTTGATGTGGAAGAATTTGCAAATAATATTAGGGAGAAAGTGATAGCACTTATGGATAGTATTCTAAGTTACTTCTATGAAAGTGAATTTGGAATTGTATGGTTTATATTAATTATTGACGAAAGAAAATGTAGAAATAAAATCGTTTAATACTCGAAATAAAGTCATAACTGATGAAAGTAATTTATATGAGCTATATGCAGATTTTATTGATGAGATTAAGAATTAAATGAGTGAATTTCAGGAGCGCGATTCAGGTAAAATAAGATTATTGTTAATTCCTAACAGTGTTATAAATTACTATTTTTATTATATTTCAGGGTGGACATTGAGCAACGTTTTATATTTGGAAGTAAATATGAATAAGTTTAGTCCAAAGAAGGCTATAATAAATTTTCAAAATTCTGACAACAAATGTTTCGCTTGGGCCGGTACTTCTGCTTTAAGGGAACCAGTAGGAAACCCGCAAAGAGCTTCATCGTATCCGTATTATAGTACAGTTGCAGATTTTACTGATATACATTTCCCTGTAAATTTAAAGATATCCATAAGTTTGAAGAGCAAAATAATATATCCATTAATGTATATGGTATAGAAGAATGTTTTCAGAATAATGTGAGAGCTCAAGAAGTAGTGGGCCCATTATATTTTACGAAGCGGAGAAGAATAGCTCATATTAATTTATTACTTGTTACCTCAGAAAATGTAAATTCACATTACTGTTGGATAAAGAATTTGTCGCGACTAGTTTCGTCACAGAAATCTTTATCAGGACATCAAAAATACATATGTGAAGGGTGTTTAATTTTCTTCACATGTGAAGATAAATTACGAAGACATGAAAATGAAGATTGTAAGCAGGGAAGGCAGTGTTTCCCGGCACTGAATTAAAAATCAATAAGTACGGAGAGGAACTACCAGAATATGTATTAAAATTTGATAAATTTGAATGACAATTAAGAGTTCCTTTTGTGGTTTATGCTGATTTCGAAGCAATATTAAAACCTATTGATACGTCAGAACCGGATCCTTCCAAACCATTTACTGTGAAATGTTTCGAACATGAACCATATTCTTTTGCCTATTATGTGAAATGTAGTTTTGATGATAATCTGAGTAAATTGCGTTTATATCGTGGACAAAATGCAGCCACAACTTTTATTAGAGAGCTAGAAACTGATGTTACTTTTTTATATAAAAATTATTTAAGTAAAGAGGTAGAAATGAAACCTTTAACTGATGAGGAGCGTTATAAATATGAGCAAGAGACAGTGTCATATTTGTGAAAAAGCAATAACAGTCCCTGAAGAAAAAGTTTGTGACCATGATCATATGACAGGATTGTATCGGGGTGCAGCACATATGGTATGTAATATAAATTATAAAGAGCCCCGATATATACCTATATCTTTCATAATTTGTCAAATTATGATACACATTTGTTTGTAAAAGTGCTGGCACTGGAAAAGGAGGATGTAGATGTTATTGCACAAAATAAAGAGAAATATATTTCATTTTCCAAAAAAGTTCGCGTGGGAGATATAATAGATTGTAATGGTAAGAAAAGAAACGTGTTCTACAAGTTGAGATTTATAGACTCATTTCGATTTATGAATTACTCTTTGACGAAATTATCATCTTATTTAGACAATGAACAATGTGAGGAAATTAGAAGATATTATATGGGTGAAAAATTTGAATTAATCCGACAGAAGGGTGTATTCCCATATAACTATGTTAAGTCTTATGAAACTCTTTCATTCTCGGAATTACCCAACAAAGAGTGCTTTTATGATATACTATCAGATAGTGACATAAGTGATGAAGACTATTGCAGAGCTCAAAGGGTTTGGAATTTATTCGATTGTAAAACACTAGGACAATATAGTGATATATATATATATATATACAATCAGATGTATTATTACTAGCAGATGTATTTGAAAATTTTCGAAACATTTGCCTGCACAATTACAAATTAGATCCTGCACATTATTTTACTTCTCCAGGATTAAGCTGGGATGCTATGCTGCGTATGACGGGTATTAGTTTGGAACTATTAACAGATGCAGATATGTTTAATTTTTTTAAAAGCGGTATACGTGGAGGTGTGAGCATGTGTTGCAAAAGAATGGAAAAAGCTAACAACGAATTCTTACCGGATTTTGATTCATCCGAAGCGAAAAAATATATTCTATATTTAGATGCAACGAATTTATATGATTATGCCATGTAATACAGTTTACCAGTTAGTGATTTTCAATGGTTAACAAATGAAGAACTAGCGACGATGGATATACAAGCCTTAGAAGACGATGGAAATTATGGTTATGTTTTCGAAGTAGATTTAGAATATCCCTCAAATCTTCACGAACAGCACAATGACTTTCCTTTTTGCCCCGAACATGTTATTCCACCTAATTCAAAGTATGGGAAATTGATTCCAAACCTAGTCGATAAATCAAATTACGTCATACATTACATAACTTTGAAACAATGTCTTAATAATAGTTTGATATTACGAGGAATACGTCGAGGAATTAGATTTAACCAAAGTACTTCATTAAAGAAATATATTGATTTCAATACAAAAAAACGAAATGAATCCACCAACGAGTTTTTTAAACAGTTTTATAAATTAATGGTGAATAGTATATTTGGAAAGACGATGGAAAATGTAGAAAATCGAGTAAATATAAAATTGGTTTCACATTGGGAAACTATTCATAAAAGGCTTGGCGCTGAGGCTTTTACAGCAAAACCAAATTTTAAATCTTGTCAAATTTTTTGTGACACTCTTACAGCGATCGAATTAACAAAGGTACGTGTAGATTACGTAAAACCTATATATGTGGGATTCACAATTTTGGAACTAGCTAAGAGGGTAATGTATAGTTTTTTCTATGGTTTCTTAAAACCTTTGTATGATACAGACGTTTCGTTATTGTATACAGATACAGATTCATTGATTATAATTGTGCAAAATTATAATGTATATAATGATATAAAAGAACATTTACATATGTTTGATACATCGAATTTTACTGTCGATAATATTCATGGAATACCTCCCACTTCACCCAGGTTGGGAAAAATGAAGGATGAATATGCTGGAAAAATTATTGAGTATTTTTATGGAACAGGTGCTAAAGCTTATTGTCTAAAACTACTTGATAAAACTGTAAAAACTGCAAAGGGAGAAAAGAAATACTTTATTGATAAAAATTTCTCAGTAACTGATTATAAAACTGTGGTGGAAGATGATGGAAATATAATGAGGAAAATGTACATATTCCGTTCTGAATTACACACAATATACACGGAATTGAGGAATAAAGTTGCTCTCTCATCTAAAGATGATAAACGATGTATTCTCCCTGATAAAAGCAATACTTTGGCGTGGGGTCATTACAAAATAGAAGGCATTACACGGCAAGAAAACTTACAAAATATTATTTTAGAACTAAATGCTCTGACCTAGATATCTAATTTTTTGTAAATGTATTAGTCATTAATGTATTTTAGCAATGATATAAATTATGTGCATCTTTTGTAAATGTGTCTTATAAATAATTGTAAGTTGTTTAATCCAACTTGATATTAGTTAATTCTACTTATTTGTATTAATTATTTATAAAATAAAAAACATTTCAAACTTATTTAGTACTTTTTATTTTAAATTATATGATCGGCTAAATCTCTACAATACATTATCCTTAGAAATCCAAGAGTTGTGTGATGAAGGCATGCCAAGCCACTTTACGAGAACTTTACCCTTCTGTTGTCGTATAATTTTTTCAACAAGATATACGTCCGGATGCTTCACTTTCAGCAACTCTGATTCGTAAAACCTCCCTAAAACATTCTGTTTTTGTGAATCTTGTAGTAGATAGGTACTGGGGAAGATATTTTGAACTTTTCTTACTGTGAATATCTCATTCGACCAATTTGGCGTATACATTTTAGAAAACACGTGCCTGTATTTACTGATACGAACGAAATCTCCCACCTTAAAATTTGAAATTCTTGGATCACCTACTTTAATATTACTATAAACTGTATTCAAAATACTTCTAACATTTCTTTGATTAACTGCTACAGGTTTGTGCCTTGTTGTTCGATGTACGGTATTATTATAATCTTTGACTAGTCCTTGCAACATATCTATCCAACGATAATTCCCATTGAAGCTGAATTCCTTCCACATCTTATTTTTTAGGGTTCTATTAAAACGTTCGACAATGGAACTTTTTAGATTGGAATAGGTAGTGTAGTGATTAATATTATACTGATCCATAAGCTTCTTGTAATGTGAGAAAAATTCCTTTCCTTGGTCGCTTTGAACATTCTTCGGAATATCTTTTTCCTAGTTGAGAGTATGGATTTCATGGTGTTCATTACTTCAATCGCTGTCTTATTTTTTATTGGAATTGCCCAGGCGAATTTCGAAAATGTGTTTATACATACGAAAATATATTTGAAATTGTCGTTTTCTTTTGCGTACGGTATCATTTCAACCAGATCGATTTGAAATAAATCCCGCAATCCTTTTGTGATGACCCGACGTCGAGTAAACCTCCTCCGAGCTGGTCTATGTATTTCATTTACAACATCCCTCCTAATTGACGGCATTTCCTTCGATGACTATTTCCGCAAATACTGCTTCTGTTTTTGGTTACGTAGGTTTGGTACCAACGTATATCAACCTAAACGTTGTTCCTTCTGTCAATTCTATCGGTCTCTTGGAATTAAATAGTTCCTTATCAATTTGCAGTGTTGTTAATTTCTCGCTAGAATAGTGTACATTTATAACCTTCCCACGATATAATTTACTCTTATATAAATAAGTATGTTTCGCCAATGACGTACTTACATAATAACCCATGAGGTCAATGGAACCGTCACTATATATTGGAATAATATAGTTCGAAGTTGCTGTTGCACTGGGAGAAGGAATGTTTTTTCTATGCATTTGTAATACTTCTTGAAATTTAGGATGTTTGAGAAAGTCTGAGACTACGTCTACATCCATTAACTGTCTCTTAAGGACATGCTTGTGTATGCGTCTTCCAAATTTATCTATTGTCATCGTTACCTATCATTGGTGTCGAAATATAAACTGTCATACAACCAAGACTTTACAGAGTATACAGAGACTATTTTATAATTTTTGACTCTTTCAACTCCTCTATTATTGACAATATCTTGTTCTGGTGCCCTGAGTGACCGGCATCCTTCGATGCTACTAGTAGCTTCAATCTATCACACAGTTCATTCACATCGTCCCAGTACTTATATTCAATTTTACTTTTAGGTACAACCATCTTTTGCATGGATACCTTATTTGACAAACCTATGCCAGTCTTCCAAGTTCGACTCCACCAAACTTCAGGTTTCTTCTTCCCTTGTATAATAGGTTTTATAATTGATTTGTATTTAAAACCTTTACTGGCTGCAAACTTCCTATCAGGATCGTAATCAACTCGATGAGAGTTTGTATCACTGAGAATAAATTTATAATTCTTTGCATCAGCATATAAAAATTTCCTTGGTTTCTTCTTGAAAAGCAATTCTAGTAAACCTTTTGTTGCCTTATAAGTGAATTGACCGATGATAATGTTGGGTCCATCAAATCTAACATCCAATTTTTAAATCCCCACCGACTTCGTGAACACCATATTTTTCATCAAATTCATCGTTTTCATCGGTCATTAAACCGATAAGATATGGCCGTATAGTACGATCATAATCTCTCAATGATTCTTTAAATTCATCCGTTTCTAGAAGGGTTTTATTCAACGATTTGTTAGCAATTATCGACTTAGCTGGACGCGTACTCAATAGTGATACGGCATGCGCCATTGATTTATCTAAATCCATACTTCCACTTGTATCTGTTTCGTCTTCTTTACTTCCATCTTCTTCCCTTCCTTCTGGCGTTTCTGGCAACAGGTGACCTATGTAGTCATCTTCTAAGAATGTAGGTTGTGTGAATGACGTTGACATCTTAGGTGTTGGGGCATCTGGTTCAGAGTCCAGTGTTGCTAGAACTTTAGATGTTCGAGGTGTAGTACCAACTCCTTCCAATTTGCGCTTGGTCGGGGAAGAATGAGTGTATGGGCTAAACCAGGACACATGTTTTCGTGAAGGTGTCCCTTGCCGTATAATAGACGTTCAATAGACGCCAACACATTCTGCATACGTTTAAAAACTGTTCAAAACTTAAGTCATGGATGTGATCGTTAAATATATGTTTCAAATTAGTACCATCTTGTTGAAATAAAATTAAAAGATTTGTATTATCCCTCAACAATTGTTTAGGAACAGGACTATATGTTTGAATTAAATAAAAACAAT
Source organism: Melolontha melolontha (assembly GCA_935421215.2). NCBI lineage: Eukaryota > Metazoa > Arthropoda > Insecta > Coleoptera > Scarabaeidae > Melolontha > Melolontha melolontha. The sequence continues at coordinate 605,983 of CAKXYW020000036.1, read as the reverse complement.
CTAAATGCCGATGCCTACCGAAAGAGAAGAACTGCTTGACAATATTCAAATTAATAGTGGGTATATCGTCAAATATAACGACTGAATAGTCGGCAACTTGGTCCGGTGTTATCATATCAATCGGATCCGTACATTCAAAATAACCTATCTCTGGAATAGTTTCCATTACATGTTTAAGATATTCATATTTCTGTTGATGAAGAGATCCACAGCAGATGTAAATATTTTTGAAGCGCAACCCATTAGGATGTAATAATAAAGTAAGGAGGGCATTCGTTTTACCACATCCTGAAGGACCCACTATTAGTGCTCTCTTACAAGTACCACCAAATAGATTTCTGTGTCGGTTAAAATTCTTCTCATTAAATACGGAATCGTAGTTGTATAAAGTTAATGATAATGGTTGTGCTTCTAGCTGCATACTGCACTTCATGAATTCACGTTGTATACTGAACCATATTAGCTTTAGACGCTTCTTATTAATAGAAAAATCAAATTTCTACATCTTAAATGACATTAAATTTTATTATATTTATTTACATTTCATTATATTTTTACATATTAAAAGACATTAAATTTATAATTTTATTTCAAATTTGTGCAATATTTGCTTTATTATTTAAGTTACTTGCTGTACACAAGCTTTGGCATCGGTAATATTCCTGATGGAAATGGTGGGTCATATCCTGATGGAAATGGTGAAGGTGGACGTGTTGAAAATGGTGAAGTACAAATGTTGGAAATGGTGAAGAACAAACGTTGGAAATGGTGAAGCACAAAAGTTTGAAGAAATTATTGAAGAGGAAATTGTTGAAGAGATAGGAAATTGTTGAAGAGTTAGGAAATTGTTGAAGAGATATGAAAATAAAACAAAATTAATAATACAAAATAATACAAATCTGTATAAAAACAAATTTGTATCTTTATATGCATGGACACACAGTACGTATTTACCAGCTTTTGCTTCAACTAACAGACGAATGCGTTTCTGTGTAACCACTTTGTCAATGATAGATTTACGAAGCAAAAGACTATAGGTACACTTGCGGTCATGTAGTAAGTTTTGTCCTATCCGAAGACATCAGATAACCTCATGCCATCTGACGGACAAAACCGACCACGCCGGTGCAAAGTGTTTCTTCTCGAATAGCAAAGCTATTATTGGTAAAGAAGAAAAAATACGCATATTACTGTGAGTCCATTAACTCGTCGCCAGGTGGCGTAGTATAGCAAAAAAAAACAAGTTGCATGTCGATGCGATAATTCACATCAAGCTTTGATACAAAATAATACAAATCTGTATAAAAACAAATTTGTATCTGTATATGCATGGACCCACAGTACGTATTTACCAGCTTTTGCTTCAACTACCAGACGCATGCGTTTCTGTGTAACCACTTTGTCAATGATAGATTTACGAAGCAAAAGACTATAAGTACACTTGCGGTCATGTAGTAAGTTTTGTCCTATCCGAAGACATCAGATAACCTCACGCCATCTGACGGACAAAACCGACCACGCCGGTGCAAAGTGTTTCTTCTCGAATAGCAAAGCTATTACCATGCATATACAGATACAAATTTGTTTTTATACAGATTTGTATTATTTTGTATCAAAGCTTGATGTGAATTATCGCATCGACATGCAACTTGTGTTTTTTTTGCTATACTACGCCACCTGGCGACGAGTTAATGGACTCACAGTAATATGCGTATTTTTTCTTCTTTACCAGTAATAGCTTTGCTATTCGCGAAGAAACACTTTGCACCGGCGTGGTCGGTTTTGTCCGTCAGATGGCATGGTTATCTGATGTCTTCGGATAGGACAAAACTTACTACATGACCGCAAGTGTACCTGTAGTCTTTTGCTTCGTAAATCTATCATTGACAAAGTGGTTACACAGAAACGCATGCGTCTGGTAGTTGAAGCAAAAGCTGGTAAATACGTACTGTGTGTCCATGCATATACAGATACAAATTTGTTTTTATTCAAATTTGTATTATTTTGTATCAAAGCTTGATGTGAATTATCGCATTGACATGCAACTTGTTTTTTTTTTTTGCTATACTACGCCGCCTGGCGACGAGTTAATGGACTCACAGTAATATGCGTATTTTTTCTTCTTTACCAGTAATAGCTTTGCTATTCGAGAAGAAACACTTTGCACCGGCGTGGTCGGTTTTGTCCGTCAGATGGCATGAGGTTATCTGATGTCTTCGGATAGGACAAAACTTACTACATGACCGCAAATGTACCTATAGTCTTTTGCTTCGTAAATCTATCATTGACAAAGTGGTTACACAGAAACGCATGCGTCTGGTAGTTGAAGCAAAAGCTGGTAAATACGTACTGTGTGTCCATGCATATACAGATACAAATTTGTTTTTATTCAAATTTGTATTATTTTGTATCAAAGCTTGATGTGAATTATCGCATTGACATGCAACTTGTTTTTTTTTTGCTATACTACGCCGCCTGGCGACGAGTTAATGGACTCACAGTAATATGCGTATTTTTTCTTCTTTACCAGTAATAGCTTTGCTATTCGAGAAGAAACACTTTGCACAGGCGTGGTCGGTTTTGTCCGTCAGATGGCATGAGGTTATCTGATGTCTTCGGATAGGACAAAACTTACTACATGACCGCAAATGTACCTATAGTCTTTTGCTTCGTAAATCTATCATTGACAAAGTGGTTACACAGAAACGCATGCGTCTGGTAGTTGAAGCAAAAGCTGGTAAATACGTACTGTGTGTCCATGCATATACAGATACAAATTTGTTTTTATACAGATTTGTATTATTTTGTATCAAAGCTTGATGTGAATTATCGCATCGACATGCAATTTGTTTTTTTTTTTTTTTTTTTTCAAAATTAATAATATTAATTTTGTTTATTATTTTCATACCTCTTCAGTAGTTCTCTGATGACCTTCTGTGGGGCCATCACCACCGGTTTTGGCACCGGTTGGGCAGGTGTGTGAATTTCATAATCTGCATCTGATGATCCCCAAGAGTCATCCGCTACCTCTGAATACGGCGGCGGCTTTGTTGATGATGCTTTCGGCCGCGGTGTTGATGTTTGCGGCTGTGGTGTCGGCGGTGGTGTTGTAGGTGCTGGTGTTGTAGGTGTTGGTGTTGCTGGTGTTGGTGGCATCGCTGCCGATACCGATACATTGAGTATCGGTGAACGGCGGCCTGGTGTCGATGTCACCGTCACCAGCACTTTAGTAGGTGCGGAAGTATTTAGCTGGAATTCCTGTAAATGTAATATCTTTATATTGAGCTCCATGAAAAAGGTTAAAATCAACAAACATATTAACACTATTTCTTCTGACGAATATCACCCCATGGAAAAGATAATGTAAATATTCCCAAATCCATACTTCCTTACCAGATGTCACCCCAGGATATTGACAGTTAGACAGTTATCCTTACAGTAATATACAGTGATATATTAACTGTAAGGATGACTGTAAGGATGTTGACAGTTATATTTACTATAAATATTACTATTGTAAGGTGGAAGGATGGACAGTTATATTTACTGTAAATATTACTACAAATATTACTGTAAATATTTCCAAATAATTATTCCCAAATCATACTATTACGGTCGATGTCTACGTACGAGGGTCTAACTTCGTTATTGAACATATCAATAAATCAAGGTCTGCAGTGCAAAATTTAAAAGCATGTAATTAGTTTAAAGTACCAATAAATCAATCTGTAGTGCAAAGTTTAAAAGCATAATAAATTATCCATCATCACTGTCATCATCATTACTATTGATATGTTCAACTATAAAAGCTTTGATTTGTCCGAATCGATTTTTCTTGCTCCGGTAAGATTGAACTTTCTCATTAATATGAACATCTGGGATGTTCGTATTAATGGCACCATTATGGAGTTGAAGATACAGGTCGAGGTCTGCGATACAACCGGGTACCTGCTCATTCATATGGGCAATCTCTAACTGACGAATTTCTCTCAAGGTGCGACATAACTTTGTCAGAAAGTTCTTTAAAATCCGCAGCGAGAGTGTTGCGTGGTTGACGTTGATGTGATGGAAATGGTTGAGGTTCTGATAAGGGCGGTTGTGTTTGAGGTGCTAGATATTCTGGTTCAAATAGTTGATATTGAGGTGGATGACATTCTTGTTCTAATGAAGGTGGATGTAGTTGAGTTTCTAAAGGAAGTGGTTGAGGTTCTCCATTTGATTTAGATTCGGAGGCTTGTTTTTGTCTTTGGTAGCGGGTAATCAAAGGCGAAGGGGTAGGCGAAGGGGCAATCAAAGGCGAACGATGGGGCAGCGGTGAATTTTTATCTCGAGAATCTCGAGAAGGATCTGGTTGAGGATATGATTGAGGATGATCTCGAGAGGGATCAGGTTGAAGCGGTGGATTGCCAGGTGATTGAGCAGATAGAAATATAACCGATGATGACTCATGTGGCACTACCGGTTTTTCTATAGGTGATAGGTCCACTGGTTGTGGTACTACAGCAGCTAACACCATTACAGTACCAGAGTGTACCTCTCTACCCAGAAGTAATCTCTTGAGAGTACTACTACTCTCTCTCACACTAATGGGTGTAGAAGCAATTGCATGCGTCCAAGCAACTGTTTGCGTCTGTGTATTTGTCAGTTGTCGTCGTTTTTGTTCTCGTCGCGTCTGTTGTCAGTTGTCGTCGTTTTTGTTCTCGTTGTTGTTCTCGTCGTTGTTTTTGTTCTAATTTTAGTTATTCTCGTCGTCGTTGTTGTTCTCGTTGTCGTTGTTGTTGGTACTGTTCGTAATCGATTTGTCGTTGTTGGTACTGTTCGTAATCGAATTGTCTTTTCATTTCAGCAGTTGCTCTACTCATTTCAGCAGTGCCCAGCGGTGCAATAGTAGCAACTTGAGACAACACCGTCGGAAATTCTGTTTCTGTCATAGTAGGAACAAATACGCTAGCAGTTCTCATTACAGCTGCCCTCGTAATTGTTCCGACTACATTAGCAGGGGCAACGGTAGATACCGCTCTATCTGCCGCCGTCGACAGTATTTCATCATCTATTTCTTCAAATACCAGTTGCTCTAGTTCTTGCATAAAAGGTCCTTGATTGGAAATATTAATATTGGAAATATTTTTGAGGCTTCAGGGTTAGGGTTGTCAGTATCAGGGGGAAACACCTGTTGCTGTGAAGTTGGTTGTGTGAAAGTTGGTGTTTCCTAAAGAATAATAAAAATGAGGGAAGGAATCAAATTAAGTCGAATTATTTAAGTACTGATACTAAACATTCAATTTCAAATATTGAATTATAATTTTATTACTTTTCAGGATACATAAAAGAAGTAATACTTTCCTACTTTTAGAACACAAAAGAAATAAAATATTTTCAAAATTAATGTATTATAAATGTAATACATTAATTTTGAAAATGCTACATTTCAAATTTTAGGCTAAAGACCACGACTATACAATGCACCGGAAATTGATAAAACTTTCAGAATCATTGAAGGACCTCAAAAGAAATTATTTACGATGTAAACTAATGGGGGGTAACGTGCCCTTAGGCCAAAATAAAATTAAAAAAAAAACTAACCTCACATTTTGTATAATTTTAATACGTCCAGAACACGTCAAAATACCGGATAATCGAATTTTTTGTGTGTGCTAATGTTTATCTCAAGTATAACTGTTAACTATTTATGCTATACCAATCTTCGTTTTGTTTAAATAATCTCGTAAAACGATGTTAAATATTGTTGTTTTTAGGGTCCATTTTCGCATAAAAATTGACATTGTCAAAAACGTTTTAAAATCCAGGCTGCCAACTTAAACATTCACAAATAAATATTACTGTTATGGTATCTATCTATATCAATTAATTTTTTCTCTACGTCTATTGTAAAAAAAACCTAGGGCCAGAGGCCACGAGTGAACCAAAGCGACGCCATGAACAGTAAACCTGTTTGGGCGTTTTGAAAGCAGGTTTACTGTCC